>MU008153.1:600000-996601 GCA_010909165.1 Anthoceros angustus
AGCGTTGCCTCACAGTTTTTTGACATCCGTTGCTTTAGAAGGAAAGGGTGGAAACAGGTCAATGCGCCCCAACCATTTCGGACTACAGATGACTGGATGTACACGGATATCCCGACATTGTTTGATGCAGTGGATTTAACAACGAACTTCTGGGACGTTGAGAACAAGAAGATTCCGTCCTACGGAGCCCATAATCCAATAAGCATAGTTTAATACAATTCGATATCTGATCATCATCATCTGCGCAAGCCAAACGCCAAACCGCCCCAAATCCTTCGTATACGCTCATTTCCATGAAGCCCTCATTTAATCAGGCAGTTACCAACTTCCGTTTTGTACAGCTCTGGGGCACATGATCGCAAATCCCCCACACATCAACTCTGATTACTGTCTTGATCTACCCTGCACCTGCCATGCATCCACTAATCTGCATCCAAAATGTGCCATTACTGCAAGATTAGAAGGGGATTGTGGTAGGAGATAGGCCAAATCCTGATGAGTAGGCCGGGCGGAAATGGTTTACCACAGGGGTAACTGCGCAGGAACTGTTGAGCTTCCCGAGCAGGCCCGGCGGCCAGGAGCTAACGACTTGGATTGAATGCCCCAAGGCCACATTCCGTTACGGTTACCATTAATTGGTTGATCATGTAGCTCCCCTTGTGTATAAGTGAGTAGAAATAGAGCAGGGTGGCACACAGCAGCTGATGATAAGGCAGACATGCGGACAAGAAGCCCGATTTTGGCGGCAATGATTCTGCGCTGTGCCTTCTGCAACGACAAAGCAAACGTCATTTGTGGCAGCCTTCGTTTGGAGGGCTGCGTGGGCCTGGGCATAGCAGCCTGGGGGATTAGAGAGTATGTAGGCAGGCGAGGGGCCTCGCTGCCTCGCAGCTCACAAAATCCTTACTTGAAAGTGCAGCTTCTATTCGTCAAATCATGATTGGCAGGACAGAGGTTACAGCAATCCACCCCTTCCGCACCCCAATCTGTTGCAGCAGCCCGCTTCAACTTCGCGTTTCTGTTGCAAGCGAACGTCTTCCGGAGCCCATAATGCCGCTGTCACCCCTATCTGCCTTCTTGCTTTGCCTCATGACCCCGAGCATCACCCACTTCACACAAAATCTGGTAATAAGAAGCAAAATTTGAAATTTACGCGTCCCTGTGCAGCAGGACCATGATGCCATACCATTTCCAGCCTTAAGTTCAGCAGCTGGTTCGGGCAAAGCTATGATGATGCAGCCCCAGGTCATGATCCAAGAATCCAGGCAGCCTACAGCATCAAGTCACTCACAATTCACGGACCCAACAGGCGACACAACGTGTAGGTATACAGAGATCCAGGACGACGGGCGTCGTATCTCTTCTCTTGTCTTCACTCCCCCACCTTGCGAGTCAAACCGACTCGCCTTTCCTCACGTTGCCCACGACCATTTTCCAAGTCGTTCCTCTCACTGCCCTTGGCACATGCAGCCCTGGGTGACTGGGCCAGCCCTGCCTGTCCTGCCAGCAAACAATGGACCTGAGGCTGGGCCCTCTTCAATGTGGTGCGCATCATGACCATGACTCCATGTCAGATGCATCATCACCCTACCCCATATCCCCCCAAGGGATATTAGCCGGTACATCACATCTAACACAACTTGCCAAGCAAAGGACTCTCCCTGTAAGCGCTCGCCAGCTGAGCGCTGATGAGCCAAGCCCCGCCAAAACGGTGTCAGACTCCACAACAGTCCCCGTCGCGGCACCACCTCTAGTTGTGTGTCCCCGTTGTACCATCCTCTCCCTAACGTCACTGACTACTACCTTACGCATCTTTCATACGAAGCCTTTCTGCAGCTCCCATCAGTCGAAACAAGAACAAACAGCTGTTGCCAAAGCATCCCCATCTCTACAGCAGGCCGGTCTCCCCCACAGTGGAGTCCACAGTCAAGCTTTCAGGACTGCCACGCAAATCTACGCCCGGTCTCCGTCCTTGCTCCATGCAATCCAATACCTCCATACAGTATCTACGTACTCCTCACCCTCTCTCCACACACTCCCCATCCCTCCATGTACGTATGTACCTACAAACCACTCACACCATTGAATTGAACACACAAACACAACCTACATTCGCAAAGCCAGCAAAACCTTTGCAAAACCTAGAGTCCTCAAGGTAACCGCTCCATGCAATCCCGATACACAATCCTATCCCTCTCACGCATGGACATGCTTAATCCAAAAAGAATTACAACATAGACAGTCACATACACACGCAAAGAGGACAGACACATCCACACGCAAAGACAACACAAGACAACTCATACCCTAAGGGACCATGCAAGGCAGCGGCCATCGCTCACAGCCACCAAACGTTGGAATGAAGAAGCCAATGTGTAAATGGCTGCATGTTTGACCTTGGCAAAAGCCGGAAGACGATGAACAAGAGGTGGCACTGGCAGCGCGGAAGCATGTGCAGGCTTGTCGCCTCCAAGGCGGCGTGCATTGACATGTGTGAGATGCGGTTCAGGCTTACCTCACCCGCTTTTGACCGCATCTCTGCTGCATGCGCTGCTCCTCCTCCTGCTCCTCATGCTGATGCTCTGCTTGTGCTGCCCGCCTTTCGAGCTTCCACACTCCATCGCTCCCTGTTGGATGCTTCCGCTAGCTTCCTTCCTCCTTGCATGCGCATTGCGCACACTCGAACGCGCCTCCCATGCACGATGCGCAGAATGATTATGCCTTTTCACACGGACCGCTTCGCGCTTTTTCCTGATCTGTACCGCAAAGCGTATTTAGACTGGATACTGGATACTGGATACTGGATACTGGATACGGCGGTACTACATACATACACCATGTCCGGGCCGACCCCGTTACCGTGGAGCGGGGCTCCGCTGGGTTTGTTTTTTTCCCAGCCGAGGAATCTGGGGGATAAGTACAGTTCCTGTTCCACACGCAGTGCGTTACAGACTGTCGAGAAGATTTTGGCGCGCGGACCTCCAGGCCATTACAGCAGCCCTGTTTGCCTTAGCAGTCCTGGTCCTATTCAGCTGTTTGCACCCTGTTTGGCTTGTGTTATCGTATCAAGTCGCGGTCCGTGGCATGCTGGCTCATGGCGGATGAGAGGCGTATAGCAGGAAATTAAAAGTGGGAAGGCACCGCGGGTGGGACCACGGTTAGGGCGGACACTGTTTAGGGGACTTTAGGCCGCGGTAAGTGGGTCCCAGCCGTCGGGTGGGACCCCGGGTTTGGCAGCGGTAGTAGGTAACTGGCAGCGCGACGGGCCCACCAAGGTTAGAGGAGGGGCCTTCCCGTTAGCTGGACGTACTGCGTCGTACCACAGCCGGGTTGCTGCTGCCCTACAAACTCTTGATCTCCGTGAGAGGGCGCGGCCGGCCCGGATTGGGCTGCAGTTGTCCCTCGGAAACGTCCATACGCTGTTGTCTTTGTCAACCCCTACCATGTTACTTGTCAGATTTTGTAATCAATCCACCTGTTATGCTGTTATGGATTTCTGTGGATCGGATTGTGGGTTGGGCTATCCAGTGCCCTCCAACTACTTACAAAAGTGAATTCTTGTTTCTTTGTTTATACAAAGAGCTCGTTATACTCTCTCTTCATCCATAAAATCTCTTGCTTTTTTGTGGTATAAGTTGTACTACAGAGGATTATTATGAAAGAAAGTAATCGTGTCAATATGAATCTTGTGTAAGTATTTATGCTTAAAATTTTAGGAACCTGGTAAAAACATAGAGATTTATTTGGTCTCACATTTGAAACCCAACCATGCACTCTTCTCTGATAGGCAACTGGCAGTCGAGCAGTGGGTAAAGTTTGGCGAGATTGTAATGCCCCAAGCTTAGGGAGGGACTTGAGTTGTCTAACTCAATAGGTCAACCACGGTAGTGGTATTTGAAGATGTTGGAACAGAGTATAGACCAAGTGTGAATGGAATGGGATAGGTACTCAACAAGCAACCCAAAAGAATGTGTTGTTTGGCATAATGATTCTTTTACATGATGTATTCATACATCCAAAGCTTTTTAAGAATAACATAACATCCCTTTATGTTGTATATGTGGAGAAGCTATGAGAATAATAACACAAACATTCCTATCAAACGTATCTATATCTATAAAGAGTGTATGTCTATGGGTAGACTCTTCCAATCCTTTTATAACCAACAACTTCAAAGAATCGTATACTATTACAAACCAATGATATATATTATATAGATGTGGAGGTGCATCTTTCTTCCTTATGAAAAAGACGTGGTTTAAGGAAAGCACGTGCTTCAATGAACCAAAGAGCCTCTCTTGTAAAGTGACAAGAAGAAGAGAAAATCCACTCAAGCCTACTAAAGACAACATACTGTCAAGAGTTATAAGGAATACAATATTCGTCTAGTGCATTGAAGCCTACTAGAGACAATATGACACCATTTTGTCAAGAGTTATAAGGAATACAATATTCGTCTACTCCAGTGTGAAGTGTGCTAAAGACAACATTTTATCAAGAGTTATAAGGAATATAGTATTCGTCTTCCTAACCAGGGATCCACATCCTTGTGTTATGCTAAAGACAACATTTTGTCAAGAGTTATAAGGAATATAGTATTAGTCTACCAAACCACGTCCTTATGTTCGTGGTCTACATCCTTGTGTTCCTCCTCTTTTTCTCTTTGTAAAAGATCTACATGGATCGTTAGAATTCTAAATAATAAAATATTTTTTGCATGACAGTGGACTGTAAAAGAAAATATTCAAATTGAATTCAACTCAATAAAAGGTGGTCTTCTCCTGAAAGAACTCACACATGGGAGTCCGGCCTGCCCCACTTTAACGAGTCGACATAAATTTTGACATAGATATATTAGCCTTGCAACTATTTTCCTCTCTTAAAAATATATAGCAGCCCTTTCCTACCACTATATGCGTTGGGACAAGTTGCGTGCGTCATCTGTAAAATAACGAATACATAAATGCATGGATGTACCTGTACATGTTACGTTGCAGGGAGGAGACCAGGTCGGAAAGCAAGGAAAGGAGGAAGAATGTCGGAAAGGAGACTGAGCAAGTTGTGTGACCGGGTGTGAGAGAGAAGGAGAGGAGAGTCTGCTGAGAGAGCGCAACTCGTGGAACGGAGCGGGGGACGCTGGAGCGAGATATGGCTTTTGGTGGTACGCGGAAGGAAGGCATCTTATCATTATGGCCGGCCACGGTCTCGATGTGTGGAGCCCAAAAGGAGAGGGCGGAGATGGGGCTCCTCCTCTCCAAGCTCCATTACCATTAGCAGCCATAGCCATAGCTCGTAGCTCGTAGCTCGTAGCTCAGAGCCCACAAGCCATAGCCGTAGCCGTGGCTGGGTAACAAGGTGGGCATTGCAATAATGGGCGATGCGTATGTGGTATGTACCTCCCTTATCGATCTGCTCGTCGTGGTGGGCTGTGGCTCCAAGCAGAACACGGCTGCCAGACAGCCGGTAACGCTGCCTCGTATGCGCAAATGGGCAAACACCGACGCGGGCGCCCAGTAAAAGCGACAGGGACACGGCAATGCGTGCGGATGCGGCTTCCTGGGCAGACAGCGAAATTTAAGGCTTTCCGCGGCGTCCACGGCTCCGATGCCTGCAAGCGGGGATGGACGATGGAGCCCAGGACGCCGGACGATGGAGCAGGAGCCAGCAGCCCACAGGACCCAGGACCCAGGACGGGGGTGGGCCTGCAATGCATCAGCAGGAACTGGAGCAGCAGGAGCAGAGGAGGAGGAGGAACCGTGGCACTGCACTGCACTGCACATCACCCCGGGCGGGACCCGCCATCTCTGCAGCTGCAGCTGCACCTGCACCTGCTGCTGCTCTCTCTCTCGCTTCTCGCTTCTCGCTTCTCGCTTCTGCCACAGTTTGGGGTGTCCTTGGACGCGCCAGGGCCAGGCAGACAGACAGGCGTGTCAGCAACTAGTGCAGGACTCGAGACGCTCCATTCAGCGAACACCGCTTCTCCGACTCCTGCTGCTGCTGCTGCTGCAGCTGCTGCACTTGCTGGGCAATGCTGGCCCACGCTGGGTCCTGCGGCCCCGAAATGCAGCAAATCGCATTGAATCGCATTCCCACTTCCCCGCTCCTTGTCCGGATAGATTAATCCCGCCCTTGAATGCATCTCACATCCGTCCACCCCTTGCCTGATTCGGGCCGATCGTGATGGAGGCGGAGCTCCAGCTTCTCCCTCCTCCCCGGGTCCCCGTCTCGGGAGTCGGGTCACTCGAGCGGGTCCATGTGCGGCCAGGCCCGGGCCCGGCCCCCCCGTCCCCCGCCTCCTGGGATTAGCCCGTTCCGTTCTTGTGTTGGAAGCATCGCCCACCTGCCAGCGCCATGGCCCATGGCCCTCTGGCACCAAAGCACTATCTCCTCCGCAGGAGGGAGACGGCGATGGATGGAGAATCTCGGTCCGTGAGCTGACTCTGCATCTCTACTTCTCTGTATTTTTATCGTCATGGCATGGAGGAGAAGCTCCCAGTGTAGAAGAATGCTGAAAGCAAGTATCGCACCCTAAGGTCTCCCCCGTGTCCAGACACGTTTGCCGTTTGTGGGTTGTTCAGGAGAGAACGTTTGCAGTTGTGGGTCGTCAAGGAGAGAAGGTTTGCAGTTTGTGGGTAAAATAGGAGCTCGAGAACGTCTGCAGTTTGTGGGTTGTTTAGGAGAGAACGTACGCAGTTTGTGGATTGTTTCCATCTGTTGTTGTATTTTGTGATCGGGTTCCCATCCTCTGAGTATATCATGTACCAACCAGCTTGGGAAGAGCAGGGGGTCATAGTGAGATGGAGGAGTTAATTCTGTGTTTCTGAAGTGACGTTGTATTCTGTGATGTTACCCCTGGTTTGAATGATTCCATGTAGATACCATAGGACAGGTTGGGGAGACCCGAGGACCAGAGCGGGATGGAGGAGTTATTCCCCATGTGTGGAACCATCTACTCCATGCACTGGGATTTGCAAGCACGCCATTTCTTTCATTCCAAATGCTCGCAATTTCAACGGATTTGCAAGCACGCCATTTCTTTCATTCCAAATGCTCGCAATTTCAACCAATCTACATCAGTTGTGGGCGCAGAGGCTTTACTCCAATCAACTTCTTGCGATGGTGACGATGCTCTCCCGGTATTACGACTGTCGTTACTCATCATCGTCGGCATAAAAAACGGAGATAGAATCTCCAGCCTTGACTCCAGTGCCCGGGGCCTTGCCTGCGGCACCTCGGACTTGGGTCGTGCAGGCCGAGGAGATAATGGGTTTGTAACAGAGTTCCTACAGACGTCGTCAGAAGTTGGTTTTGTGAAACCGTCCTTGACGTAGGTCTGTGGAGTATGAGGATTTGCATGACTCATGGACGGATTAGTCTAAAACCAACACTAGTGCGAGACACATCGGCCTCTTCATCCAGTAGTCGTGGCCGTTTGCCATGGCGTCGTGCTCTGACTGACATAGTTTGCGTGTAGGATCGACAAGGGCAACCGGTGGCAACAGTTGTTGTTGCTGTTGCTTGCTTTGCTTGCTTTGCTTGATTGCTTGTCTGCTTCCTGGGGGAGGGAGTTGATTTACCGAGGTGAACGCAAGCACAGGGTGCGGAGACTGGAGAGCAGAGGGTGGAGAGGAAGGAGATATCATGCCTGGTGCAGCTGCGGCAGGTGCCTGCACTTGCAGGGATCGCAAATGCATTTGGAGGTGATGATGGAGGGGAGGTGAGTGGGTGATTGTGGCTGCCTCCCAAGCCCAGACACGAGCTTTACTGTAGAGAGAGGTGGATTAGGCCCGGAGCCCGGTGATGCAAGTGAGGCCTATGATTAGAGCGTCTAAACTGTCTGCTGCCCGGGAGACAGCATAAAGGGGAGAGAGAGATTCAAAGCCCCCGGGAGCCCGGGCCAGGCCACCATCGCCACACCTGCAGCCATGCTCTCTGCTCTCTGTTCCTGTTCCTCTGTTCCTGCTGCTTTTCTTCTCTTTTCTTGGCTTCGCTTCTCCGAGTCCCTGTCTTCGCTCCTCCACTCTATCTCTTTCACAGTCCTTTCTCTTCTCTCAGCCTAGCTTAGCAAGCAAGAAGCCTGTGTGTGAGTCCCGCCTCCAGCAGTAGCAGCAGCAGCAGCAGCAGCTGCAGCTGCCTTCAAATACCCGCCTTTTGCTCTTTCTTATCCCTCTCAGCTGCGGCAGCCGCTCCTAAGCGCCCAGGGTCTTGTCTGTGCCCCTCTTGTGTTGTGCAACAGCCTAGCCGGCTGCAGCCTTCCCAAGGCTCTCATCTCGCGGCTCTCCTTTCCCCTCTGAGACTGCTGGGCTGGAGAGAGAGCTCTAGCTCCAGCTCCAGCTCCAGCTCCAGCTGTGTCTGTGTCTGTGCTGTCGGAGAAGTAGAGCTGCATCTTGGCTCGGGAGGCACAATTCGAAGCTGGCTTTGAGCTGTTGGGCAAGAGTGAATTAGCTTGAGCTCCACGCTAGCTTGGTTCAGGCAATGCGGCTTCTCGGAGCTGCATTGTTGTCCGCCGAATAGCAGAGGGGAGAGGGTGAGGATATCTGTAGCCTCCAGCTTGCTGTTCCTTCAGGTCTGCTTCTTGCTGGAGCAAATTCGGTGGTTTGCTTGCATGCCGCTGCTGCTGCTGCGTTTTGCAAGCTCAGCCCAGCTGAAGAATCGGTGGAGTGTCCAGAAGGGAGAGTGAGAGAGTGAAGAAAGGAAGGAAGGAAGGAAGGAAGGAGGGAAAGGGAGCTTTGAGCTTGGAGAGGTTTGTGGGCTTTAACGGGTTGGTGTGGAGTCAGTCGGAGGCCGCTTTCGGTGGGAGGAGGATGCTTTCCGGGAGCGAAGGTAGCAGCAGGAGGAGCATCGCAGCCCGATAGCACCCAATTCTGAAAACCCCTTCAAAACCCTGCAGATCGGGCGCCGAGAGCAAGCTGGGCGGATCAATTGGGCAGGCCTGGGCCGAGGTAGAGCGGTCTCGTGGTCTGACTTGCTCTGACAAAGTCGGTGCTTGGAATCGGATGAGGGTCGTGGCACCACGACATGAGCTGCTTGTCGACAAACGGTGCTTGAATCCGTTCCGTTTCTGAGGAAGAAGCAGGCATCGCCATCGCCATCTGCAGCTGCATCCGGCAATCGATCGAAGAGCTCATCGCTGCAATGGGGCCGGCCTGTGCCAGTCTGAGGAGAAATGGGGCCTGCAGATTGGGATTGCTCTTCTATTGCCTCGTATTTCTCTTGATGCTCGTCAGCCTCCAAGCGCGCCTGGTGCTCGGCCGCGCTACTCTGGGTGAGTCTCACACACAGACCCATTCTCGCATTTCGCATTCGCATTGCATGCAGTGCGCACATTCTACATTTTCCTGTTTCAATTCTCTCAGTTCATGTACTTGCTTGGTTGGTGAAAATTTGCAATGCCATGCATGCTTATGTTGTACAAGGTCTGCATACAAATCTGTGGATCAGAAAGACTGCATACAAGTCTTTCAAGTCCGGAAGAGAGGTCCAACCCAATTTGTTCGTGTTTTTCATCTCATGATTCCCGAATGTCATGTGATGTTCTGGCAGGCGTCATTCTCCCCAGTCGAGAAACCGGCGAGGCAACGACCCACCACCATCACCGCGTTATGCAGGAGGTAAGCCCAACAAACGATGCTCACATTGCATTAATCCATCACATTCCACTTACATTGAATTGAGGCAGAATTGAGGCATCACATGGTATCCTGGACCACAGATGGGCTGAGCTGACGAATGGGATTGGGAATTGCAGGCCTCAGTAGGCGGGGACGACAGAGGCGATGCGGATCGGCAGCTGATCGGCTCCTCCCCGCCCAAATGCAGCTCCAAATGCGGGAGATGCACTCCCTGCAGGCCTGTGCATGTGCCCATCCAGCCGGGGACGCTGCTGCCGGCCGAGTACTACCCCGAGGCCTGGAGATGCAAGTGCGGCAATAAGCTCTACATGCCGTGACAGGCAGGAGATGGCATCATGCTTGTCTCAGGCTTTCGGAATAAGTGGACCTGGTTGCAGGATGCTTCTGGAGTGGGTCCATAAGACTCATGTCCAGGGGCTTCCTTGCTCGCTTCCCCACCTTGGGCTTCTGAGCTGGGTGGAGCACTCTTGATCTGTGTTCCACATGCTGGGCCTCCAAATGAAGAGACAGGGTCTTCCTGTCGGATGAAATGGCCGCGTGTGGAGCAGTTTGAGAATCAAGTGTAACATAACACATACCTAGATTGATCACACTCTCCTCTTGCTGTCGCTGCTGCTGCTGCTGCTGCTGCCGAGGGCTGGGTGCGTCAGCAACGCCAGGATTATGAACATTCTTTCATATATATCTAGCTAGATATATGAGGCATTAGGAGGTATATCAGAGGTCTGCTAATGTTGAGCTAACATAGATCTGAAGAAGCAGGGAAGGGACAGCTCCTTCTCACCACATACTTCTCATCTCTGGAATTGTGTTTGGACACAATAGCTATTTGCTGATGCATCTCGAGTGAAGGATGCAATCTTGTGATGGGGGTGCTTCCCTCCTTGACCTGAGGCAGGGATGTATCCGTTTTTACTGCTGCTGCATCTTTCTGAGTCAGGGATGTATCTGCTCTTACTGCTGCTGCATGTTTCCTTGACTCAGAGGTGCATCTATTTTATAGCCAAGGATGTCTTGTTGCTGATTTGTTCTTGCTGCTGATTTGTTTCCCTTGCTTAAACGACTGCGTGGAGCTAAAAAGATGTGCTGTACAATTTGCAGTGTTGTGAACAGAATTGTGGGCCATTACTCTTTGCCGATTAGTAGAAGTAGTATACAAGGAACCCACCATGTGTCCGGAATGTGGACGTTGAAGGACTCCGGATTCTGCAGTAGATTGCCTGGGCCATGTGCGGCAGCCAGTGACAGGGACGTCAATAGATTCCGCCTGCACCAAATTTGACTGTGGAAAAGCCTGGCAAATCTGTTTAGCTCTGCTCTGCTGCTTCTACTGCTGGCTATCTGATCTCAGCATTGTCCTCCCGTGCTGCAGTCATTCGAGCCTTCACACCTTCCATCCTAGTGCCTACGTTTCCTCTTCCTCTTGACCCTCTCCTCCTTCTCCTCCTCCTCCTCCTCCTCTTCTTCAACTTCCTCTTCCTTCCTCCGTTCTGCTGTCCTCGGTTGCAAGTCCTCGGGTAGGTCATCATCCAGAGCGGGCCTGAGCTTAGGGTTCTTCAGCTGCTGCGTCCTGGAGGGGCGTGACATGTACACCCTCTCATTCTTGCACTCGTAAGTCCAGTGACCTGGTTGACAGCATTTCTGGCACACCATTCTGTGCTGCGCCCCGCCATCCCCTCCCTTCACAGACTTGACATCTTTTCTCACACCCAGTTTCACCGCCTTCTCCGTGCTCATCAGATACATCTGCCGCTTGGCTTCCTTGCGTTCTTGCCATCGGCTCGGCCCCTCTTCCTTCTGCCCATACGCGTTCACGTTCCGAGCTGCTGCTGCGGCAGCCCGTTCCGCCTGTGCCCTGCTCAGTCCCTTGGCTGCAGTCAGAGCTGCTGCCTTGATCCTGTCTGCCGCTGCTGCCGCGGCATCCGCGTTCTCCTTCTTCGTCGCCATTTCCTCTCAAACGCTAACCCGACAGCGCTCTCTCGACTCGATCGCGTCTTCCACGATTTGTAGGGTTTTTCCTCGGGACAAGAAGAAAGAACCAACCCGGAAGACCCCAAGACCCCAACTAAGAAAGTGCTCACACGGACGTTTGTTGCTCCCACCAACCTGATTAGGGGAGACAAGAAAAGAGGATAAGTTTTACAGGCTTAAGTTAAGCAAGCACAAAGAATGGATTAGGCTACGTACCTATACATCTAGGTAGGTACCTAATCCTGTAGGTGTTGTTCTTCTTCTTCTATTCCAAGTCTTCCAAAGGGTGAGCAATATTTTCTATTCTAGAATAGGTACTGTTATATCCGGCACTCACAACCATAAAAAACCATCACACACAAACAGTAGAACCAAGAGAAGTTCGGAAGTGCTGATCCCTTCCAAATTCTGGCGATGGGAAAAGCAACAGCATGCAGGACAAGATAAGTGAGAAAAAACAGACTATTGGATGGAATTGGATGTGTTACAGCGCTAGATAGCTGTGTCCCACATATTCCACACTACTCCAAGAACGTAGTGTATGGAAATGGCTGTTTGATTCTGCCCCGCCTTCTATACCTTGTGTCCTGAACATGGTGGACATGGAGGACGACCCTCCGGGAACATGGATTCTGCAGTAGATCTGTCTGCGCCATGTGCAACAAACAGTCACATAGATTCCCCCTGCACTCAGAATTGACTGTGGGAAAGCTTGTAAACTCAGCATTGCTTCAAGTGGGAAATCGGCGTTGCTTCTACTTCTTGCCAACTGACCTCAGCATTGTCCTCCCGTTCACGCACGAAGCAAGTGCAGCACAAGGAACCCCATGTATGGGGCCCCACGACGGTACCCTATTAACACGTCAAGGAATGTTGTGCGGCACCGGAATGTCTTATTTTCAGACAAGGAACTAAGAGGGATAATGGTGAACCACACCAACCTAAGCAGCTCTCACACCTGGTACATTGCCGTACGGAACCTGGACCCGATGAATCTTTTAATGACAGAATCTCTTCCACTATAGCCATTTCCGGGAATCCAAGAAATCCACAGCCATTATCGTGCCAGCACTTCAGCAGACCACACTATACCACAACACAACCACACAGAACGGGCCAAAGGGAACAAAACAAGCAGGATCCAACAAAGTCTCAGAGTTCCAGGGGTGGCAACACGAAGTCCTGCAAATGGTTGGCTTTGCAAGCAACCTTTGATGCACCAGATTACCATGAAGACAGTAGTCAGCGGGCATCGAGAAATCAAAGAGTCTGAAGAGAAGTTGGCAGGGCTCGAGTGACTCCATAGGATTCTTAGAAGTACATGGGCAGATCCAGTCCCCTAGCCTTCCGGCAATAAATGGATTGTCTACAACCTAGAATGGTTCCCTCAAAGTGGCCAGTACCTTCAACAACACAAGAATTGGCAGCTACAAAAATCGGATGCATGAAAGTGACCAGACCAGGCAAGACTAATTGCTTTGCCTGCGAATACGCGAATTTGCAGTCGAACTGCGCAAGCAGCAGCAGCAGCATGCTGCGCGCTGCCTACCAACCAACCTCCCTCCCCCATAAACCCTAAACCTAGGTGAATCACAATCGAATCCTCCAGCCTCACAGGCTAGACGACGACGGCAAGGGCAAGGGCGCCGACTTGCTGCTCAAATACGCAATGCACTTCTCCAGCGCGCCGCGCATCCACTCGTGCCGGCAGTGCACTATCGCCTCTTGCACGGAAAACCATTGCCTCCGCCGCAGGTGATGCTCGGGCCACAAATCCAGCTCCTCCGTCACCGCCAGCGGGAACATGCGCGCCCGGCATAGCCCCTCGGGACAGAACACCCCCTGCTGGTGCTTGCTCTTGAAATCCCACGTTCCCAGATTCCCATGCAAAAGCCCCCGCACCCCGGCCTCCTCGAACGCCTCCCGGCACGCCGCCTGCTCCACCGTCTCGTCCGTCTCCCAGCCTCCCTTAGGGAACACCAGCTTCTGCCCGTGCTGCGAAGTGATCATCAACACCTCCACCCTCTCCTCCACCTCCGCCTTCACGCCCTCCCGGTCTCCCTCCTCGCCTTTGTACCGATACGGGATGCAGCCTGCCACAAGACGGTATCCATCTTCATACCGCTGCTGGTGCCGCCCTGTGCGTGCCACCATCTCCGACATCCTACTCCCTCCCGCTCCTCCTCCTCCTCCTCCTCCTCCTCCTACTGCTACTGCTGCTGCTGCTGTTGCTGTTGCTGCTGCCTCCCCCGCCTTCAATCTTTCCTCTCCAGGCCACTCCATCCCCCCATTCTGAGGGGAATCGGCAGAATTCGACCTCCTCCGCTCCCGGATTCACCCCGATTGCACCAGCCAATGGCTCTGGATGCACACGGAGCGGGAGGCGGCAGCGGGCTCCTTCACGGCATCCCGAGCAGGCAGATCTGCAGCCGCTGCATGTTGCTTGCTGCTTGCTCGCTTCAGCTTGATTACTTGCTCTTGGCTCGCCTCCAGCCTTGCTCTTGCCTCCCCAGGCCTTGGGCTACTTGCCGTTTTGGAATGCTTTCCCTTGTACTAGGGTTCAGGAACATGAAGACTTCGCAGTCTTCCCGCCACTTGTGCCTCAAATTGCGCTACCAATGCCACACCCTACAATATTTTGTCTGCCTCTCTCGTACCAACCAACCATTTTATCTCCTCTGTACTTTTCTCGCCCTCATATTCGCCCCGTACCGCTCCCGTATTTTATAATCCCGCCTCCATTTTGGCTTATTTGACTCACCATTTTTCTTTCGAGGATTCCTACGTGACGCAGATACCACACCGTTGACGTACGCTACCGTCAAGCCGATTATGACAATGTTGTTTCCGTTCAAACATACTAGTCATATAATATATTATTAAATTTTCAAATAATATATTTAAAAATATAAAGACTTTATAAATATGCAAAGATGGGAAGCTCAAGCAATGAAAAACAACCCACTAGGCCCTGGCCAAGGGGACTAGTCTCCAAGGATTATCTACTCTGAAGTTGAAGAATATATTTACCTGTTGATTATATCTCCCGAGATAAAAGAGACTAGTCCTACGATTACCTACCCTGAACCTGAAGAATATATTTAACTGTTAAATATTTTTTGAATATATATGTATTGATGCCAACCTTTAAAATGTGAAAGAGTTCAACCTTCTTGTAGATGACGATGCCTCTCATGCACTCGTTGATATGATCATCACCTACAATACTGATGATCTCTTGCGTTTGCTGTTCGATTTGCATTAAGCTGCATGAACAAGTTGTCATGGATGGCGATTTACAAAATCCAGCTATCGCAATTCAAAGAGAAAAAAAAAATTAGTGTTCAAAAGGGCGAACAGTTCTTTGCCCAGATAACAAATCAGTTCTAACAGCACTTACCATAAAACGAAAACAAGAATGATCAAATTTTATAATAAGGAGCATATGATCTTTCATAAACAAATTCATAAAGACAATGTGGATGGCTACAATAGACATGACATATACATAGACAAATTTGTAAAGATTTTGTACTAGACGTCTTTTCTCTTTTACCATGAGCTCTTTTTGGGTTGTTCCTCCTCGGACTTCAAGGGTAGATGGGATATCCCATCTCGTCTATTAATAAAGTCTACTCTATTCGTTCGAAGTCTTTCAACCCCTAGGTGAAACATTGAATACATATGTAATAGGCTGTAAGGTAATTTTCTTATAAATGCCTCTTAGTCAAGCTATTGCAACAATTGTGAACCCAGCGCGCCACAACGATCAGGAAGAGGCATGTGTTTCCAAGGAAATTTGGCATTTACACAAGTACAAGTGGAAAACATAACTATAAGTACTGCTAACTGGGCCGGAGAAAGTTCTCTTAAGGACTAGTTAAGGATATATTGGTAGAAGTTATGTAGACTCACTCTTGCTTGACTTTGTGCTTGACTTTTAAATCAGGCTTACACTGGAATGTTATACAAAGGAGGCATGATCTCACCTCGGATATTGCAGCAACTTTGCATTCAAGTAGGTAGAAGTTAGACTAGGATGAGCCACCCTTTATAAGAAGGGGCCTATAGATATAATCAAAGAAATTACCAAGTGCTTTGGCATTTGTCTATCCTAGGTGCTCTTTGTGTACCATGTTCAGGGCATCAGGTGGTTGCCACATGGTAACGTGGTGTGCACAGGGGGTTGCAAATACAGCTAGCTGCACAGTAGGTAGCATTTCCAGCGGTGTTGTTGTGGGTGCTTTCCCTTGTGGAAGACATAACCTTATTGCTTGTTTTGTGTTTTTGTATGTATAGTGTGGTGCCTTGCGCGGTGACTAGCTGTTTGACGTAGATTGTTCATGAAGGGCAAACGGCCCTGATAGTACAAGTTCGTGCGCAGGTATTCGACAGTATAGTGCCGGATAGTCCATCTGATTGGCCACAATCTATATTAATGTCAATTGTGGCACAATATAGGTGAGACAATCTAACAAAACCTTGTAGCAAATTATGTTAGTGTTTACAAAAAATATTGCAAAAAAATATATTGAACATAGATGATCATATGTATATGTATATTGGTAATAATAATTTTACCATTCTTGTAGGAGTTATACTAATTAAGCATTAACCTAATTTCTCATCTATCGATTTATTGATCTGATATGCAAAAAAGCAATGACTCCCTGATAGTACAACTGCACCCAAAGATCTCTTGCAAAATGCAAGTGGACCATCAAAAAGGCTATACCCTGCAAACCTAAGACACCTTCTACATGAATAAGAAGTACTCATTGGATTAACATTGTCTACTTTAACATCTGGGTGTGCGGAGTCATATACTGCAAAGTATGGAAAACAATTACTTTTATATTCAATCAAATTAGAATTTGCATCCATAAAACTAGCTTCGTATGGAAGACTTTCAATTCTTTTTGGAAAACGATTGAAAGAAGTGACTGCTGCATCTTCCAGAGCTCGGATAATGAGTTGTGGAAACAATGCATCGTCATTAACACTAAATGTTCCCCCAAGACATTGAAATTTATCTCCACTATTTGTGTTGACAAAGTAATTTTGCAATGTTTCTTGGTATCCAATTTGCTCAAAATATGTTGCACAGACAATGCATTTGAAGTACAACAATGTTATCACCAAAACTATGATACAAGAAAACATATTAAAAGACATTCTTAAGCATATTGTGATGAAAGTTGTGGAAAAGCTTGAATTGATTAATTTCCTTAAGAAGCAGGTTATCATACTATTCTCATAGTATATTCTCATTAGGTGTTTAATTTTTCAAAACATTCCATTTGCTACCCAGAATCCTAGAATAGACGAACTGGACAATCTCAAAGACTAAATAGTTACTGTTAAAAATATAGAATATTTGTACATTCATGCGATACTAAAATACCTGCTTAGTCCTCACAAAAAGTTAATTCAAGATGCCTAGGAATTATATCTAGAAGAGTCAAAGTGATTTCACATTAAATAACATGAACTTTTTTAACAAGATCTTTAAGCACTTAACGTCTCACATCGAGGGACAAAAACCACATAAGCTCTTTTCGATTACCTAATGATCTTTTCTAAGCATATTACGTATAAGGTCTGATGTTTTGAAAAAGGTCACATAAATATAATAATTAGTCATATATATTATAATGTATATAAATCATTCGTAAGAACGGGGTAGAACTCCCCCGTCATGTGTGGTGGCTTTCTTCTAGCAACGTGATTCCATCTCTCAGAGGTGCATTGGCGAGCGATTTTCGGACAACTTGAATGTGGGAGGCCATTGGCGAACGCAGTTTTCAGGACAACTTTGAATGTGGGAGGCGTTACATCTTCAGCTCTATTGGTTTGTAGGTCCTCCCTTATTCTAAAGTTACGACATCTTGGGGGTTGTAGGTCACTTCAGGGTAGACAATTGCGGGACTAGTTCTTCTTGGCCTGGGGCCCGCTAATGAGAGATTCCCTACTTCGTGGTGTAGATGGGACTTCACATCTTTGCATATTTATAAAGTCTCCCCTTTATTTTCTTTTTAATATAATAAATTATTATATGATATATTTCTCGCAGTGAATAAAAATTTCCAATACCCCATTACACATTAATGCTATAAGTGGGTTCCACACCAAGTAACTTGAGAGACCAAGTATCTAATGTCGTAACAGAGGTCAACAACGGGTAACCTAGAGAGACCAAGTATCTAATTAGTGGATTTTATGAATTTGTCCTATCATAAACTTGATTAATCCCTAGGGCAGCTACTCTTGCGAGGAAAGATTCCATCAAAGGAACAGGCTAAGCTGAGGTATGAGGGGAGCTTTCACCAAGAAGAGTTTTAACACTAGATGACAAAAAATTCCACCAGAAATAATTTTTTTCGAAGGGTAATGGATGGTCATACTAGGTAGGTACTAAGTGTTGAGCATAGGAAACACAATCCGAGAGGTACTAAGTGTGTTGAGCGTGGAAAACAACAATCTCAAAGAGCCGAGGAAACGGTTGCACCTACAACAATGAGCGGGAGTCGCCTCATAAGAATTTTCGGATGAGTTCATGACACCATATCGATCGGCATGGAATTCACTAATCCCTTGAAAAATACACTTTTGATAAGTTCTGCCAGTCAATTTAATCCTCCGAACATGTGAGCGGAGGTTGATGTTGTTCTTTTGTATTGACGAGTGGGCGGGGTGTTGAGTCTCACTTTTCCTACATTGCAAGACCGAGGTAAAATGTCGTAAATTTTCGGATACCTTCCGGTGCAAGGGCTTCCAATATGTTAACCAAATTTTTCAGATACATTCTCGCAAGGCCTTTCAAAATGTTAACCATAGGTGGACAAAGTGCCATATATCTGTAAGCTAGTCATATACACCCGACCACCGCTTAGTCCTCACAAAAGTTAATTCAAGATGCCTAGGAATTATATCTAGAAGAGTCAAAGTGATTTCACATTAAATAACATGAACTTTTTAACAAGATCTTTAAGCACTTAACGTCTCACATCGAGGGACAAAACCACATAAGCTCTTTTCGATTACCTAATGATCTTTTCTAAGCATATTACGTATAAGGTCTGATGTTTTGAAAAAGGTCACATAAATATAATAATTAGTCATATATATTATAATGTATATAAATCATTCGTAAGAACGGGGTAGAACTCCCCCGTCATGTGTGGTGGCTTTCTTCTAGCAACGTGATTCCATCTCTCTGTAGCAGGCATTGGCGAACGCAATTTTCAGGACAACTTCGAATGTGGGAGGCCATTGGCGAACGCAGTTTTCAGGACAACTTTGAATGTGGGAGGCGTTACATCTTCAGCTCTATTGGTTTGTAGGTCCTCCCTTATTCTAAAGTTACGACATCTTGGGGGTTGTAGGTCACTTCAGGGTAGACAATTGCGGGACTAGTTCTTCTTGGCCTGGGGCCCGCTAATGAGAGATTCCCTACTTCGTGGTGTAGATGGGACTTCACATCTTTGCATATTTATAAAGTCTCCCCTTTATTTTCTTTTTAATATAATAAATTATTATATGATATATTTCTCGCAGTGAATAAAAATTTCCAATACCCCATTACACATTAATGCTATAAGTGGGTTCCACACCAAGTAACTTGAGAGACCAAGTATCTAATGTCGTAACAGAGGTCAACAACGGGTAACCTAGAGAGACCAAGTATCTAATTAGTGGATTTTATGAATTTGTCCTATCATAAACTTGATTAATCCCTAGGGCAGCTACTCTTGCGAGGAAAGATTCCATCAAAGGAACAGGGCGAGGTATGAGGAGCTTTCACCAAGAAGAGTTTTAACACTAGATGACAAAAAATTCCACCAGAAATAATTTTTTTCGAAGGGTAATGGATGGTCATACTAGGTAGGTACTAAGTGTTGAGCATAGGAAACACAATCCGAGAGGTACTAAGTGTGTTGAGCGTGGAAAACAACAATCTCAAAGAGCCGAGGAAACGGTTGCACCTACAACAATGAGCGGGAGTCGCCTCATAAGAATTTTCGGATGAGTTCATGACACCATATCGATCGGCATGGAATTCACTAATCCCTTGAAAAATACCGCACCTGATAAGTTCCCTGTCGGAAGTCAATTTAATCCTCTGAACATGTAGACAGAGGTTGATGTTGTTCTTTTGTATTCGAGCAGAGAGTGGAACTGGGGGTGTTCGAGTCTCAGCTTTTCCTACATTGCAAGACCGACCAGTAAAATGTCGTAAATTTTCAGATACCTTCCCAGTGCAAGGGCTTCCAATATGTTAACCAAATTTTCAGATACATTCTCAGTGCAAGGCCTTTCAAAATGTTAACCACCGGTAGCTGGACAAAGTGCCATATATGCTGCCAAGCTGCTGAAGTCATATACACCCCCCGACCTTGTCAGCTTCGCCTTCCGTTCCTGCTCCTTCTTCTCTCACTCCTCCTCTATCTACCACCCCAACTATATGTTGCCAAGCTGCTGAGGTCATTCAAACACCCCTCCTCCTCGTCCCCAGCCTCGTCTCATTGTAGACCGACTTCTTGAAAAATGTGCAAGCTGCATCGCCAGAGCAAACAACGCCATCAAGATTCTCTGACATACTTGTCTGAAAATCCTATAGTGCACCCGTTGGCTGCTGGCCAACCTGGGACTTGCTTGTCCAATGCCCAAAGTTACGGCAGCCACCTTGGTAATAATCTTTTTAGTGAACTAGAACGGGTTTACTTAATGATAATTTTATATTTTACTTGAAGATAGTATTTTTTAGTGAATATATTCTATTTAATTTAGAGGATCTCAATAAAGCCCTTCAATATGCTGCCAGTAAAAAGGCCACAAGTGTTGGCTTCACTCCCAATTTAAGACATACGCAATTTCGCAAAGCTCTCACACTCTCGACGCAACACTAGGCTCAAAAAAGCCCGTTATCAATTGATGACTCGCAGACTAGCTCCTCAAGGGGCTACTCTTTATTCAAATAATATACCATAGAGTCTAGCTATATACACCCTTTTGTCCCACCCTTGACTCGGCAATAAGTTCGTCTAACCGATCTCTCCTTAGCTACCACAACACAAGCCATAGACTAGAATGCAGTACAACAATAGTTCTCTAAGCCTTTGCTCTAGTCCTTACATATCCCGCAGGCTGCCCTCGATCAACTAGGCAACTGCTAACCTTGGGAATTCTTGCAGACTATTGATCACTATGAGTCCTCTCTAGGCACTTCTAAAACATGCAACCACATGAAGCTTCTTAACATGGCATTTATTAATTAACTCATTTATTTTTTATTTTCTACCTTTTTTATATTATTTCATCATTATCTGTTACTCTTCAAAGGATATTACAACAGCGGAGATAACCAACCACGAAGTGCCAAAGAACTTTATAACAGCGAACCATTGGGTAGAGATCGTATATCGGGCAGCCTTTGATGATCTTACATTAGCATCCCTTTTTCTTTTGGGCTCAGATGAGCTCAAGGAGGATCTTATATCAAGCGGCCCCCAAGGGCTTTGACAGCAAAGATTTTATATCATTCAGCCCCGAAGGACTTCTGAACAAGTAGGCCATTTAGGGAAATGACTCGAGGATTGCTTAACCATGAATTTGCAATGAGCTCCTGGCTATCCTGTCACTCCTCAAGGAAGAACAAACTCCCTGCTATCGTCTCACTCCTCAAGGGAGGACAAACTCCCACCTATCGTGTCGCTCCTCAAGGGAGGACATGTAATAATCTTTGTGGTTCCTTTCTATGTGTATTAGGTATTTGAAAAGGTTAATTAGTATATTTTGACATATGCTCTGCAGGTTCAGACACTACTCCTTCATATTCTTTTCTATGTCAGTTTTCTGCATTGGTTTAGACATTGTTCCTTAATAATCTCAGCTGGTTTTCCACGTTGGTTTCAAACATTTCTCTTTAATACTCTTTTTAACTTTGGCTCGGACACTCCTCCTTAATAAATATGTAAGAGTTTTAATTCTGAGTAAAGCTAATCGCTATACAAATTAAAAATAGGTATTTTAATTACCCAGGTGGTTCTACCTAGGAGCATAAGGGGTTCAGACATTGCTCCTCATTAGACTAGAATGGATTCTCCTTCTTCCTTAATAAACAGATAGGTCTTTTTATGTCCTGACCCATCTAAGATTTTAAATTCTGTTTATGAAGTATAAGGCTTTCTCATTACTTGGAAAAACCTTGCTCCCATCCTGCTACATATCTTATAGGTAGCGAATGAAATTATAATTTTATCTATTTATATTATTAAAATAAAAATTTAATGTTTTTTATTTTCAATTCAGTACAAATTGATCACTGATTTTGATACACCTAGGTAGTTTTTTGTTCTAACAAAGCTAGAGGGTCCTCTATGTAGTTTAGAAAGCCCTATAGAGGACCAATCCATGTTGCTTAGTGACATTTACTTTTTCCATGTGCAAGACCTAAGTATGTAGAACTTGTTTTCATTGGAAAAAGAGTTAGTATCCCTATGAAAAAGATAAATCATAGGAAGGCATTCATGCTATAAAATACCAATGCACTTCACTACCAAGCACTAAACAAGGGTACGAACATCACAGCACCTCCCGAGATGATTTGTAGATCAACTCTTTACTGAAACAACTGCCGCTAGATATGAAGACTACGCTAGAAAGAACCTAGAAAGAACCGTTCATAGACCATTAATGTAATGATTAGTTTAATAAAATTAAGCACACATAAAGATGAGTGGCCCCATCTACCCCAAGAAAAAAGCCTTCAAAGTCATGGCAAAGTGGAGAGAAGTTATAAGTTGCCACACATCGAAGTAGATGCAATTATAATATACCTACTATGTTACAATAATGTTTTTTTTAACTCTAAATTCAACCAAAACAAGAACCATAGCAACTCCTCACTGCAGCTCTTGCAAAGGGTATGTAACTTAAACAATACCATCCAAGCGCTAAGACTTCACCCACTATGCAAACTACAGTCAAAATAAAACTATGAAGATGCATAGAAAAGAGAGCTGCACACAGGCTACCAATGTACATAAAACTGGCTGATGCTCTATCCGGGTCGAACATCACAAAGACCTCCCAGATGATTTGTAGATCAACTCTTTCTTTGAAACAAGCGCTAGATATGAAGACTACGCTAGAAAGAACCTAGAAAGAACCGCTCATAGACCATTAATGTAATGATTAGTTTAATAAAATTAAGCACACATAAAGATGAGTGGCCCCATCTACCCCAAGAAAAAAGCCTTCAAAGTCATGGCAAAGTGGAGAGAAGTTATAAGTTGCCACACATCGAAGTAGATGCAATTATAATATACCTACTATGTTACAATAATGTTTTTTTTAACTCTAAATTCAACCAAAACAAGAACCATAGCAACTCCTCACTGCAGCTCTTGCAAAGGGTATGTAACTTAAACAATACCATCCAAGCGCTAAGACTTCACCCACTATGCAAACTACAGTCAAAATAAAACTATGAAGATGCATAGAACAAAAGAGAGCTGCACACAGGCTACCAATGTACATAAAACTGGCTGATGCTCTATCTGGGTCGAACATCATTTTACACTGTTTTGTTGGTCCCATGAGGAACATTGAGCTTCCCATTGCTAGTAAATTTCCTAATGTGAAAGTGGAGGCAAAACGTTTAGGTGTTATGATCATAAATGTGGAAATAAATATGAAAAAAATACCTAAACCAAGACAAATTGCAAATCCATACATTCTACTAGTACGTGACATATTACAAGCTTGGCCTAGTTCATCCATGGTAGATTGTTCTTGAGGATTCACTGCACTGGAAGCCATATTTGCCATGCCACGCATCTTGTCCATAGCTGAACCACCGCCCCCCACACCAAAAGCGGCGGCAGCAGCAAACGAATCCATTGTATTTCTTATGGCAAGTAGTTAAGGAGAAACTGCTCTTTAAGACATTCTTCTCAAGCTCCGGGGAGTGTTTTGTTGATGATGATGTTAGCTTTTTTCATAGTGTTAACATTCAAATCCTTTACAAATTAAGAATGGAAAGAAGTGACTAAATTTGATTTGTTGGTTTGTCTTTATCTTAAGTTCTCGGTTGCCAAATTCATATATCCCAATGCATTTTTTTCAAATATGGCTTGATCAAATATTCTTACTACACATTTCTGTCAACCTTCTCTGGTCCTTCTAAATAATGGTATTATTATTCCTACATTCTTGGTACTTTTGTATGCTTATCATTTTTCTTCAAACATTGATTTTCGTTCCTTCATTTTCCCTCCTTCCATTCTTGTTTCTTTCATTTTTCTCTTCATTTTTCCCTTCTTTCATTCTTGTTATCATTTCTATGAACAGTTATGCGTGATATAATAATACATTAATATTTAACATTTCAAGTAATAGCAACATCCGTTAGGTGAGCTTCAGAAGAATCCATTAAGAAGTAGGTTAATAGACCCCTAATACCCCGTTAGGGGTGAGAATTTCTTTTCTACAAATAAAGGCTTTACACAGTTCGTCAAAGTGAGTTCGATCCAAATGGAACGAGACTCGGCCAGCCTGAGGGTTTTATCGTGCGTTGCGCACACAAAAGCAAGTGGGTTGGATCGATCAGGCTAAACCCTGGTGGCGTTCATACTTCTCCAGAGTTTTTCTTTGAAAGTCCGTTCCACCTCAAACATGCTGGGTCTAAGTCTCTTGACACTATTCGTACAGCGTCTGGCCACTTCCAGCACAACCTGCAGCTCGGTGACATCCACCTCCTTGCCCAGCAAGGGATCCACAAGGGACAACGGGTCTTGAGAGGCAGAAATTTTGTGTGCCCAGGAGGACATGAGCTCTTGTTCTGGAACACCCAACAGCAACTCCAACAACACAACACCAAAGCCGTGAATGTCCTCCTTCAGGGCAGATGCCCGAGGAGACTGCACCTCAGGAAATCCCAGAGCGTTGCTGAACTTGGAGAAATTTCCTGCAACTGCATCTGGCCTCATGAGCTTAAGCAAGCACCAGTCTCCCAGCTTAGCCGAGCAGGGTTCACCTAGAAAGATCTTGGATGACTTGATGCTGCCGTGCATAATCGGGGGGATCATAAACTGGTGCAAGTACTGCATCCCACTTGCAACATCATATGCAATGCGCATTCGGTGTGCCCAGTTCAAGGCTGCTGCTGCAGCACCTTTAGAGCTGTGGAGCCGGTCGGATAGGCTTCCCTTCTGCATGTGCTCCAAGACAACGATGTGCTCTCCTGCAAGGTGGGCACACCCAGTCAGAAACACCAATCAATCAATCAGTCACGAGGGCTTCATAAAGTGTGCTAGTACACCTACCTCTCTCTTGACAAAAGCCCAGAAGATCCACCAGACAAGGATGTTGGACTTTAGCAATGGAGGATGTTTCAATGTTGAAGTCCCCATCATAGCCTCCACCCGAAATCTCCCTCTTCACAACGGCCCAAGTCTTGTCCGGAAACCGAGCTATGTAGGACTCCCAAAACTCATCCTTCCCCACCAGAGTAGTGAACTGGCTTGTTGCATGCTCCAGCTCTTCGTAACCGAACATCCGCAGCCTACTGGGCGCATCACTCTCTGCTGAACGACAGGAAAAGGGGCCGCTCTTCTCTATAAGCCTGGTGAGCTCCGAGGTCTTCTGAGCTCGGTACTTATGCCAAAACAGCCACAGCAAGACTCCGAACACAAATGCCAACGCCCAGCCCAAGGAGGCAGCAACAGCAAGCCCTACAATCAGAAACATGTTTAAATTAAATCCTCCATGCTCCTCCCCCTGTTCTTCCTCCCCACGAGATCTCAAACTCCGATCCTGCAACGTGTAGGCTTCTCCAACCCCTTCTTCCCTTGCTGCCAAGAGTGTGAAGCTCATCCCAGGTGCAACCTCGGTGAGCGTCAAATTTGCAGCATCGTCCGATTTCTGCACAACCTTCAAGAACATGGTTTTCCCGCCAGTAATCCGAGATGGCCCGTGCTCAAACATCCTCCGCTTGTAAACCCACCTCTGGCTCTCAATCTCACTGCAATTCCCAAGAACCAACCCACAACACCCAGCATTGGCCCATACTGCTTCCGCACACAGCGTTCCATCTCCCTCTACAGACAAAGAGCCCGCACCAACATCGTACCTCCAACGCTGCGCACCACCTCCCACCCAACAGGGAGCCAGATACACAGCACCGCCCACTCTCACGTTGCCCGCTTTCAGACACCAGGCCTCCCCCAATTCCGGGCCTTCAGCAACAACCCAACTCCAGGCCGCGCATTCCTGCAACCCGGCGCTCCAGGTCAGCAGCACAAGCAGTCCTAGAGCCGCCACCCTGAGCATCCGAGCGATCTGCAACCGGCCCATCAACCCACCACCACATGTCTGTCATGTAGCATGACCCAAGCTCTTCCCACCACGCCTTTTCCCCATCTTGATATCCCCCATTAAGCTCAGCTCGTCCCCTGACCATCAACAGGTTACTTGTGCTGGGCAACGGTAAACTGGGTCGACTCTCGGCTGTCCCAGTCCCGATAATTGCAGGGCTCGTGAGTGCGGCTATGCCCATCGCTCTTCACGGCACACTGCTGTTACAGGCTGCGTGTACGACAGATGAGCGACAGCAGAGGACGCTGGATGTGCTGAGAGCCTGGTCCCAGCCGCGCCCCACCCAGGGGCCAGCTAGCAGGTTGCTGTCCTATGTAGATACACACATCGATGCTACAGGCCGGCAAATGTAGACGGTTTGTAGACCGACGATCTTTTGTTACATTTGACAAGGTCTGACTTTACGCCGTCTTCCCACGTCTCCACTTAATTCTACGTCACTCACTGTTGGAAAACAGGCAGCAGTGTCGTCTCTAAAGGAACTTCTTCCGCTTCAGCATGCGTCCAAAGCGTCTCAGGCCCTCGGGCCTCTTTCAGGTCCTGTGTGACCGTTTTTCTCTTGGGATATGTTCATCAAAAAAACCTTGACAGTACGAAAGACACGCCCGATGCTACTCCTGACGGACCGATCGCCTCTGTTTGTTGATGTCACCTATTATTATGGTCCTGTAGTTATGTGAATCATTCGCTTCTAAGAGACACTCTTACCACCTATCCCTTCCAAGTATTCAAAAGCTGGTGCTGGAAGATGTGCGTAGATTCCATTTCAGGTTTCGAGGGTCAAATTCTTCAAGCACAACTATTGGCGGAGTGTCGGCCTCGTATCGCATACTCTACCCACCTCACGGACCATCTGGCTCGATCTCTGTCCGAGTCTTTGATATCAAGGTGGTAGAGATATCACACCTTGGTAGAGATATTAGACAACATATCTGTTGTTCTGTACAGATGTTGTCCCACCTTGATTATATACTCGTTGTGAGAACTCTAATGTCGTGCAAGTGCCACTTAGCTGCATCAAGTAGCCAATTACGGTCACACTAACTTAATTTGTTATGTAATTATTGGAACACGCTCATCACATAAGCAACCTCATGCTGCAGCCTACACTTGATGAAATTGGGCTTCACCGCCTGCAGTGCATGTACACTTCTTGCCACATTTACAAGTGAGCCGGCTTGGAAAGGGTCATGCAATCTTCATTCTTACACACATGCATACACCTCAACACACTCGCACACAACATTCAATTTATTGCTTAGACCACGAACCAGCAACAGCTAGTTTGTGCGATGCACTACAGGCTTTGCATAAGCTTAGCTTAGCGCTCCTTTATCTTGATGTTCCACGTCTCAGTTCGTCTTCGTCGCCTTAATGCCGCCGAAGCTCGCTATTGGCACATGTGCGGGGTGCTGCTCAGCCTATGCTACGCCAATCGTGTTGTTGTGTCTAAACATTGCTGAGCCTGCATGTTGAACGTTGCTTACTTTGCAAACTAGTTGAACGTTTATGAGCAGATTGCATGCATGCTGCTACTGCTGAAAATTCCTTGACGATTTTTTTTGCTGAGTTTTGTTGTTTGATCCTGCTATGCTCGTTTAGATTCATGTTGCTGTGCTTGAAGGTTACTAAGCCTACATGTTGAACGCTGCTAACCTTGCAATCTGGTTGCATGCTGCTAACATTGCAATCTGGTTGAACGCTGCTAACCTTGCAATCTGGTTGACCGTTTATCAGTAGATTGCATGCTGAGCACTAAAACTGCTGGGAATTCCTTGCCGATATTTTATACTGAGTTTTAATTTGTTGTTCGATCTCGCTATGCTTGTTTAGATTCGAGTTGGTGTGACTGAACGTTGCTGAGCCTCCAAACTGAACGTTGTTGACCTTGCAATTTGGTTGAACGTTGTTGGGATTGTATGCTGAACTTTGTTAAGCCAGAACATTGGTGAGCCTATTGCACGTTGTTGAGCCTACTACACGTCACTGAGCCTGCCAGCATCCTGCTGAACTTAGTTGCTTGCCTTGGAGGGTTTGCTTTGAGTTCATCAAATTTAAAAGGTGTGTCTCTGTTTGCTTTGAAGTTGTGCGTTTGCAGTCATGTGCCATCTTGTACACAAATGCACATTATGTGCTTGCTAGACGCCTACTAGTGCTCTAATTTCGTGGGCTTTGAATTATGACTGTGCATTTTGGTTATCTGAAAATTTTGCTTTTGGGAGTTGAGCATTTCATCATGAAGTGCCTTGCAGCCCATCAGGCACGTGGAGTAGTTGAGTATATAGTCATGTCTTACCTACTAGTTAGTTGGCTAGGTAATGGACATGTGGTCTAGTTTCGTTTTGTCACTTATGGATGTTGATCATTTTGTCACATGTGTACTTTGATCATCACTCATGTATTGCCATTTGGTCATCCTCCACCTGTCCAAATGCAGAGCCCTGCATCTTCACATGTCTTGTTGTGCCTCTAACATGTGTAGGGTTTGATACTTCGGAAATTTAAACGAAGATAAGAATACAGTTGATGACAAACTTCATTGGCCTTTCAGAATCAAAGAGCCGTTTCGCAGCTAGTGCCATTGAGAACATGGCCAATTTGGTAACAGTTAAAATGATGTTAAAGGTGAATTATTCTGTGAAGTAATACTACCTTCAAATACCTTCAATCCTGAATCATGCTGATGTGGTTTTGCAGGTAAAGGATGCACATGTTGCTCGAGTTTAGTGTCTCACTAAGAAGAATCAAGAGTTAAAAGAATAATAAACATGCCAACAATAAGAAGCGTGACGACTTGCTTTTTACCATCAACTTGGTCGAGGATTTACGTCAAGCCCTCAACCGATACATAGTTTGAGTCTGAAAAAGCCAAGCATTCCTAAGTGGATTCCAACTCCTTGCTACACCAACCAGGATACATCCCTCCGTATCATGAGGTAGTATTGTGTGTGCGCTAAGTTGTCCTCATGCTATTTTTGGGAACTTGGTTCGTCTTCTTCAATCATTGTCCACTACCCTAATTACAATAATTGCCTTGTGGTGCTTTATAGGGGGTTTTCTTCTTATGATTTTGTGGTCCTCCCTTGTGGACTTTTTTATCATTATGCATGCCTTTAGCAACACTTGCTGATCAAGCTGACGTGTCCCAATCCTGCATGCCAGGTTCAAGGATCCCTACACAGTAAATAAATTGAAGGCTAAGGGTTGGCCATCTACAAGAGGCGCAACCACCCAACTCTATATGGCCTCATCCACTGGTTCGCTCTTGGCAGGAGATGTAGAGCTCTGTAAGGGACGTGTACACGAGTTGTGGTGGTGCCTTGCACAAACTCCCTTAGTATGAGTCAAGAGGAGGCACGCAAGTGTGACGAGGTATTTTGCTACCACCCGTGACAGTCCACTACCAGGTCCCTGGAATTGGAGCATATGGGTATTGACCATGCCGCCTTGACCCGCCTCCAACTCTCGAGAAAATCACACACCACATACCAACCACAAGTAGCCTATGCTCGCCACAAGCCTTGCCCACCTGTTGGGCTGAGAACACCCATGCCCGCCACAAGCCTTGCCCGCCTGTTGGACCGAGAACACCCATTCCTGCCACAAGCCTTGCCTACCTGTTGGACTGAGAACATCCGTAATCATTGCTCACTAAAGTAAACAGCAAACCATGCTTGCACCCTCAACCTTATGAATTCAACTAGGAATGTGTTGGATTGCATATCCCAATGAGTTGAGGGAGGAGCTAATGAATTTGGTGCATATAGTCCATCCAATTGTGCGGTGCAAAGGGTCACATGGTGAAAATTTTGGGAAGGTTTCTCGAGCTCGCAATCATAGTACCTTGGGTAATGTGAAGCCAACAACACAATCAGATGAGGACAAAAGGTATGTCGAACGAAAACCTTCACCCGGCTTCTGTTAGGCAGGATGCTTGGCAAGAATTCCCTCGTCCTTGCCCTACGACGCCATCCACAAGAGAAATTGCCTGTAAGATGCAGAAGAAAGACACGAAATGAAAGCATAATGGAAGCAAGAGGGCGAGGATTGTGCAGGGTAAGATGTAGAGGCTCCTCGTTGGAGCTCACTTTTGACATGTGAACTAACTGCGAAAGCCCTACAAGGATGCTACAAGGTTGTGTCTATGCTTGAATTTGAGAAATGAGCAATGTGGCTTTCCCTTTTGCTCATATGTCCAGTCACGATTTAAGCTCTTCACTCTTACTGGTATCACAATATTTGTTTTTGGAAGGGAAGTCTTCAGCGCCGAAATATGTACGTTACCTGTTTGCACAGGGAGGGGTATACAGGACCTACACGAATACAAGTAAAGTACGTCTGCAACCGGCTGGGACCCACGCTACTATGGACACGATAGAGGGGCCAGAAGAAGTAGTGATTTCCAAACAAAGAAAGCTGGTGTTGTGACACCCGGAGGGTTGCGTGCCGCACTGTCTTGCCAACACCCACTTCACTCATTTCGGTGGCAGGTGCTGGACTCGGCGATTGAAACGAGCCGGGCTTGCTTGCTTGCTTAGTCCAGTCCACGCAGCTTTGCTTCCTCCCGGAGCTCGCACTCGCACTTCACTCGTGTTGGCAGGGCCAGATCCAGGCGGAAGAATTTGATTCAAACTGTGCCCGGGTCGTGAATGAAAACGGGCGGCTACAACACCTGTAGTATGTCTGCAGCAGCATTGGCAGCGGCGGAGGGAGAGGCCGAGGCCGGGGCGGAGGAAGAGGGCGAGGACGAGCGGGCGGCGACCGCAGCGGCGCATGCGGCGCCCAGGAAGCAGAAGCGGGCCGTGTGGTCGGTGGACGACCTCAAGGTGCTTCAGCAGGCGAAGCGGCACGACCAGGAGAAGTATCTCCGGGGCGGGAGGAAGGAGAAGCAGAGGAGCAGCGCGGAGAGGTGGGCCAAGATCGCAGCAGCGTGCGCGAGGGAAGGTGTTCGGCGAACCCCGGGGCAATGTAAGCAGAAATGGGAGAATCTGGCGGTGGATTGGAACAAGGTGGCGGATTACGGGCGGGGTATGGGCGCCAGGAAGGGCGTGCCGGCGTACTGGCAGATGACGAGCGAGGAGCGGAAGGGCAGGGGGCTGCCGCCCAGTTTTGCGAAGGATTTGTTTCATCTGATCGAGGAGTGGTATCCCAGGTGCCGGGCTGCCATTCTGGATCCCCGCCTCATTTCTGACATCTCAGACAGCGCCATGTCGACGTCGGATTCGTCGGCCGGGCAGCAGGAGCAGGCAGAGGAGGTGGGCGGGAATGGGCAGGAGGAGACGGTGCAGAAAATTTGTGGGTTCGGGAGGGGAGGCGGGTTGAAGGAGGCGGAGGATGTGGGTGCGGAGGAGCCGGCGGTGAAGAAGGTGAAAAGGGTGGCGTGGTCGGTGGAGGATCTACTGGTGCTGCAGGCGGCCAGGAGGAATGAGAAGGAGAGGGGAGTGAAGAGCGAGGTGCATAGGTCGGTGCAGGAGAGTTGGGCGGGGGTGGCGGCTTACTGTGCGGCTAATGGGCTGGTGAGGGCGGCGGATAGCTGTAGGCAGAAGTGGGAGCAGGTGGCTACGGATTGGAAGAAGATTAATGAGTATGAGATGGGTTTGGAGGGGGGTGGGTGTTCTTCGTATTGGAGGATGAGCGGGGAGGAGAGGAAGGGGATGAAGTTGCCGTTCAGTTTTTCGAGGGGTTTGTTTGACGCTATTGGGTTGTGGTATCCTGGGAATTGTAGGGGAGGTGGAGGTGAGAAGGTGGTGGGTTTGGAGTCTGGGGTGGGAGGAGGAATGGGTTCGTTGCATAAGGCTTCGTTTGTGAGTGTGGAGACTTGCACTACTTTGCGGGCTATGGAGGCGGGGCAGGATTCCCAGCTTGTTGTTAATACCACCAGCATGACAGGTAGAATTCTCATCCTGGTGTTGCAGAGGTTTACGGAATTTTGGATTTTGTGGGTGGCATGGAAGTAGTAGTACCTTGACATGGTCTTGATGACATGGGGATTGACTGGGCATGGTCCGAATGCTGCAGCACCACCTCAGCAGTGCGCTCCGGCTGCAGCTGCATGTGGTAGACGAGGGTCCCCGGTTGTTGCAATGCGGTCCTCGTTGTCCGAGCTCGTGCCGGCGATGTCTCCTCCAGTGGCAGCACGGCCGGGAGGTTGTTCAGTGATACCGGCCCCGTCTGCTGGGCCGGAGGTGGACTGGCATTTTGTGCAAGGATGCATGAAAGGAATTGTCGGGCAGTTGCAGAGGATGGCTCAACCTTCTCCTGAGATGGAGCAAGTTGGGCAGACCTTGCAGGAGATGGAGGCCAGGTTGACGCACAGGTTGGTGCATCTGGAGGGGGTGTTAGTGGGGAAGATGGAGAGTGCGCTCAGTAGAGTATCCTATTTCGGCGGAAGGATGGAGGAGCTGAGTGAGCGGATGGATGCCTTGGAACACAAAGTGGACTATTTTAGTGGGCAGCTGCAGGCTGTGTCCGACATGGTGGAAAATGTGGAGGCGAGGAATGAGAGGCGGTTTACCGATGCCATGTCGACGCTCAAGGGCGGAATTTCTGCTGTCGAGGGACGTGCGTGGGCTCGCACTGTGAATGCCTGCTCGTCCCAAGCTGGTGACAGGGTAGAGCCTGTGCCGGATGCGAACATGAATATACCTCACAATTTTCCCAAGGTGGTGGAAGATATTGTCAAAATGAGTGAAGTGGATTTGGATGGCTTGCTGGAAACCTATGGATTACCGGATGATGGTGCCAGTTCCACAAGGAGGATCCGGCTTGCCAACTACTTGGGTTTAAGGGTCACACTACTAGAATAGTTTTTGAGTGACCGTTGCTTTGCGACGGTTACTCAAAAGCTTCGAGGAGCACACCAATACTTGCTGCCACAATCCAGCAAAATGGCAAATCTTTCCCCTGACATGTAAGATAAATAAGCCATGGTACTCTACCACATGCCCTACTGCTAGTGGTATGTAGGCAACCAGGGAAAGTCACAGTGCTTGCTGCGGTGCAAGATGAAGCGTCAGCAGCAAGCTGTATCAATGTGTACTCGTTGGCCAGAAAGATCCGTCTCACAGGTTGGTGATGGATGATCATTTGTACCATCGATACTGAGGACTCCACATTTTGCTTTTTGCTAGAGCTAACAGGTCGTGAGGTTTTGGCAGGTTAGTCGCAAGGCCTGGAAGCAAGAAACATATGGGATGTCAGTACAGTGCCTCGCTAGTATTGCAGGTGACGACTGAGAAGACGGTTGAAAACTGACCCAGTTCGTAAGCCTTGCTGGCTACAGCCTTGGCAATGTTTGCGGACACTTCACGGATCTGCCACAGTTGAGGATAAACCAGTCCCGTTGCACGGTCCTGATCTGTAACTTGAGCAGCCAGTGATTCCGCTAAAGAAAAGAGCCGAAGTATCAGCCAGGGCTGAGAGATGGGTTGCAGCAACAAGACAACGGTATTGTACAGTACCTGCGGCTAGGAACATCTCGTCACGAATTCGTGTCGCTCCTGAAATCACACAGCCCAAACCGACCCCAGGGAATATATAGGCATTGTTGCCCTGCGGAAATGCCAATGAGGTACTGTGACAAGTGACCATCACAGCCTGGCAAGTGGGTGGGAAGAGGTAAGGGGAGAACCTGCCCAACAAAGAACTGCTTGCCTTGGACGGTGACAGGTGGAAAAGGGCTCCCACTCGCGAAGATGCAACGACCCTGCACATGTGCAGCCAAGGCTCTTAAAGCAATTCTCCAATCACGGCAGATCTTGGGCTCTTAACCGGAATTCAGAAAAACAATGAGATGAAATTCACCTCAGTCCAGGCGTACGCATCAGCTGCTGTGCACTCTGCTCTGTTTGTCGGGTTTGAGAGAGCGAAGATCACTGGCCTCTGAGAATCCCACCATCAAGAGTAGACGTTGGTGAAATCAGCAGGTCTGCTTCACTGCTTGGTCAAGTGTGGGAACCACTTCCTTACCTGGCTGTAGTCTTTCATGGCTTCACAGACTTCTTGGGTGAAAGTGTTTGCCTTCCCAGACACGCCCAGTAGAACCGTTGGACGTATAGCCTGTACGGATTCAGCAAGCACATTATTGTCACAACGTTAGGAACTATCAACTCGTCCCAAAGACAGCGCTGTACCTTCACAGAGCTTAGGAGATCACGCTGCTCAGGATAGTCTTTCGCAAACGGAAGTTTGTGATCCTGGAGAGTGTCCAATCGCGATTTCACAACTAGTCCCTGCAGATAACATAAAGTGTCAAATCTCGTAGGTGTTGTACTCAAAAACATGATGCTCTTATCTCTTGTGCACACGATGGTAACAGGAGGTAGTTGATCGGTTACCTTTGAGTCCACCAACCAAATTTTCTGTCGAGCTTCTTGGATCAGAATGTTTTCCTGCGCGTGGAAGCGGACAGTTCAGAGTCTACTTGACACTGTCCCATGAGCTGCAGGAGAGGTATCCTAATACCCCAGGACTAACCTCTTTGCTGATGTATGTTGCAATCAACTCCGCAATTCCTGTCCCAGCCTGCACAAGGACTCTTAGAGAAACACATGACCTCCGACATTGCTCGACGGAGGCATGGAGAGCATACGTACTTCTCCAGCTCCGTTGAACAAGAATGTGTGATCCGAAAGTTTGCCTCCAGTGAGAGGCAATGCAGCAATGAGTCCTGCCAGTGCGACTGCTGCAGTTCCCTGCACTCAGCTTGACCCAATTAGCGTCTTCGAGGGGCAACCGGAGAGTGTTGCAGATTTGTTCACCGGATTTGTTGTTGGTTGCTCCAACCACACAGAATCAGACTTGAGGATTAGAATTTGCACCTGAATATCGTCGTTGAATACAAGATGACTGCCCCGGTACTGGAGCAATAGACGGAATGCATTGTGATTGGCGAAGTCCTCAAACTGCTCGAAAAACACCCATATACCGGTGTTAGGAGTTTAGGATGGCAGCAGCACAAGACGAGAAGGGAAGGAATCGGAAGAGAGGACCAACCTGGATAAGTACTTTATCTCCATATCGATGCTTCGCAGCCTCCATGAACTCATCCAGTAGCTCATCATACTCCTGCAGGCAGAAGTGAAACATCAGCACTACTCACGAACCACGATTAGTACCAGATTTAGCTATCCTTACCTCTCCTACAATCCGCCGTTGGCGTAAACCAGGATAAAATGGATCTCGCAACAGCTTCTCGTTATTGGTCCCGACATCGATTGTTACTGGCAAGCACTAAGGACAACACCAGCGATTCCATCATCAACCTGGTTCACAAAAAACACTCATTTTCGATCTGTTGCTCAGCAGCAGCGTGACATTGTGTCCACTACAATTTTGAGTGCACAATTCTGGTGGGTACATACGCAACCCAAGCAAGAGCGGTGTACCTCAGACGGATGTAGACCCCCACAAGCTGTGTAGAGTGTTAGCTTGCCAACGGGAATGCCCATGCCCTGACCCAAGGGAAAAAAAAAACACCAGTCAGAAACCCACAAGCTGAATCCAGAGATGATTGCTGGAACAAGCACCACTGTTAACAGCTGCTCCAGACCTGCACACCGAGATCACCAAGCCCAAGCACGCGTTCACCATCAGTGACAACAATGACTCGCACACGCCTTTCAGGCCAGTTCTTCAGGAGTTCTTTCACCCTTCCCTTATCCCGGCTTGATATAAACAGACCTCGAGGTCTTCTGAACAAAAGCCCATACTGCTCACAAACAAGGCCGACGGTCGGAGTATACACAACGGGCATGAGCTCTTCGATATGGTCTAGGAGAACACGATAGAAGAGTCTTTCATTCCTTTCCTGCGCAGTTAACAACACCAGTTCCAACCGCTCGAAGTTCAGACGGAGAATGACCTGAGAAAGAGCGGTGCAACAGTGAGGCCTTGCGAGTTGGAACCTGCAGCGCCATCAAGTGGTTGTATCTTTGAAGATCAGATGAGTAATCCCGCAGGTTGGACATCACTCTTTCGACCTGGTATGGGGAAGATGCTATCAGAGAAAAAAACAAGGTGCTGAGAAGTGAAGTACTCGTCTTGCTGGAGGTGAAATAATGCAAAGATCTCCACTATTACCTGCAAGTCCTGGGTCATGTAAGCTGGAGGAAGCAGACCATCAAGGTAGTGTCGCTCTCGTTCAGACTTAGAAAAAGCCATCCCTTTGTTGTACTTCGGATTCCTCAGAAGCTCCGCTCCACTGTAAAGAGATTACGAGCTTGTAATCACCATTGCAACATACGAAGCCTGTTCTTGCAGCGGGCACAGAAAGTTGCAAAGGCAGAAGAAGCGTTCCGGAAAGTCCCAGCCTACCTCTGAAGACTGCGTGTCCACGGTGTTACAGGCCTTTCGCCAGAGTGACCATCATCAGAGTTCTCCCACGAGGTGTTGTCTACGTCTATGTAACTTCTTGCACTTTCGAGTGCCAGTATATCCCTGAACGGGATACCGTTTTCAAGAGCATTCTCGTTTGGGAGCTGGCTGGTTTCAGTGAGACTCTCCCTGGGAGCATCCGCCAACCTCCATCTCCTCAACAGCTGAAATGCACGACGCCTTCCAAGTAACATGCTGAACGTCCCTTGTCCCTGCTGAGGGCATCCACTGAGCTTCCTACGACCAGTGCAGAGACTATTCATGAGAGTGTTTTGGAAGAGATCTGAGTGAATAATTGCCTGCACAAGCTGCGTCCTCAATTCCTCATGACATCTACTTAGAACAACAAATTCCACTGTTCAGCGGGATTCGACTGCTCCTTCACGAGTAGGAAACTCTTGCATTCTCTACTTCCATGCTCGAACAGGGACAAAGGTGTAAGAATGCGAACAACAAACGGACAGACCACAAGTCCTAGGGTCTGCACTCCGCAAAACATATGGCAGATCATTCAGCTGCGAGTTTGCAATCGAGATCACTCACGTCAGTCTGCCAAACATAGGCAGCTCCTGCTCAGCAGAACCCAGCAGCAAATGATGCTGGCTCAAGCACCCAACACCGCATGCCATTTCTGAGCTTCCCTTCAGTCCGAAAGCAAACCAAAGGACCCAGCAGCTCAACCTGTGAGGCCGGAATGGAGGCACTGAACTGCAGCTGCAGCTCCTAAGGTACAGGTGCAGGGAAGAGGAAATGTAGATTGGTGGGTGGTCGCAAACAACACCACCACAGAGCCCTGAATCTGGACTTAACCTGTGGACTACGTGAACGCGGCAACTGGAGCTGTAGGTGCTCACTCACCTCAGAGACTTAATGTGGCGAACTCTCCGTGTTGTAGCGTGTCCGAGGTGTTCGGTAAGGGTCGGTGCAGTCGGTGAAGGCGGAGAGAATTACGAAGCAACTATTGTCGTGCAATGCGACATGTTAGCGCTGCCCAGCGATCGGACCGTGGAAGCCTGAGCTTTGAAAACACTTTCCGGCTCTCCGTTTCATCTCAACTCGATTGGCCTCCTTCCTCCAAGTCAGATCAATGTACACACATACTGTTCAACGCTACCGGCTCCCAACCAACCCCAGCTCCCCCATTTCCACGTCACATGACGACTGTGAAAAATACGCTATCCCATTGGAGCAGCTCCTGCTCACTCCTGAAAGAAATGAAGCAAATGTGCAAAAATTCGTGCTCTCTTTGATTATGTGACTCTTCAAAGAAGGTTGCAAAGCTCAATGGGTTATGTTACAAGCCGAGATGGTCGGCACGGCCTTCCAACCAACTGGTTGCTGCTTTCTTAGAAAAGGTGCCCAGAGGAGATGTTTCTCGATCAGCTACACCTTTCCAGTGTACTTGAAGTTCCGCTCGTAGTCCTTGCTGAGGGATAGCAGCGCACTGCGCTGAGATCCATCTGCAGTCATCACAGCAAATTTGTCTTTAACGTTATGGACATGAGAAGGAAGAAGAAAGAGCATCGCCCACTTAGAGTTGCACGAACCTGCAAGTGTTGCATGCAGTTGCTGGAGGTCACGAGGTATGCATGCATCGAGTAAAGCGAATGCTCCAGGTCGGAGTAAGCTTTCCACCTCCCTGAAGAAAAGAAACCCACCATCAGCTTCGAACCAGTGGAGCAGAGGAGGAGGAGAAGGAGAAGAGAAAGGTGAAGAGTCAGTTCAGTTACCTGTTCAGACCACCAGCTAGGCGGCCGGAGCCTGCAATTACACACAGGTATTCTGCAAGAAGATGAGCCGCATACTTTCCCAGGGTGGCCTTCTGTTCACCGAGCTGGAAGCAAGAGATGTCATCATAGTTAGGAAGATCAGTACAAACCGGACCATAACCGTGTCTTGCAACGCCGACAGTTGGAGCATACCTCTTCATACACTCGCCGAAGCCATGATGCACATACTTTAGCGTCTGCCACGGTCCAGACTTGATGGCTCGCCTGTTTTGGTAAATTTTGCCAGTTTGGCAGCACTAAGCATCTCAGCAACACCTTCACTGATTCCTCTAAAAGGGCAATGCAGTGTCCAGTTCGCCTGTATCAATCCACATCAATGTTAGAGGAGGCTCGTGCACACTTTCAACATGCCCCTGGAGCAATGCCAGCTGGATATGTACCTTGTGCGATGTCTCAGCAGAGCGCATAGAAGCTGACAGGACGCTATGTAGAGGCGCACAGAAAGCATTCTCTCAATTCCACCCTTGCCACCTTCCAAACTGGTAGGCTGTTGCTCAGCCGTCATGAAATGTTGGACAACTGAATCTGGTGGTATACAGGCGTCATAGAATGGTCGGAATAGGAGAGCTGGGAAGTGCAATGACATTCCTGTCTGGCTTGCAGTCATGGGAAATAATATGGCCCGAGATGACAGCTTTATCAATATCTCCAGACACTGAAGAACGACAGGTGCCGCATCAATGCTTTTATCGGAGATGGTCGCAAACCCCTGCGTATCTGCTTTGCCACCGTTCAACTTCCGATGGGGTCCTTGAAGGTGGGAGAGCAGGCTCAAGATCGCCGATAAGAAAGCAGGACAGTGGTTTTCCAGTAGTTGCAGTCGACGTTTGTCTGTTTCGAAACAAAGGCAGCAAGCAATCGATAATGAGCATCAGAAGAAAGACAAGTTGCACTCCATCAAGCCTAGATGACACGAGTGCGCATACTTACTTGTGATGGATTTCAAAATGATGGCCATGCATTGGACACCCGCGGCGGCTTGCCGCCCAATACTTCCTTCCATAAGCCCTGACTTTAAACCAGAACCATAATTTGATCCCCCAAGTACAGATTTCTTGACAAGCTGCAAAGCCAGGACTAGATGTTGCCTTGGAGAATCTTTCAGCAACATGCCAAATGATACTTCGGTAGCATGTCTCCATTGACCAAGAAAATCTGCAGAAGCACCAGCTTTTTCACGAAAGGCTACCTCCATCCCTCGAGCAGGATCATGGTCTTTCCATTGGTCACCAATTTCAGGGACCACTTCTGTCTGTCTTATCTCATGTTTCGAGGGAGCCAAAGCTCCAAGCAAAGTTATATGAAGCTTCACCAGCTTGGAAAATACGGGTATTGGAATGGAAGGAGAGACACAGGACAGAAGGTTGCCCGAGGACTCCATAAATTTTGAGACTCCTAGAAGCCACCTCCTATTATCTGCTTCGTTAGGGTGTATTGATGACCCTGCTCCTAATAGCAGCCAGTATGCAGCTCCGAGCTGAGCTTTGACCCACTGTGGCAGATCCTTCCCAGTTCCTCCAAACTGAGTGAAGGACTTTGAATCAGTTCCAACAGCACAGGGTGAGAAACAGAGAATCCGGAGGCGCAACAAAGCAGCTATGCCTAAAAACAGTTCTCCAACACATTGAGAACGTAAGTCATCAGTGCCTTCTAGGATGCCTTGAATCCTGCGTTTCTGCAGCTTTAGGGCTTCAGAAGATGCCACTCCTGGAACTAGAACGCAGGTCTCAAACATACCCCACTCCTTGTCATGAACATCAATACTGCCAGCCTCGTCTTCATTATCACTCTGTTTGGCGTTCAGATCTTTTTGCCCCATCCCCTGCCCCTGCTTCCTCAGGTGTGTATCAAGGTCAAGGTCATCGGCATCAGCATCAGCATCATCACTGTCATTACCACTTGATTCATCCACCTCCTGACAATCACGCAGATCAGTGGTTGCATCAGTCTTGTCACCCTCCTGCCACTCCTTCAGGGCTTTCTTCAAGTTAACTGGCTTTGCAGATTCTCCAGATTTGGGACAGCTAGCACTGAGAACTGCGTCTGAGCTAATTGGAACCACCAAGTTCAGCAAATAGTTTACCAGTATTGGCTCCAAGTTCTGAATGGACTGAAGCCATGTACTTGGCAGCTTGGCCTGCCATGTCAGATCGCGATTTTCACTACTGTAACACTTCTCATTGAGGTCGTCAATAGCAGAGACCATGCTCCCAAGGTAGCTACTTACTTCTGATAGGACCATGAGGGCCCGAAACCAATCCCTCTTGGATACTGGGTTGACAGCAGGATCACCTTTGAAATCTGAACCTGTTGGCTTGAGACAAGATTCAAGCAGTTGCAACTGCTCATGCAGAGATTGAGCTACCTGAATCATTGCCTCCTGGGGTTTCGAATCTGGAAGATGGCCACTGACATCGGAAGAATCTTCCTTCTGTGATACAGTGAGAAGAGAGCTAGCATCCTGATAGAAAACACTGCCACATATGTTACTCATAGTCTGGCGAGAGTTGCTCATTACAGCATAAAGAGCTTCCCACTCAGAGGAGCAGGTGGAGTCATGCCCTTGCCAAAGCTTCTGTAGATCAACCAGAACAGCCGTAGCAGCATGGATAGATACAGAGAACCAGCTTGCAGCCTCTTGTGACTCAAACAGTCTGCACATAACCTTAGAACCTGTGGTCCCTCTTTCACTTGATCCTAAGGCACTCAAACACTTGAATGCTCGACGGCAGCCCGAAAAAATCTTGAGGAGATGCACCACTACAGTCCTCAAGCTATGACCGGCATCAGAAGACAGAACTTCAGTGTGCTTTGAACAAACTGCAACCCTGATGTTGAGCAATGTATACACCAAAAATCTGATTGCATCAACAAGCCATACACGAAGGTGAGTGTCGGAAAACCATCTGAACAAGATATGCAGAAAGTTGGAGGACAGATTTGCTCACCTCTCAACTTCTGCCAAATGCAAAATATGTATAGCGGTGTCGCTTGCTGTGAAGTAGCCCTGAGGAAGTGAGCATAGCAAATCTAGGAGACGGGCACATTGTTCCAAGTCTTGAACCATGTTACAGTCTGTTTTTATTCCAGTAACAAGTTTCCGTAACTTGCGTAATGCTTTTTTGAGAGGTTTCAGGGCTAAGCTGCCACTATGTGACGAGAAGTTTGGAGGACTGCGAAACTCCTCCTTTATTTTCTCAACTGTACTTGTCAGATGCTCTGCATCCTGCAGATCAATTTGGTGACCCTCCTGATTGAAGGTGGAAACCTGTAATACTGAATGTACATGACCCAGTACACGCTCCCAGAACACAGAAGCAAATACCTTCTGTAGTTGCTGTTCGTGACCCATAGGCATCAAGGACAGAACAGCAGAGATAAGTAAGAACCAACAGTAATTTAGCAGGCAGAGAGCAGCAGCTGAAGGAAGACAGAAATTGAATATCGCCTGCTTCACACATGCTTAAGGACACCACTATTCCAATCACTTTCGAGTGCAGAGAGGCTTACACATTGCTCATACAGCAAGGCATCCTTCAGTAGCTCCTCCGTGATGCCATGCACAGAGGCCATCTGAGGCCTCACGCTCACACCGTCGAGACCTTCATTGGGGCAGTTTCGGCACAGGTAGCTTGCCAGCAAGCAAGATACAAAATCACCCAGCGTGCTGTCTGTGGCGTGCTCTGACCAGACATCTACTGTCAGACACAAGAGCCTCCATCTTGCAATCGGCAGTGTTTCAGGCTTCAGTGTCGCAATTATCGTATCCCATGCTACCTGACAGGCCCCAGAATTACTTGCAGAATCACCACCCTTTCCATTGTCATTCTCAGCACAGTTGGGTGAAAAGTCGTCGAAGCTCTGTCTGACAGATGAAAGACCTCTGCACACAAAGGCTACCAAAGCAGTCACCTCTTGTTTCAAGGACAGAACTGCCCCAGCCATCAGTGCACTGTCGTGTTTTCGTGAGGCTAATGGCTCAACTGCATCAAATCTGCCTGGTAGAAATTCTAAGATCCTCAGCTGTCCCTTCAAATCTACAATTCTCTGGATTGCCACACAATCTAGAACATAAGCCAGAGCAGGATTCTTGTTACCGGTCCTCTCCTGGATCCCTTTCAAGATGTCAGGCATCCACTTTGAGACTTGACCTATCCATGAAAAAAAAGTCCTATCCTTGAGTGTACAAGCGACCTCTTCACTACTCCTGCCAAGGACATCAAAAACAGGTTCACCCACTTCAGCATTGGCTTTCTTTGCCGCTTTAGGAGGCATTAAGCCTCTGCATTGCCTGTCCAAGCTCCTGCATGCCAAGAATGTTCGCAGCAGGAAATATGCTTTCGAGGCGTTCAGCTCATCATTCTCAGGTCTGTATCCCACAGCAGACTTGTCACTGCTCACAGTCCCGTCTTTGCACCTCTTCTTTCGTTTTTTCTGCGAGCTGCCATCAGCCTCACCGTTTATAGCCCGAGGGGATACTTTTGAAGACATGTGAATCAAGTTCCCTAGTGGCAGACTTATGCCAGTGGTGACTGCATTCCTAACAGACGCACCGACAGGGATACTGTTTGTTGCTGTCACATTAACATTCTCCAAAACACAGCTGTAGATTTCCGATAGCCCCTTGGTGGCTGCAACCGCATGCAGTACAGCTTCATGAATCTCTGACTGGGGGGCATGTGACTTCTTAGTGGATGAAGAAATTGTGTCATAGAGCTCTATTGTCTCATTCAGATCGGCTGCCAACACCTGCACTACTTGAGCAGTTTGGCCTTCAGGTAATTTTTTCACAGCAACTGCTAAAGTGTGTAGGAAAGGTTTTGAAGGCCATGGTCTCTACAGCACTGGACACTAGCCAACAATGGGCTCCACAGCTGGCAAGTTGCCGCTTGTCAGAGTCCTGAGGCAAGAGCACAGCTCCAAGAGAGGACGATCAACCTGCCGAGAAAATGCAACATCAAACCATCATGAGGACTTAGCTTGCATGGGAGGCAGTGAGCAACAAGCATGTGTACTCTGAAGACATGAGGCTAAATGACGATAACATACCTGCCGCAAATCACTATAAGTCTGGATAATTCGGCATGCCACCTGCGACCTCTTCACTACTCCTGCCAAGGACATCAAAACAGGTTCACCCACTTCAGCATTGGCTTTCTTTGCCGCTTTAGGAGGCATTAAGCCTCTACGCCTGTCCAAGCTCCTGCATGCCAAGAATGTTCGCAGCAGGAAATATGCTTTCGAGGCGTTCAGCTCATCATTCTCAGGTCTGTATCCCAGCAGACTTGTCACTGCTCACAGTCCCGTCTTTGCACCTCTTCTTTCGTTTTTCTGCGAGCTGCCATCAGCCTCACCGTTTATAGCCCGAGGGATACTTTTGAAGACATGTGAATCAAGTTCCCTAGTGGCAGACTTATGCCAGTGGTGACTGCATTCCTAACAGGCCACCGACAGGGATACTGTTTGTTGCTGTCACATTAACATTCTCCAAAACACAGCTGTAGATTTCCGATAGCCCTTGGTGGCTGCAACCGCATGCAGTACAGCTTCATGAATCTCTGACTGGGGGCATGTGACTGTAGTGGATGAAGAAATTGTGTCATAGAGCTCTATTGTCTCATTCAGATCGGCTGCCAACACCTGCACTACTTGAGCAGTTTGGCCTTCAGGTAATTTTTTCACAGCAACTGCTAAAGTGTGTAGGAAAGGTTTTGAAGGCCATGGTCTCTACAGCACTGGACACTAGCCAACAATGGGCTCCACAGCTGGCAAGTTGCCGCTTGTCAGAGTCCTGAGGCAAGAGCACAGCTCCAAGAGAGGACGATCAACCTGCCGAGAAAATGCAACATCAAACCATCATGAGGACTTAGCTTGCATGGGAGGCAGTGAGCAACAAGCATGTGTACTCTGAAGACATGAGGCTAAATGACGATAACATACCTGCCGCAAATCACTATAAGTCTGGATAATTCGGCATGCCACCTGCGACCTCTTCACTACTCCTGCCAAGGACATCAAAACAGGTTCACCCACTTCAGCATTGGCTTTCTTTGCCGCTTTAGGAGGCATTAAGCCTCTACGCCTGTCCAAGCTCCTGCATGCCAAGAATGTTCGCAGCAGGAAATATGCTTTCGAGGCGTTCAGCTCATCATTCTCAGGTCTGTATCCCACAGCAGACTTGTCACTGCTCACAGTCCCGTCTTTGCACCTCTTCTTTCGTTTTTTCTGCGAGCTGCCATCAGCCTCACCGTTTATAGCCCGAGGGGATACTTTTGAAGACATGTGAATCAAGTTCCCTAGTGGCAGACTTATGCCAGTGGTGACTGCATTCCTAACAGGCCACCGACAGGGATACTGTTTGTTGCTGTCACATTAACATTCTCCAAAACACAGCTGTAGATTTCCGATAGCCCCTTGGTGGCTGCAACCGCATGCAGTACAGCTTCATGAATCTCTGACTGGGGGGCATGTGACTTCTTAGTGGATGAAGAAATTGTGTCATAGAGCTCTATTGTCTCATTCAGATCGGCTGCCAACACCTGCACTACTTGAGCAGTTTGGCCTTCAGGTAATTTTTTCACAGCAACTGCTAAAGTGTGTAGGAAAGGTTTTGAAGCGACTATGGTCTCTACAGCACTGGACACTAGCCAACAATGGGCTCCCACAGCTGGCAAGTTGCCGCTTGTCAGAGTCCTGAGGCAAGAGCACAGCTCCAAGAGAGGACGATCAACCTGCCGAGAAAATGCAACATCAAACCATCATGAGGACTTAGCTTGCATGGGAGAGCAGTGAGCAACAAGCATGTGTACTCTGAAGACATGAGGCTAAATGACGATAACATACCTGCCGCAAATCACTATAAGTCTGGATAATTCGGCATGCCACCTGCATGACCTCTGAGAAAGGCTCGTGGTCTCGAGTACCACTGTCTCGAGCCTCATAAGAAATGCCTACAGCAACAGCATTCAGCAGCGTCAACCAGACATCTGCTAGATGCTGCTCTGTCACTCTGTATTCAAGATCCAGCAGGTGACCAAATGCCAAGACAACCTGCCTCAACAATGATGCTGTTGACGTTGCAAATGCTAGATTCTCCACGGTTCGAGACATTTGGGGTACTACCTTGGCTGCTTTCATTATGACATCTTGTAATGCTCTCAAAAACAGCAAATGGGTTTCCTTGGGTGTGTCCTCTGTAGGAACGTACACATGTTCATCCTTTGCTGCAGAAAGCAATGAGTTTACGGCATCGAACAACTGCAAGACCCTTCTCAGAATCACACCACCACGTTCTAGATCCTTGAACGGAAAGTCGACGAGTAACTGCCCAACTTCCTCTACTATGGGCCCTACAAATTCGGCAAACACAGCAAACAACTGTTCACTCTGCCTAAGCCTCTTGGTCTGTGATCTGGGAGCAACACCTGCTTCAGCTTGGCTGCTCGTCAGCCCACCTTCACCCTCAGCCGCATCCTCTTTCTCAGACTGGTCCCCTTCAGTGTCTTTACTATCACCGCCTTGGGCCTTGTCTTTCCGTTCAGAAGTGTCTTTACTCTCATCTTGACCAACAGCGTGGGCCTTCTCTTTCCCTTGCACACCGTAAACATCATGGACAAGTGCAGTTGAGTGGGCTTTCAGCCTCTGTGCATAAGCTCTTAACACAAATCCTTCGTTACCAAGAACGACAGTAGATCCTTCTGATCGGAGATGGTGCAATTTTTCAAAGAGACGACGCTGATAGTGCCTTCCGGTCCCCTTTTTCGGGACAGTTCCCTGGCATTGCTTCCCTTCAAAGTCCTCTCTAAACGCTAAAAGCTCCCCTCTAGATGCTAACACCGTACATGCATCCGCATAGTCTCCAACGTGCGCTGGATGGAACAAGCCCTCCCTCAGTACATCTTCCAATGCCTTCTGGTACCGGTTCCGCCATGCGTAAAGGTCCTGATTTTGTGGGTAACCACTTCCCCACCTCAAACCCACCAAAGAAGCAAAAAGAGGACCAAGCAGCTTCTCCACCACACCATCGTACACCGTTCGAGGATTAGGATACCAAGTCACAAACCTCGCAAACCCCTCCATCACAACAAGAACCAGTAAATGTAAGGGACCAACGCCAGCCTTCAAACTCTCCACGCTAGTCAGGCCCTTGGCATGCTCCAAGTCGAGTGCAGCCATGGCCAGAGAAAACCATTGCTCAGAGCTGGGCCTGAACATTCTCTCGTGCTGGGTAAACAGAATATGCAACACCTCAGCCAGAACCTCCATCAATCCCTCTGCTCCGTCATTTCCTTCCTCAATAGCCTGCGCCTTGCCATCCACCACACCTCCTCTACTAAAAGCCAAAACCACTCCCTTCAATATACTTAGCGACATACTGCCAACCCCACCCAAATGCCCTGAACACAGACACCATCGCAGAATCCTCCAGACCTCCGCATTCAAGCAGGCAGGCAACAACTCCCTGCCCTGCTTCGTATTGCCACCAACATCTTTACACGACTTAATTATCGCCGACTGCACCCAGTCCGACAGAAACGACACAAAGTGAGGGAATGCAATCCACTCAACCCCAACATTCACACCACTCTCCTGCTGCCGCCGCTGCTCCTCATAACCTCCAATAAACCGCCCAACAACCTCAATCTTCCTGCACCACAACCAAAACCATGAGCCCAGAATCGTGCACTACCCTACACACACACTCCCTCCCAATCTTACCTTTGCACAGGCACTTTAGGATTGCGCAGAGCATGAACAATTCTGGAAGCCGGCATGAACCCATCAAGCTCATCATCCACCTTCCTCCGTCCACTGTCCCCCTGCTCCTCACCATCTCCAACCCCCTCCACCCTCTTCCGCTTCTCCTTCCTCCTCTCCTCCTTCCTCCCAAGAGCCCCACCCATTTCCTCCTCTTCCTTCTTCTTCTTCCCCCTCCGCTCCCTGTCCTCCCCAGCCCCCTGCAACCCACCACCTCCTTCACGCTCCAACGCCAACCCACCACGGGCATCAGGCTCCCCCGTCGTTTTCCGTTTCCGCTCCCGCTTCTCCTTCAGGAACGCCATGACCCTGTATTACACAATTCCGAAACCAGCTGGGCAAAACCCAAAACCCCGCTCACCAGTCCGAGCCCGGGAAGCCTAGATTCCGTGTAACCCACAAACCCAGGCCTCTTCCCATTTTGGGCAAACAGCTTTTGAAACTCCAGGCACGAATTGTGGAGCCTAACTGCGCATCCCCCGGGAAGCGAGCGCGCGCGGAAAGCAGCCACAGAACCCAGCATGTGTAATTCCTCGGACTCGGAGGCCTCCTGCAGCAGGTGATGGCGGCGGGGAGCAGCAATCCCCACTCCCCAGGCGCCGGAGCAGCGGCAGCGGCAGCGACAGCGACAGCGACGACGGGGCAAAAGTGACAAGAGATGGAGGCGGTGAAGGAGAGGTGGGCGAGCGGGGATTCCTGGTCCCTGCTGCATGCGGACTGGGACAAGGGCGGGGGCCTGGGGGAGCACCTCCGCCTGGTGGCCCTGGTGGTGGCGCACGGCATCGTCTGGTTCGCGAAGCTCATGCTGGTGCTGCTCCCGAGCCCCCTTTCAGCGCTGTTGCTGGGTCCCGAGAGCGGGAAGGCAGCATGGGGCGTGGTCGCGGCGGGGAAGAAGGGGGAGCAGGAGCTGGGCCTGGCTGGCGCCGCGGGTGGCGGCGCCGCCGGCATGATGGTCGTGGGTGGCCCTGGGCGGCGGCCAGGGAGCAAGCCCAGCATCGGGAGCAGCAGCCCTGTGGGCAGGGCGCTGTGCCAGGTCCTGGCCCTGGTGAACGACATCCCGGCCTCGAGCAGGAAGTACGAGTTCGCGCGTGGGCTCGCGGAGGCGATCGTGGAGGAGAATCATCGGCACGGGGGCGAGTTGACGGCGGTGAACAAGGCGGCGCTGGGCGCGGGCTTCCACCGCACCGTGGTGCTGCTGGCGAGGGTGCTGGCCCGCTCGCAGCGGCAGCAGCAGCAGCAGCAGCAGGGCGGGATTCCGGGCTCCTGGCTGTGGAGTTGGATCCCGTTGCCCGGGCTCGGGGCCGCGCTCGGCCGGCCGCTCCCCGGGGCCGTGTCGTGGGCGGTGAGCCTGTGTCAGGCGATGCTTGCTGCGGGCTCGGGCTCGGGCTCGCAGCGCGCGCCGGAGGATGAGACTGACGACCTGAATGACGCGCCTGAGAAGCTGGCGCAGGAGCTGCTCTGGATTTCAGAGAAGATGGTGCAGTGCCATGCTGTAAGGGACGCTGTGCTGCTGTGGGCTAACGCGGGCCCGCTCGCCTTCTTGTCCATCTCCGCTCCTGCCAAAGTGCAGCGCTCGCTGGTCAGGCTCTCTGGTGAGTTTCTCTATTGCCCACCAACGCTGCATGCGCTTTGTTTCCTTTGCTTTGCTTCCCGTTGCTTGCTTCCATGTTTTTCCCATTGGCTTACTTCCTTGCATGTTTTTCTCGGTGGTATGCTTCCTTGCATGTTGTTGTCATCGTTGTGCTTCCTTGCATGTTGTTGTCATCGTTTTGCTTCCTTGCTTGCATCCATTGCTTCCTTGCCTCTTTCATGGCTTCCTTGCCGCTATTGCTGTCTTGCTTCCTCCTCCATCGCTTCCTTGCATGTTTCATGGCTTCCTTGCCTCCTCCATTGCTTTCTTGCTTCCTCCTCCACATCACTTCCTGTCTTCCTCCATCTTGCTTCCTTGCCTCCTTGCTTCCTCCATTGCTTCCCCCATGGCTTCCTTCCCTCCCCCCGTGGCTTTCCTGCCTCCCCCATTGCCGACCTTGGTAGTTGGGCTTGACCGCCTAGCCCAGCTGGTATACCAGGCGGGCCTGGCAAGCGGAGCTCCAGTGTTCGAATCCCGAGCCCGCCAGAAAGGCCGACTCTTGTTTCACTGTTTGATCATTTCCATGTCCTCCTGTATGCATGCGCAGTGCTACTCTGCAGGGGGCTAGTGGAGTCCGACCCAACGGACCTACCCAGTGACGTGAGGATGAAGCTTCTACTCCTCTGGCTGCCGCTCTTCTGCAACGCCACCCACGGGGGCGACGGCCCCATCTTCTCCTCCGCCGAGCGGACCAGCAACGAGAAGATGCTGGAGCAGCTCATCAGCGTGCTGCCGGAGGTGGATCAGGAGGAGATCTTGTCTCTCTGGCTGCACGAGTACGCCTTCTCGCATTCGGACTGGCCCAATCTGCAGCACTGCTACACCAACTGGTGTTACTCGTCTCGGAAGCTGGGCCAGCAGCAGCAGCAGATCACGGCATCAGAGCAACTTCCCCTCGTGCCTGCTCGGAAACCCAGCAAGAGCAAGTGTGGGAGGCCGTGATCGGAATCCCTTCACTCCCTCCCTGTGCCGCCGGCCTGCGACATGTTTGTACATACCAGGACATCCCTTGCAGATCACACTGACTGGAAGGATTAGGAGTGTAGGAAGCGAGTGTCCGGTGGGTGGCATGGGAGATCATTTTTTAGTGCTGATTAGCGTAGCTAGACATAATTCCCAGCACTACGTTGGACCATTCATTCATCCATCCTGGAAATTGGTGAACGCTTCTTCCTTGATGAATGCCCTCGGGTCATGTTTGTGTGAATGCGCCTTTAGCTTTCATCTTTCACACTCCTTTGAGACGCCTGATCCTATCGATTCCAAACTGGCTGAAAAGGAGGACCTTGAAGGGTGCTGCAAGTTGGAGAACCATCAAATACTGTTTCGTTTTTTTGTAATAAAGCATGTCTGCCGGTAGACTATGACCAGACCTAAACTTATTGGTATCGTCTATTGCTAGATAACATATTAAAGCAATTTTGAAAAATAGATGGTTAAATTTAATTAAATAAATAACTGTTAAATAATGGAATAGAATACTTTATCAGAGATAATAAAATTATTCGTCTATTTACTAGATGAAGGATTTTGAAGGGCCATTCGTAGCTCAAAAAAGAACTTGACGAGTTTAGCGTTACAAACTTGATATCACTGGCTTCATATGGATATAAAGTAGGAGTTGGGTTAAGTACCGTAGTCCATGGAGTCCAAAAGTAAGCCTCTATTCCAAATAGAGTTCCCTGGAGCCAAAGACTATTTGGGACAAGCAGCCATTCCAAAGAGCCCGGTAAGGGCCAATACTATTAGTAAGCATCTCATTCCAAATAGCACACTAGAGACTTTCCGATAGACTGGGCCAACACTATTAGTAAGCATCTCATTCCAAATAGCACACTAGAGACTTTCCGATAGACTTTCTGGTGAGTCTAGTTTCGACATGGCTATGACGAATTTCAGCAGCTCCATTGACAACACCAGTACCATTTTGGAATGACAATACTACTTGTTATGTTCCTCAAGTAGCACTTTCCCTGAAAACATCGACATCACTTTGGGGTGGTGATAAAAAAGTTGATATATGCCGATAATGTGGCTATGCCTGTGTTAGCTGCTCTGGCTCAAGATGCCTAGTCTTTTTAGATAGTATATTTGTGACCAGCCATAGAGGTTGATGATCATATTTTGATGTACTCTTTTTTAAATCAATCTAAACAATAATGCACAAAAACTTTGGAGACGATAATACTTAGGGCATCACTAGACTAGCCCTTTACCCTATAAACACTAGCATGGTTGATGATTTCTAGTGTCCTTACGTTACTTTTCACGTCAATCGCTATTTGGTTGGGTAAACAGAAACCCTACAACATTAAGGTGCATTTCAAAAAGTTACGGACTCGAGATCTTCAAGAACGAGTAGTGATCACCAAAATATTACTAGATCGGTAAGGGTGAGCCCTGCTGCTTGTTTTTTGAAATAAAGAGTGAGAGTCTCTCATCCAAGCTCATGGTTTACATTTTCCTTCGAATCATCGTAGAACCAGAAGGTAGAACTAGAAGGTATGTACCGAAGCTTCAGAACTTGGCAAGAAGGTGCATACTGAAGCTTCACAAGGTATTTATTGAAGCAATTATGAAATCTGCAAGTTGTCTACCAGTATGCGGAGGCTTTAGTTGCAGAGCTGAACATCCCGCGTCCATTTGTTATGTAGATGTGGGACAAGGATCATGTACTAGTTGATTCATTGGCCCAGTCTTTAGGAGCACTATGGGAATTCACACTGGATATCATCTCAGTGAGCTTCACCACTTTTCCTCTCACTTTCACGCACACAAAATCTTTTGTTAGAAACTCACGAAGATTCTATCAATTGTTCGAGAGACTTGCCAAAAATTTCTCCTCTCGATTTTTTTAATTTCAAACCATAAAAATTAAAAAAAATCAATTATAAGTTGTCCGCCAGTATGCGGAGGCTTTACCTGGGAGCTGAACATCTCGCATGCATTTGTTATGTAGATGTGGGACAAGGATCATGTACTAGTTGATTCATTGGCCCAGTCTTTAGGAGCACTATGGGAATTCACATTGGATATCATCCGAGTGAGCTTCGCCACGTTTCCTCTCACTTTCACGTACACAAAATCTTTTGTTAGAAACTCACAAAGGTTCTATCCATTGTTCGAGAGCCTTGCCAAAAACTTCTCCTTCAATTTTTTTTTTAATTTCAAACCATTGAAATAAAAAAAATCAATTGCACAAGGTAGAAGTTCAAAAGGCGAGGTAGGTGAAGGCCAAAGGTCAAGTAGCTAAAAGGCCAAAGGCCATATAGGTTAAAGGTCAAGGGCCACGTACATAGTTGAATGAATCTATTACAAATTTTGACTACATATAAGTAGTCTGTAGCGTACCTTGTGAGACAGCCTTGAGTATTTTGCTAGTGTTGTGTGTAGCCTTGTGTGTTTTGCTAGTGTTGTATGTAGCCTTGAGTGTTTTGTTAACGTCTTTGGGTGTCATCCCATTTTATAATGCACTCTATAAGTTTATCTTGATTTAAGAGATATTTCATTTGCAAGCCTCTTATCCTTCATTTCTTTGGTCTGAAGTTGTGACTAATATGAGTTATCCAGATGATGTACTTGGATTAACCAAAGCAGAAAAAAGAATATATGAAGGACATATAATTGGGCTTCCAAATGAGGTGAGTACTACATTTCTCTATTGTATTCTCTTTTTTATGGCTTTGTTTACCACATTGATGATAATAATAATAATAATAATAATAATAATAATAATAATAATAAATATATGTAAAATTATGTTTTGCAGATGGATTATGATATAAGAATAAACATCTTCAAGGCATTACTGGACTTGCCTAATAGTTTAATTCAACCGGGGAAGTCTGCTGAGCTACATAATATTGAAAATTCAAGTCTCTTTACAGAAGGTCCTTTTGTCTGGAGGGAAGCTTTTGCAATAGAGGAACGAAATAATCCGGGCTCCTCAAGTAACTGCTCTATGAACGTCGAAGTCATATTTTAAGTTCTCCAAAATGTGTACCTACACTTGCATATAAAAGAATATATGAAGGGAATGTAACTGGGCCTCCAATAAGGCAAATACTATATTTCCCTGCATTTTCTCTCTTTTATGGCTTTACTTACTATATTGACCTGATATAAAGTATATCTATGCATAAATTTGTTATGTAGACTGATTACGATAAAAGAATGAACATCTTCAAAGCATTCTTGCACTTGCTTAATTGGTCAATTCTACACGGGAAATGTGCTTAATAAGTCAATTCTACACGGGAAATGTACAAAGCTGTATAATATTAAAAATTCAAGTCGTTTCAGGAAAAGTTTGTTCTGCACTGCTGAAAGCTTGTACAATAGAGATAAAAAATGATATGGTAGTCAGGACAAGTATTATAGGTTTATGAATGGAAAGCTCTCGTTATATTATTTGTATTCTTCGTAATCATGTGAATTCTATAACAATTGATAAATAACACATTTTATTAGATTGTATATTCTATTGGTATCTTTTGACATAATCTGAAGTGATATACAAAATTTATAATTAAGATAATGATTGGAAACAAGGTCGTTTAAAATGATTATATGTCTTATTTGCCATTTGAACACTTATGTTTTATAACCACATACATATACTATAATGATGAAAAATATCATTCATATCTTGAGTTATGTGAGCGATGATTGAAAATTAATGTATATGTACACAAACATTCAAGGAGACGACACCTCTCCATGCAATCTGTATGCCAAAAATTTTGAAGAAAATGTATACGTAATACTTAATATATGTAAATGATTTGTAGCTACATTTGTGCTTTTGTTTAAAATGAATAATGATAATTATTATATGTTTAAATCTTCTTTAACTACTATATATTTGAGATCTTCGCTACAATGTGTGGATCTCATCTATCTTGCTAATGTGACTAAGTGACTCAAAATACTTGCTCATTGTCCAACTTGTTGCCCAATAGTGTAGTTTTTATCTAAAAAATGATACACAATACATTTATCTCACATCTGTAACAGCAGCTTCTAAAAATTTACTTAAGCTAACTAGCGATGAGACTGCGATCATTTTAACCCCTTTCTCCTCCAACAACAACAGCATGAAGTCAAGCTACCATATTTTTTGCAGATCATGTGCCAGATTCTAGTCTACCAGCATATTACAAAATAGTGTGGATTCTTTCATATTGCAAACTTTCTGAGGACAACTAACTCTTGTCACCAGGAAATTAAATCTCTTTTGTCCTCACTCTTGTCACTAGGGGACTAAGTCCAGGTACCTCAATTAGACGCTCCAGATTAGGCTCAAGATCTGGACATACTGAGGGTGAGTGAGCAGAGGTAACGAAGGGTTTGGCAAAATATAGTAAGGGCGAGCAGAGGCAACGAAAGGTTTGGCAAGATATGGTAAGGGTGAGGAGAGGCAACGAAGGGGTTTGGCAAGACATTGTTCTCCACTAAGCGGATCGCAATTTTGTTTACAAACCTAGGGCCTTCTTGTAGATTGAATGCTTTATAATTTTAAGTTTGATTATATTATACACTATCCTTTAACACCTTTCTAGTAGGAGCCTCTTTTAACTAAGCCCGAAACATTTAGTGTGATTTGGCATAAAAATCATTTGAAAATTGATAGATGCACAAGTTGTAGTAACCTAGAATATTGATGACTTAGTACGGGCATATTGTGATATATGGATATTCCTCACTAACATAGAATATAGGCAATTTAGTTCGGATATATCGTGAGAATTGTGATCTATGTTTATCCCTCACTAAAAATGAAAACCCTACAAGGTAGACGTTATGTAATCAATAGATTCATAGAAGTTACATCAATGTATAGGTTAGTATGTGGTAAAAATACATGTCTGTTTTTGCATTGGAATATTAGATTAGCAACCATTATTACGAGCAATATTAGTGGTTTATGAATAACCAACCTTTGGTTATATTATTCCTAAATTCTTTAATGATCATGTTAATTGGGATATAATAAAATATCATGTCATATTATATTATACTAAAAAGAGTAGAGTAGACGTTATTAATAGATGAAATGGGAAATCCCAATCTACCCATGAAGTTCGAGGAGGAACAACCTAAAAAGGGCTAATAGTAAAAAGGGGAGTCCTAGTCTCCTCGAAGGCCTTCTACTTACTCCACCAATGATATCGTGATCAGGGATGATGAAGGACCTACCTACCACCGGTGCTGAAGAAGCCGCTAGTCTTGCGCATGTAGCCGTCCTATAAACAACATTAGCCAGCGCTTTCTGCAGAGTTATGGAAACTGTTGTGAAAGCCTACAGAGGAAAGGGGAGGCCCTCCAATTCTGTGCCTGAGCTTTTGCACACTCCTTAATTAACCTAGAGAAGTCCTTGCCCAAAGTCTCATGAGTCTCGAGGGCGAGGGGGATGAAAACATGGTCGTCTTGCATAAGAGAGTACTTGTGAGTCTTGCTAGTTGCCGCCCAGCTCGGGGGGTTGATGATGATGTGGTCGCATATAGAGTCCCTCGTGGGATTCGTGACAACCACATCAGCGATGTAAATTTGCTCCCCTCAGTTTAAAAAAGGTACTAAATGATCTCATAATTTCAACAAGTATCACACAGAACTTACAAATCTAATAAAAGACCCTATATCATGATTATGAAGCATCATTCACTTCTCATTTAAAAAATTAATTAATTTATGTATTATAATGATTGCCACTATGTTCCAAGTTGTCCACAGGAGCAAGAGCTAGAACTACAACTAAATGTTTACCAAATCACAAATCTTCAAGGAGACATGACACTTCCTGTGATCTATACGAAAGAATATGTGAAGAGAATGTATATATAGCATGTGAGTTATGAATTTTTCATTGAGTTTTATGGGTGTTTATGCTTGCCTAGCATAAACATGTACAAAAAGGGTTGTTATTAAAAATATTTTATAGTTGATAGTATAAATAAATAAGTAAGATATTAAATATATAAAATAATTATCTAAAAATTGACACTCTTATGATCTCGTTATTCTTCTATCCTACTAACAACTCGTGCAAGTTGCATGATAATTCAGAAGACAGCTAGCGCATTATTAACTTCTCTCATTGGCTTTCATTCAAAGAAAGTACATGTATAGTAATGTGTTTTGCATCTGCAACAACTATAGATAGGAGCTTCTAAAAGTACACAAGCTAGCTTGCAATGATACTCCAATTACTTTATGTCTTTGTTCTCACGGCAATATTAGGAAGCATTAGGAAGTTGGGCAACCATTTCTCATCGCACACATCCATCTGCCACACTCCAATCTACTATCACATTAGAGGTAGTCTGAAATCTCTCAATTTCATTGCCTACAATGCACAGTTATGGGGGCAGCTTCACATCATTATTTCACCGCAACTTTGTGGGAACAAACCACGGTGCACACAATTCCCCTTTCCACAAGCAACTCAAGACATCAAGCAGGCCTCCCAAACTCCTTATTTACACATCTGATCGTAATTCCTCTGCATAATATTATAATTATATATATTAATTATAATCAAGTCAATAATGTAAACAAAGCCAATAAAGAGTTGGGATGCGTCCTAATTTTGGTCGATGCCTCCCTTCTTCTGCAAGATAAAGTTACATTCTGTCTTCTCATGGAACTCCACCCTTTTTCCCACCAGCAATTGATATCAATCATGGTGCAGGCAATCCAAGTAATCTGCAGTCTGCCGTCAACACTTACGTAGGGGACCTCGTGCACGTGAACGTGAAGTTCCATCAGATTTATTCTCCGTCCGTGATGACAATGATGCTATGGCGAGCGTTTCAAACCCTAAACCCTGTTGGAGGCTAGGAACAACAGGAGTTGCTAAAGAACGAGCAGGAGCTGCAAGAGCAATACCAGGGGCTACTTGAGGAATGATAGGAGGTGTTGTAGGAATGGCAAGATCTACCGGAGGGACCATAAGAGTTGTTGGAGGAATGACAGGAGCTTATGGAAGAATGTCTATAGAGCTATTGGAGGAATGACAAGGATGAACAAGAGCTATTTGAGAAGAGATAGAAGTTGCTTGAGTAAGGATAGGAGTTGCTTCAGAAACAACAGAAGTTGTTAGAGGAACGATAGGAGTCGCTTGAGGAACGACAGGAGGTGACGGAGGAATGACAGAAGTTGGCTTATGTTTCGCTCGGTAGAGGACTTTAACTTGAGGAATGATAGGAGGTGATGGAGGAAGAGTAGGAGCTATTTGAGGAACGACTGAAGTTGGCTTGGGCCTTCCTTGGTTGAGAACATAAATTTCAGAAACGACAGGAGCTGCTTGAGCGATGACTGAAGTTGCTTGAGGCATGTCTAAAGGTGCTTGAGGAACAACTGAAGTTACTTGAGAAACGATAGGAGGTGCTGGAGGAATGACATAAGCTAGTTGAGGAACGACAAAAGTTTCTTGAGAAATGATTGGAGTTGCTTGAGGAATGACACTATCAGGAGGAGTTGCTAGAGTAACAATAGGAGCCATTGGAGGATTGTCAAGAACTGCTTGAGGAATGACAAGAGTTGCTTCAGGAACAACAGGAGCTGCCCGAGGAACTACATGGGTTCCTTGAAATATGACAGGAGCTACTTGAAAAACGTAGTTGTTTTCGTCAAAATATGTCAATGATGTTGGCAGAGGAGTTGCTTGGTCGTCTTTTAGAGGAGCTGCGAAATTTCGTTCCTCTATTGGAGAATATTCATTCCATACAAGAGGACCATCTTGGAAAAGACTTGAATTTTGAGTATCATGTAGTTTGGCCAATATGGGAGCTTGTGGAATTGATGTTTTGGGCACGCCCAAGAAAGCTCTGAAATCGCTCATTCTTTTATCATAATCTATCTGTATAACACAATCATACATATATTTACTTGCAATTTTGTCAACATTGTAAACAAAGCCGCTAAAGAGAGAAATTATGAGAAATATAATACTCACCTCATCTGGGGGCAAAATTACATTCCCTTCACATATTTCTTGCAATTTCCATGCGAACATATCTTTTGAAGAACCCATATGTAGTTTGACTTACTTCACCGGCAGTTGAATCAATACAGCAGGCAAGTCCTGGGATCCTTTGAGCATATCGTATTTCGTCTGCATAACACAATTATACATATGATTAAGTCATTATAGTGAGTGAAACTGGCAAAGAGAGAAACTATGGGAAAATGTAGTACTCACCTTGTTTGGAGGTCACCTTAGTTCTTTAGACATTAGTTCTTTAAACCACCTAAGACCAAGAAACAAATGAACCCAAGCTTGCAAATGACTCATCTCCTATTTAAAAAAAACTTACAAGTTGTACTAATATATAGGGCGGATCGGTCATAACACCCAAAGACACTTACAAAGCAATTAAGGCTGTGTCACTCAAAGCTCTCACACAATGTCGTCCAGTGGTATGTATATAGATTGACTTATAACTCAAATTTTTGAAATATTCCTTCCTTTAACCTACATGGCCTTTGGCCTTTTAGCTCCTTGACCTTAGGCCTTTCAGCTACTTGGCCCCTTGGACTTCTCCTCGTGCAATTGATGTGTGGTCAGAATCCTTATGGGCTTGTGACGGAAAATTTTGTGCTCGTGCAAGTGTGAGGAGAAGTGATGAAGCTCAAGCCAGCTGATGTCCAGTGTAAATTCACAGTTGAAGACTGGTCCCCAAAATATCAACCAGTACTTGATCCTCACATCTAGCTCCACAGTTTCAGCCCCCGCATGCCCGCAGACAGCGTGCCGATTTCTGAAGCTTCGATACGTACCTCTGCCATCCCCAGATTCTTTCTGAAGTGAGGATGCTCTCGTCAACTAGGGTTTCGAGTCTGTCTACCTCAACGAGAAGCTCCAGATCGGGCTCACCCCGCAGACATTCGAGGGCTACATCAAGCAGAGTCAGCGATGGGGTTCCGGAGCCATCCAGTTGTTTGCAGGAACGTGGAAGTCCATGCTGGGATGGGGATGGAACAACGACCTCAACCTGGTGCTGAAGCTGCTCCTCGTTCTTGCAGACTGGCAGTGGGTACTACTATGTCTCCATCGTCAACATGACTCTCATGGGAGTGCTGTTGAGCACCCTATAATATGGCGGCTGCAATGGATCTTGGTTGTTCCTACCAGCAATATCGATCATGCTGCAGGCGGCCAGAGCAACCAGTCAGTTTCAACACGTATTCAGGGGAAGTCAGGCATGTGACGTTCCATCTGATTTATTCTGCAGTAGTGTTGACAATGGTGCTATGGCGGGGGTTTCAGACCTTCTGCAACTACGGCCTTCTGGACTGGAGAGGGAGCTTGTTCCTGATCGGCCTGTCCATGTTCCTGCTCTGCTCTGTGCCGCACATGATGTGTCCTGCCATGTACATCCTGTCTCCATGAAATTATGTTCACTATAATCAACGCAACATTTGAAAATCAACAATTTTTGGGTATCATTGATCGATGTGGGTTAGTAACACTTCGCGCAAGTTGTGCATGACAACTCAGAAAATCTTGCGCATTATCAACTTGTCATCCGACAGTGTGGCTTTTATTCAAAGAATGGTATACAGTACATTTGTGTTGCATCCGCAACTATAGACAGCAGCCTCTGGAAGTACTCAAGCTAGCTCGCAATAATTTTAACCTCTTTGTGCTCCCGGCAACAACAGGAAGTCGAGCCACCATTTCCCATCTAGCAAATCCATGTGCCAGACTCCAGTCTACCACCACATTACAGGGTAGTCTGGATTCTTTCAATTCCACTGCCCAGACTGCAAAGTTCTGAGGACAACTTCACATCATAAGTTCACCACTTCTCCGTCGAGACAGCAACGTCCTGTGGGCGAAGATGGGGAAGCTTGATACCTTGAGTTGCATGTGGAAAGGAGTGCTGTGCGCACCGTGGTGTGTTCCCGTCGAGCAAGGTCCTCCTACACTCCTTATTTGCACAACTGATGATGAGACTGTAAGTTGGTAGGAGGGCAACTACTGACCTGTCGTCAAAGTCATCTGGTCCTGTTCCTGACTGCAGAGCCTTCAGAATCGATAGTTTCGGGCTGGAGAAACAACATATTAGCTAGCATCACACTATCTGGATGCTTAGGCCTGGATGAGCCATGCATGGCCTGTTTCCTCAGAACGATCCACCTTCACAGAACTCCACATCCAAGCCAGTGTTAATGACATATAGCACCCCAGTCCAGAAAACTAGGACGAAGACGGACATCCCCTCATAAATGTAGACCGTCCAATGCCATGTGGGCATGCCGTCTCCCTGGTTGAAACGGGGCACCCCATCAGCATCATACCGCAACAATGACCGTCGCTGCGTAGGCTTGTAATTTCGAGGAGACAGGATGTACATGACAGGACACAACATGTGAAGCACAGTGCTGAGCAGGAACATGGACAGGCCAATCAGGAAGAAGCTTTCCCTGCAGTCCAGAAGGCCGTAGTTGCTGAAGGTCTGAAACCCCCGCCATAACACCACTGTCACCACAACAGCAGAGTAAAGAAGGTGGAACTTCACATGCCTGAGTTCCCCTAAATACGTGTTGAAGACAGACTGGTTGCTCTGGCCGCCTGCAGCACGGTCGATATTGCTGGTAGGAACAAAAGTGAAGGTGGAGTTCCAGGAGAAGATGGATTGCAACACCATCCTGAAGAAGAAGGGAGTCATCCACCAGAAATGGGACTCATCCCGGTTCCTGCTCAGAATGGACTGCGGCACCGGCAACCAGAGCGAGATCCATTGCAGCCGCCATACCACAAGAGTCACAGCAAGGTATGAAATCAAGCGCCGGTTGTCATCAGCATCGCCCACTGTGAGGTTGAGGTGGAAAGCTAGGGTGCTCAAGAGCACTCCCATGAGAGTCATGTTCACGATGGAGACAAAATAGTACCCAGTCTGCCAGACAAAGAGCAGCTTCATCACCAGGTTGAGGTTGCTGTTCCATCCCAGCATGGTCTTCCACGTTGCTACAAACTGCTGGATGGCTCCCAAACCCCATCGCTGCCTCTGCTTGATGTAGCCCTCGAATGTCCAGGGGGTGAGCCCGATCTGGAGCTTCTCGTTGAGGTAGACAGACTTGAAACCTTGGTTGAACAGAGCGAATGCAGTCATGGTATCCTCCGTAATGGACTGAGGCTGGAATCCCCCAATCACATTCAGATGCTTCCTCCGGAACACAGCCCCCGTGCCTATGCAGTTTGCGGTTCCCAAACTGTCCCTGTGCACCAGAACTCTCTCGTACCCCATCATGCACGAGTCGTTGAGAGGATCCCCTGGAGGCAAGTTGTAGAAGGATTGCGGCACCTGGACAAAGGAGACCTGCGGAGAGTCGATGATGTGAGGCATGAGCCGGCGCAGAAAGGTCGGGTGCAGAATCATGTCGGCGTCCATCATCACCACGTACTCCGCATTGGAATGCTCCAGCCCGAAGTTGAGATTCCCGCACTTGAAGTTGTGCGGTACTCCTGGTACCTGCAACATTCAATTGAACCAGTCTGAGAATACATTGATTCCATCACAGCACACGGCAATCAACATCACTTTCGCTTCTTTCCTTCTGCGTAGATCTCTAACGGCAGCTGGGCAGCAGCAATTCCTCCACCCCATCAACAACTGTCATCCTTTGTTTGCGAATCCGGCAGGACAGCTCAAACTTTTGCAGGACAACTCAAACTTTTGCAGGACCCTGACAGTGCTTCATGAAGCCTTCAAGCACCTATCATTCTCAGCAAAAGACAAAGATCCTGGAGATGGGCAGTCGAGATTCAAGCATTCACTATCGCCCACAAAAGCCAGAATTCATGGAGCAGGACGAACAGTGTATACCTTCTTCCTTCGGAGATACGCAACCTGGCCTCCGGTCTCCACTTGCAAGGCCTCACAGAAAGCTCTGAGCTCGTCATCAACGCCGTCGTCAAGCACAAGCACTTTGAGGCGGTCCTTGGGATAATGCATGGCCAGGGCGGCTCGGATGCTCTCCTTGGGGACATCCGTGGGCTCGTTACAGCAAGGCAGCAGAACGTGCACGGTCGGGTAGCTCTTCCCCTTCAACGAGAGCTCGGGGCGAAAGCTCGGGGGAAGGAGATGATCCACAGCCGCGCACACCAGGGTGGTGAAGTAAACAAACTCGCAGCAGACTAACAGCAGGAGCCAAGGCGCCTTCACGGCCTGATCCCACTCTCTGGAATACAATCCCACCTTGAACGCCAGGTAGTTGGAGTTGGCAGCAATCTGGGCCACCATGAGGAAGCTGGTGAAAATGTACATCACAACCTTCCGCTGGTACGTGTTCCGATCCGCGCCTGCCTTCCAGTTCGGCAACGACCCATTGCCGAGCTTGGATCCGTCCTTGTCCGTCCCCGCGGAATACAGCAAGAACTCGGAGTCTTGGTCTTCCTCCTCTTCCTCCCATTTGGTGTCCTTCTCCCCTGGGCCGTGCCTCAGGGCCAGCTGCGCCAACCGCATCTTGCTCGTCTCTCTCAATCCCAATAAATCACGCTGCAATGCGCAGCAGATAGCAAGCTGCAAATGCGCAGCAGATACAGATACAGAAGGTCTCGCTCGCACTCAGCAGTCTACCACACCGAGCCTCCAAACTAGCCGGATCGTATTCACAACCACGGATCCAGATTTGTGATCAAGAAGCAGGGTCTTCTCAAGTTCTCACACACCGATCCTCGGATCCACAGCCCACAAAAATGAATTCGATTCCCTACCGCCTCATCTCTACAGCAGATCCCGGATCAATAACACCGAACGAAGCCGCAATGCTGTGCATTCAGAGCTTGGTGCGGATGCATCAATGCAATGCACTCACGAGATGGACTCTACCTTTCAGGCTATCACCTAGCGCAACAGCCAAACTTGCTACTTTCAGGCTATCACCTAGCGCAACAGCCAAACTTGCTACATAGATACATCAGCTATGAAGAATGATAGATAGATAGATGGATAGATTGCAACGTCCTGCGAGGACAAGAAGAACGGCAGCCCAACCCACAATGCGATTTCGCTGGCTGGCCTCCTTTCCTTCCTCTTCCTCTTCCTCTTCCTCTTCCCCTTCCTCTTCCTCCACTACTTCTCCTTCTCTTCCCCCTCCCGCTCCCGCTCCCGCTCGAGAGCTCGAGAGCTCGAGAAGGCGAGCTCTCCGCGTTCAGACCCCGCTTTGTGTGCGCCTGGGCTGGCCGATCTGGTGGTCAGCGTGATAGGCGCTCGGCAAGCTGTACTGTAGCCAGTCCAGCCAGGCTTGCACGGCGCCCGGCTCTGCCCGCAGTCGGCTTTCTCGGCGTCGAGGCCGTGTTTTGCCGATGCCAGCTTGTCTGGCTGAGGATGGCCGTTGTTTCTGGAGTCAACTGTGTACTGTTCCGTGTAAGATGTTATTCAATTCACTCCCCTCGAGAAAGGAAAAAGAAAATCTTGACAGCTTGAATCACAGGCTGCAGTCTGCAGCCACACTGGCAGCCCCATGCCCCGATTAGCTGTATGCTGGGAGATACTCCTGTAATGCAAGCTTTGAAAGGGGCGGCATATAATACGAGCGTTTTTGAAGCTTTCAGCAACTTACCAAAACAGAATAGTATGGTATAGTCGGTGCCCACGTCTGCTCCTACGTGTATCAACCCCCTGAAAGGCGACAATGTGGCCTAGCAAAACGGGGGACTTGCTCTTGGTCGACATGCTTGCCCTTCAGCTAACCTAGGCGAACAGCCCCGATTGCTTTACTCCTCTGCTGTATCGAGGCATCGAGCCGTGGACATTTGCTGAATCGGCTCAATTAGTGAACTTGGAATCCAAGCAAAAAACATTTGCACATGGTAACAGTAAAAGGAGATTTTGAGGGAATTGGGAGTACACTATCCCTCCTTATCTCACCATGAAATGTAGGCCGTGTGTGTACCGTCCCTTATCTGTCGGTGAAGTACGCGATTATTCACACATGTGGACGAGGCGGGATTCCCAGATTCCGGATGTCAGGCTGTATGTAGCCTGCTGGGGCTTGTTGCTGCTGCCTCTTCTGCATATGATATGTATCGCAGTATCTACATCGGGTAAATGGTGTGGTGTTGTCTGTGAAAATCTATTTGGCAAACCGGCATAAGCTTCTAGCAAGAGCCCGGGTGTCAGCCTCCCCGCATTTGCAATTTGCATAGCGTTGCTAATGCAATAAAACGTGGTATGAGCCAACTGTTCTCCTATTCGCCGGCAGGGATTCCGGAAACCTGTATAGAAACGCACAGGAATGGGCCACCACACACATACTAATACGAGTGCGATGCCTGGTAGAGGCACGCCACAAAGCCCACCGAACACATGAAACGAACTGGTCCGTCAACATTGCCAGACTGCTGGATGTGAGCCGAAATAGCAAGTTGCGGAAAAGCGCCAATGGGACTGGGAAATTTGGAAGGTAGCACCTGAGAAATGACCGCTCACCTCTTGACCTGACCTGGGACGTGACCAGCTGTCGGAAGAAGACGCTGATGGCGGGCATAGGCTTGACGATGTTGATACCTTCGCCGACGGGAAGGTGGGTTCGAACATGGGCATAGCTGGCCCATCTCAGTCTACCACGAGACTGGATACGACAGGTGTGGGGCTGGCTCTCCACTGTGCTCGAGCTGGCCTCAATCGCAAAAGCAAAGCTCGCATCGGCATGGTATCAACAGGAGGGCCCCTCCCGACTCCATCATAGATCTCTCTGGCAAGCACACACCGACTATGTTAGAGACCCCCGGGCCTGGCCACCCTGGACATGGTCTGTACTTCTAACTGGTTTACGAAATGCAAACTAAAGTAGCAAGAGTGGCGCCAGGTGCACCTGTATGTGCTTCCGTGCTCGTCTGGGCAACAGCTTTCCATGGCTGGCACCTCACTTCAGAAGTGACTGCAGGTGGAGAAGCGACGAGGCCTACGGTCCCCTCGGGTCACTGGATCACATGGCAGGCGTTACCGAAAGCACCCCCCGTGCGAGATACTTCGGTTCCGATGGGTAACACCTGCACGAGTCTCCACCTCCATGGCTCTCCTATATGATATAATAACATATAATGTAGTTTCTGACTCTGATTGGGTGTCCCCACACGTTTGCTTCACAGGAAGTTCCCCACAGTAGGTCACCATGGGCATGGCATTTCCCTGGGGTCGACACTGGGAAAAAGCGCCATAGTTTCTGGAACTCATAGTTTGGGTGTCCCCACATGTTGCTTTGCAGGAAGTTCCCCAGAGGAGCTCGCCATGGGCATGTCATTTCCCTGTGTGTGAACGCTGTGAAAAAGCGCCTGCCAAAAACACGAGGAGGAAGCACTTGGTTGACAACAAGAGAGGGCAGACACACTGAATCACCATCTCTCTCTATGGCTGACCTTCCTTTCCAGAACAGAGCACATGACGATACCCTTCCCATCGCACTCGGGCAGAAGTTTGCTAGGACAGTCACCTTTAATTGCGAGCTTTATTGATCAGCCACTGGTTCCACCGGGCTCCAGAGGGCTTTGACAGCCATGGCTTCCACCGGGCTCTAGAGGGCTTTGAGTGTTTTCTTGTACTCCTGAAATGTACCGTGGAATGCTGTTGCTTTACCTTCAGAGATTACCCAGAGTTCATCCACACTGCCAGAGATAAGATGCTCATCGTGACTGATCATCAGCACCCCTCCCTGAAAGAGATTGAGCCCCGCAATGAGCGCCTCCACGGCATCCAAGTCCAAGTGATTGGACGGCTCGTCGAGAAGAAGGATGTGTGGCTTGTTGAAGGTGATTTTGGCGAAGGCAACACGACTTTTCTGGCCACCAGAGAGGGTGTACATGGGCTGGAGGGCCAGGTTACCTGAGATACCGAATGAGCCCAAGTGGGAACGAAGCTTTTGCTCCACAGATCCGGGGAAGCAACTTGCCATGTAGAGCAAAGGGGTGGAAGACAGGTCGAGTCCGTCCACGTGATGCTGGCTGAAGACCGCCATTCTCACCTTGGCCGACCTGAAAACAGTACCTGAAATTGGCTCCAGCTCGCCGGAGATGAGCTTCAACAGAGTGGACTTCCCAATGCCGTTAGGACCGACCATGGCCAGACGGCTGTCCAGGTCCAAACCGAAGTTGAGGTCCTTGAAGAGAACAGGACCGCCTGGATATGCGAAAGAGGCATCACTGAAGCTGATGATAGGAGCACTAGGCTTGTCATCTGGTGTCGGGAACTCGAACTTGTAGTCCGGATCATTCACCACAGCGTCCACATGCCCGATCCTCTCCAGCGCCTTAATCCTGGACTGAACCAGGGCTGCCCGCTTAGCATTGTACCGGAACTTGTCCACGAACGCCTGAATGTGAGCCCGGGTGCGCTCATTGGCTTCGTGCGCCTTCTGCTGATTCCGCAGACGCTCATCCCTGGTGCGCTCAAATGTGTCATAGTCCCCCTTGTACGTCACCAGCTTCTGCTGATGAAGATGCAGAATATCCGTCACCACAGAATTCAGAAACTCTCTCGCATGAGACACCACAATCAGAGTCTTTGGCCACTTCACCAAATAAGTCTCCAGCCACAACACGGCGTGCAAGTCCAGGTGATTGGTCGGCTCATCGAGAAGAAGCAAATCCGGCTCCACAAACAAAGCCCGGGCCAGAGCCACCCGCATCCTCCACCCTCCGGAGAATGTCCTGGTCGACCTAGCCTGCATCCCCGCATCAAAACTCAAACCGGCAAGAATGGATGCCGCACGCGCCTCCGCCGAGTAAGCATCGATAAGCTCCAACCTCTTGTAGATCTGCTCCAATCTGGCCGACACAGCGTCCTTCTCCTTCTCTTCCTCCTTTCCCTCCTCCCCGTTGGCCAGATCCGCCGCCTTCTGCCGCGGCTCCGCCCCGCTCCCAGTCTCCCTCTGCTGCGCTACCAGCCTAGCCTCCTCCTCCAGCAGCTGCGTCCTCTCGATATCCGAGCTCAACACGCACTGCAACACCGTTGTGTCATCTCCTACCACCTCCTGCTCCACATGCAAGATCTGGCAGTTCTTCGGGATCCCGTCGATCGCATGCTGCGCCATATGCTTCAAGAAGGTGGTCTTCCCGGTCCCGTTCCTCCCGACTAGGCCATACCGCCGGCCGTATGCCAGCGTCACGGTGCCCTCGTTGATTAGCTCCTTCCCTCCCATGGAGATGGTAAAATTCTCCAACCTAATGTCCTTCGGCACGCTTCCCTCCCCGACTCCGCCATGATTCACCAGCACCGCCGGCATCCCTACCACCGCCGCCTCCGCCGCTGCCAGATGCGCCTGGTAATCTGCCTGCCGCTGCCGCTCCTCCTTCCGCCTCCTCCTTTCAAGCTTCAGCCGCTCCCGCTCCGACACCTGCGGCGTCCCGGCCCCCTGCTCCGGCCTGCCTGCCAATCCGCTCTCCCGCATCCCGTCCGACATCCGCACAGGCGCAGCCAGGCTGCGGTAACCTCCCCTGGCGGCGCCATTCCTGCCTGCGAATTTCTGCGACCATGTCGCACAGACTTCCCTCGCCTCTGCATCATCCTGCACGCACTCTGCAGCCACCAGCAGCGGCCCCAGCGCTTCCAGCGCCAATTCTCCTTCCCATCCGAAGTCGAACGCCTCGTCCTGAAGCACCCGGATGATGTAGTCGATGATGATCTCGTCCACCTGCTCCGCTTTCTTCCCCAGCACCTCGTACACGCCTTTCTCCACCATCTCGTCCCGCAGCGGAGCTGCCGAACTCGGCATTGGAACCGGCATGGCTGCTCCCCTCAGTGATCCGATCGCTCGAATGCAGCCTTCTGTCACGCACACACAGCGCGCCTTCACGCTCCAACAATCTTCCCTAGGGCTGGAACGTCAGGTGACCGGCTACAGCGAAGATGACCGGCCGTACAATATGTGGCCGGTTACTGGTTAAAGAATGTTATTTACATACATCTGTAGGTTTGCGGGTAACATTTTTTATGACAATCTGTACATGTCTGTTGGTCGAACAAGAGAGCGAGTTTCAGGGTGCGTTGGAATCTGGGAAGTCCCAAGCCAAGCGAACAACGCCCTGCCCCTGTACAAGAACTGGGCAGCACAGACGGATTTTCAAGTAAGGGAACAGTTGTCTTGCTTGTGCAGGAGAGGCTTTCAGTCAGTGGAAGGAGAGCTAGTTTAAAAACTCACAGCATGATCCTTGTCGATGTTCTGGTGTCTCTGGATCACAGCCACCACGTCAACAGTGATAGTGCCATTCTGCCAACAGGAGTACAGATGAGTAAGGTTGCACAGAACTGGTAAGCAGTATGAGATGACGTGATGTGAGGGAAGACATACCGGGCAAAGCAATGGTTCTAGGCTAATGCAGCACGTGGGAGTGGAGGATGGAGAATCGGTTCTGTCTGGAGGAGTGTCGAGGATGTGGTCGGCATCGGCACATTCGATGACATGGAGACTTTCTCCACCTACAAGGGCTCCAAGAACGGCTTTCCTCACCTGCCGCATGAGATGGTTGGAAAATGGCTTCAGCACCCTCTGCTGGAAGGAAAATGGCTTCAGCACCCTTTCTGAGCCTTCTTTTGGTCTTGAATGGTGCTTACCTGGAAAGGCATGGCTGATACGTAGGCTTCTTCTATGCAGAAGTTCTGAGAGAGTGTGTGCTGGACCTGAACTTCCTCAGCCATCATCTGCAGCGAGGTGAAGAAGAGTGAGCTTCAGTTTTCCCGGTTGGATGTTGCAGCAAATATTGCACATGGGTACAGTAGAGAGAAGCACACTACCTCGTCGGGATCAGAGTTGGCAAAGTCCTGGTGCTCGCGGTGGCTCTTCTCAGCCAGCCCAGCAATAGCTTCCATCTGCAGTCAAGTATTTGAGACCCTGGATGAGGCTCGATAGGATGGATCACCATGAAGGAGCTCATATTTGACATGCTGGACAGAGAAACAACATGAATCTTGTGGCGGAAGTGAACAGACTTACGAGATAACCGAACAGCAGGCCAGTGTTGTGATTTGAGCATGCAATGGCCATGATGTCTCTGCATAATCAAAATAACCTTAGAATTTCTGAGGTCGTAAAGCAGCCAAACAAGAACTTGGTAGTGAGAGGCCCTTCAACTCTGACATGCCTGAGGACTTTGGGATCTGAAGAACGTCGCCATAGTAGCTGGTCGACGGCCTTGGATGTTAAGGACTGCACATTGCCGAACATACATGACCATTAGGCTAATCGGCACATGGGCAAGCACGAGAACGAGCAGTAGCTACTAGCAAACATGAAGACAGCACCATCAGCTGTCCTTTCCTTTACCAGAAGAAATGCTTGTTGCTCCAAAGTGAGACGCGGATTTATGAAGACCTGAGAGTGGAATCAGATAAAAAGCATTCTCGTGAATCATGTGCTCATGGATGAAGCAAGAAACAGCTTATGCTGCAACCAATTGCGTATGTTGCAAGGACAACAGCTAGGTGAAAGCTCCCCGTACCATGAAATTCCAGAGTCTGCACATCACCCAGTGTCCAGAGGTCGCGATATGCACACAATCAGCTGAACTGTTAGGACAACTGTAGTTCCACAGGGTTCCCAAACAATCTCCGACTCCCAGAATGTGAAAGCAGCAGAGACTAACCTCCGCACGACAAATCGCACACTCCATTGCTTGAACACGCCAGAGACCCTGACGATCTGAGAATACCCAGAACAGGACGATGTCAGATGCGTGCAGTCTTTCACTCATTGATGGTATGGAACACGGAAGGAACCCACAAAGGAAGACATACCTCGTCATACACGGTGAACAAGGCAAATTCTACGACACCAAGCACTGGTTCTGCAAACAGGTTGCCTGTTAGCCGAATACATGAGCAATCCTCTCGCAATTCAGCCCGATCCTCAGAGTCTGGATGGCTTTCCGAGAGCGAATTATTGCGGGATCGGAAGATCAAGAAGTCTGGGGCCATTTCTGGCCCCCGACAATGCTAAGACAGCCTTTATTCACAAATGCAGGTCAGTTGCTGTCATTGGCTGTAATGCTGCATTTGCTGTTATTGGTTGTAACAGAATGCCAGGCTCTTGGACTTCTCTAAATTTAGGAGACGTCCAATGCTCTGATTGGAGGCTTTCTAAAGACACGACACCGATCACTCATAATCCAGCCTATCAAGCTGCGTAATATAATGGTGGGTTGTAGCCTTTGCAGTGTGGCCAATGGCGTTCGAAGATGTGCAGGAATATCTCTGGACAATATAGCTATGGACGTGTATCACTGGAAAGCCTAGCCATGCCAGTCTATCTCTGGAAGGCATAGCCACGAAAGTCTCTGGAACATGGCAACGGAGGTCTATCTCTGGAAAACATAGCTATGCACTGGCCTGGGCTTCCCTGATTCGCAATCACATATGAATGAACGTTGACTACTTGGTTCAATCACACAACTACGGAAAACATAGCTGTGGAAGACCCAATGAACTACTTATTTCAATCACACCTATGGAAGATATCCACCCGTATGAATCTTCTCTTTCTGTTTGTACTGGAGCAAGGAACTGCGCAGGCAACTGTCTGGAAGAAACATTTTCTGTTCTGAGGATCTGAAAGCATTTCTCTGCTACTCGGCTTCACTCCACCCTTCGTCATCACCACCAAACATCGCTGCCATCTGCATTGCAAGCCTTGCTGCTGTGTCCCGCCTGTGGGAATCTGACATGTTGCGCATGTTCTCTCGTAGGGACAGCATTTCCTGCATCAATTTCTCCACGTCATCTATCCCAAGCTCCCTGTCGTCTGGTGGAGATCGGCTCACAGAGCCTTGTGTCGCATGGTCGTTCCCATTTTCTTGTGCATTTACACCTATGGTGTCAGGTATTGGCACACCAGGTTGGACCTCTGAAGTAAGGTCCATAGATCTGGTACTCCCAGCTTCCTCCACCACAGAACTGGAGGCAGATGTTGTGGGGGCACTTAACTCTGAGTGTCGTTCCTCATCGGAGCCGTCGCCTCTCTCATTGACTGCATCTGGCCCAGCATTCGCTGCTTCGCCACTTGCATCGAAGACTGGCACCTCGACCGTTGAGTCCCTGTCTGATTGTTTCCACTGATGCTCGTTCACGTCCCACACTTCCTCTGCAGAAGCATTAGAGAGAAGTTCATATTCAATGGAGATTTCTGACTCGTCATCACTGAAGGCTTCTGCTGCGGGTCGAATGAAACCAATCAAAGATTTGTTAGCATAGGACCAAGGTAGGACCAAACCTCCTCCAGTCCACATACAAGAAGCTAAAGGTGTTGAGAGAAAACACTGACCGTCATTCTCCACGCTGGGTGGTGCGTCACTGAGTTTTGCAAGAGGCTTCATCACCATCCCAGGCCACATGTGTGCAGATAGTGCGTCTCCAACACGAGAAATCCCCTGAGAGTCCCCCTCCACTGACAGACCTGTTGTCAAGGCAATCACATCATCCAAGCTCAACAGAGGCTGGTGGAGAAGTCAAGCACTGATACGTTACAGAAAAGCTAGTGATCAACATACACTTATCAAAATCTTCGTTGATGGCACAGGTTTCGATATACTCGATGCCCCTCTCACTGCACCACTCAATGCAAGCCCGTCTTCTCTCATCAGATGTTGTGTCCTCTTCCTCAGCCAGCAAACTGCTGCCCTCTGTTCGCTCAAGCCCATACTCCAGAAACTCCGGATGCGGATCACTGGACGATTCACCCCTTTTCAAAAGCCACCTCCTGTATTCCACATGCCCAAAATGTTCTGGAACACGGTCAGCCTTATTTCCCACACACAAGATAATCTGGACGCTTTCCAGCTGTGCTCCATCAGCCCAAGCTCGGATGGCATCAAACGACGATGACTGCACACAAACGTCGTTCTCACATCAACCCAAATGGATCAATCCCACCACCATCCTTGTTGCCCAGCTTGCAGAATTCAAAACAACCACAAACCCAACAGAAATTCTCCTCATCCCCAGAGAACTTACATCGCTCAGGTCAAAAACCATGACTACCGCCTCACAATTTCCCGCCATGGAATGCATCCTACTGCCATCATCCACCTGCTTGTCCTCAATCGGGCCCACCCAGATGCTCACATCGGCTGTGTAGTACTTAGTGTCAATCCTCCACCTGCAGCAAAAACCTACAAATCATCATCTGCACCCAACTCCAAATCCACCCAACCCACACCCGAACATCATCATCCAACACCCAATACCTTCAAAACACCTCTGATGCTCCATACGGGCACCTACCCATGGCAACTGACCCCGGAAGATGGTGCCCCACCAGACGCTCCTTTCGTCAATTCTACGAACACCAAAGCACAATATGCATCTCATGTCCCAGCAGCAACCAAGCTCAAAAACCAGATGAAGCATTGCAACAAGGGCAAGTGCAAACACTTACTATTCAGAATGGACCGCTTGCCAACATCCCGTGGTCCAAGCAGCAGTATGCTAGGCCTGGCAGACAGAGCACGTGCATCAGCACCGTGCTCCTCTACTGCCACCGGTACTTCCATGCCCATCCTCCACGACCCGCACGCTTACGCTTCGTCTCAGACCAGATTTCGACACTTTGGCTACTCAGATGCAACCTCCTCCCTTGCCTGTTGTGAACAGCCTGAGTAAGAATCTCTCGTCGTCTCCGAAGTGTTGTTTTGGTATTTCTCTGTCTACAGCAGAGAACTGTAAGATAAAAAAACTCGGCATCCATACAGTATATACCTGTCACAGGTTGCAGGTCTGACCTGCTGGAGGGAGCAACATCCGCTCCATCTGCCTCTGCCTCAATTTTGTCGCAAGATGATGAATCCAGGGCAATGGCTTCTGGTCTCCTATGTGGCAATCTTGCCGCTGATCGTAGTGGTGCTTCTGTGTGGGGAGAAGCGGGTGTTTGAGGGCACGTTTGTGCAGCGTGCCCACTATTGGATAACCAGCGGATCCTGCGATTGCTTCCAGTAAGTTGGGTCTGGACTCACATCACTCTTAATTGTGAGGGTGGGCTGCTTCTTGAAACTGGATTTGATAATGTGATGTATGCGCAGGACGCTGGTCGGACTCGTTTTCGGTGAGAGGGGTACGCGGGCATGTGCTTCTATGGAGCACGCCTGCTGTGAACGGCCAAATCCTGTATTGCAGGCATGTACCAACAATTGGGTTCTGTTGATCGTATGTTGTTGGTATGTTTGGGTGTATAGTTTTCTGAGGGCAACATGTTGATTTTTGCAGCTCTTTTATCTGTCCTTAATTCTTGGGATCTATTATACGTTCATCATTACATGCTTCAAGTTCATTCCTGGATACTATGTCCCAGCTCTGCACAAGTAGGCTTCCTGGAATCCTCCTTGTGTATAGCTAGCGTGTGTATCGAGTTAGCTTCATTTCTGTGAGCCTTTGGAATCATGTTGTTGGTTCTTCAATCCTTTGAGAGCAGTATGAGAAGTGTGTTTGTTTGTTCAGATATACAGGAACTGCGGCAGTGCTTTTTGGGTTGGTGATCTTCCTGGTGACTAGTTTCTCTGATCCAGGCACCATAACAGCGGCAACCTTGGCCCAGCACGAGGCGACGTATGCATATGACAATATCATATACGAGCTGAAGAACTGCACAACCTGCAAAGTCGCTCGGTCTGTTTTGATTCCTGGTGGTTTTCCTGGTGGAAGGGTCTCATGGTGTGTGGAAGGCTCATGTTTCGTATGAAGAAGTTTGTTTAATGTCTGTTAATACTGACTCCTGGGGTTGTTTGCCTCTGCAGTCCTGCTCGATCCAAGCACTGCAGCATTTGTGATCGTTGTGTTGCCCGCTTTGACCATCATTGTGGTTGGATGGTCAGTGCTGCGAACCTCCAACTGCTGGCAATGCCTCTGCAGCCTTGAAAGGTTACTGTTGTGACCTTTGTGTTTGGTCTGACTGCCTGTAGCTGTCAAGCCCCTTCTGTTTGTTGCTGAGCTTTTGTGGATGTTGTGCAGAATAACTGCATAGGGGAGAACAACCTTCGTTACTTCTTAGCTTTTCTTGTGTGGTGAGTGTTTGGTGCAGTGTATTTGATGCTTTACTGTGTCCACGGCCCGACATGATGTTAAGGTTGCAACATGCGTGACGGTTGTTCTGAGCAGGCATTCCCTGCTGTGCTGGTACGGGGTGTTTGTCTTGATAGCCATTTTGGCTGGAGAGGTACGAGACAGAAGGGTTGTGCACACACTCAAGTGTATGTACTTACCTCTGTCAGAGTTGGTTCACATATTGTGCTTTTTTTCCCCTTGATGCTCTTCAAGTTCATCCAGTACAAATAGATCTTGATTGCTGTGTCTGAGTCCAGTCACTTCTTAATCTGCTGTTTGTTGGGGCAGATTACTTTGGGCCAAAAATTCCTCTGCAGGACGTAGTTATCCATGTTACTCAGGTATTAAGAGGCACTGAATCCTCACGACGTCTTTTGTTCGTTACTACACCTGCTTGTAAGTATCATGAGAGGATGCAATGCCATGTGATGAGATATAGCTTATTTGTGTGCCGCGTTGTCTGTGCTTTGTTTGCAGTGGCTCATGGCATACTACTGGACGCAGTTACTGTTAATGCTCTTCCTTGTAGTTATATCATTCTTGCTCATGGGTTTTCTGGGCTACCATCTGTACCTGGTGGCAACCAACACTACTACAAATGAGGTGTGTGCTAATTGCGCTCGTGCAGTGTTTTGTTGGGCATTTTGCTTCCTGAGTACAAAATGCATGCCAAGTTCTAGCACCGAGCGGGGTGTATCACTTGAAACTGCACAGCATCCCAGCTATGTAGGCCACTAACTTCCCAGTGAATGTGGTGTATCAGTCCTTCAAGTGGGACACCTATCTAAGGTACCATGAGCAGCTCGCAGCACAAAGACAAGCTGCGGAAGGCAGTCAGTCCAAAAGCAAAGCATCCAGTGTCGCACAGTGGTTGTGCTTCTGGCATGGAGGAAGGGGGCAAATCCCAGTGAAGAAGAAGAACATCTACAACAGGGGTCTTCGAAGCAATTTCATGGAGATTTTGTGGCCTCGCAGCACTCAATCAACAGCATCTCGTAAACAGAAATAGGAGTGGCCAGTGGGTTATGCACAAAGCTTTCATTCTTAGGAGGCGTGATCTGCCTATATCACAAGTTGAGGAGGACGAAAGGGGAGAGAGCATCGGCGGCAGCTATATTACTTCCATAATTGTTGTTTTTTAGATGGGTCCCGTCTCGAACTCAGAGATCATGGGTTGGCATCGCCCTGCCGATCTGTTTGCTGTGCACTCATCATCTCCCTGAACTGATTCTGAGTGGCATGTCCTCCATTTGCAAACTCGCTGCCAGGAGCTCTTTGGGCCAATACCAAATGGCACAAATGCAACCTAAGGGTGGACTCCTCTGCAGACACGGGTTTCACATTACAGTTAGAGCTGTCACCATAATCTTGTCTCTGAGGCAACTGCCTCAGAGCAAGTTGCTTTGTGTCATACCTGCCATCTCGAGACGGTAAGCTTGTATCTGTCTGGGTACAACTTGGAATTCAGATGGATGGCTTTGAAATTTGCAAGCAATTGTTCATAGCCTTTGGGAATCCGATGTCCTGGCCAGTTCTGGCTGCCAGAATGGTTGGGTACTCCCGGGAACGGCATGCCGGGATTAAGAAAATCATGGTACTGTCAGAAACTGTAGGATTGAGAAAGTCGTACGGGTTTCCAGAACTGCTTTCCATTTGCATTTGCTCGGATCCTCCAGTCTCACAAATTGTACCATCGCATATTCATGGCAGTGACCAAAATACAGAACTAGATCGATGAGATCAGTTTACTTTAATCTACTGAAAAAGCTTGCAACTCTCAAAATACAGAACTAGATCAGTTTACTTTAATCTACTGAAAAAGCTTGCAACTCTCAAAATACAGAACTAGATCGATGACATCAGTTTATTTTGATGTACTGAAAAAGCTTGCAACTCTCAATAAGTGTGGCCACTCTCTCTGGCCATTTCCTTCATATAACACTCATCATTTAGTTACTTGTGATGTCTTAAACCTTCCACACCCTAGAATATGGACTTTGATTTAAGCTTCTGTAAGCCGTGTTCTATATATATATACATATATAATATAAATTTATTTACGATAAGATTGTATTCTCATTATTAACCTTGGGTTTCGACATCTTATAACTCGATCTAACTCTACATGCTCTATATATGAAAACCTCCTGTAAATCATAAATCATGTCTGAGTTTAAAGTTGTCTACCAACATGAGTTCCAAAGGTGACGAGCCCTCTTCATCTTCGCATGATTATTACACGGATTTGTACGAAAAAATATTTCAAGAGAATGTTAGACTTGCGAATGAGGTGAGTGCTACATAGTTTCTCTCTTTTGCAACTTTGTTTGCTACATTTACTTACAATATATAACTATGTATAATAATGTTATGCAGGTTGATTATGATACAAGAATGCACCGTCTCAAAGCATTTCTAGAGTTTTCTTCTAGTACAAAAGTTTCAATGCCTCAAAGGTCCCTCGAACCACATGATGTTAAATCGAACAGTCTCTTTCAAGATGGTCCTTTTATTTGGAACGAAGCTCCGGGAATTGAAGAACAAAATGTTCAAGCACCTCCGGTAGAAGAAGAGAAGTGCAATCTTCCAGCTTCGTTGGAAGAAGAGCAGAATTGTCTTCCGATTCCAGAGGTGACATCGGTGTCATCCAAGAAGAACGAAGCTATTCCTGTTCGTCAAGTCATCCACCAAGTGGGTTTCAAGATTGTCCCAAAATTGGCTTAAGCTTTGTTGTAGACTAAAAGCGTTGGAATTTTAGAATTTATCAACTTCAGTTGATATTCAAACATTAATAGTTGCTAGTATGTTGTAGTGTACAAGGAACATAGCCAACATCTGTTGTGACATTGATATGTTCCCTCCTATGTGTGTATCAAAGTTCAATGTTGTAAACACCGTCTACGGAGAAAGGGGTTCTCCTCGTGTAAGGGGTTATGGCTTGAAATCGCTATGTTTTTGAGCAACAACGCATCTCTACTGTGTTTTTTCTAGATTTTTGAGGGATTTTCCTGCTGGATTGTAGTGTTGAAAGGTGCACTGCCAGAATATGTATGTCCACTTTGTAAGGGTATTAAAGCCCAATATACTTAGACTAATACACTTAGTCTAAGTTAGGTGTCAGTTAAGTATCATTAGCTTAGCTTAAGCTAATCACTAGGAAGCTTCTTGTGCTCCTTCCTAGGAGCTTCTTGTGGAGCTTCCTAGGGAGCCCTATTGGAGGGTATAAATACCCTCCAAGCCTCATCTCAAAGGGGAGAGAGCTACTCTTGCCTCCTCCTCTCCTCTCCTCCTTCCACCAGCATGGCTGCCCCACGATCCTTCAACTGGTATCAGAGCCATGGTTTGTGTGTGTAGTGATGCTAGAATTTTCTAGCTGCAGAGCAGACAGCAGCTCGTGGAATTGCAGGTGATCCAGATCGCGGTCAAGGCTGCGAACGCCGCAGCAGGCCGTGAGCAGGGCGAGGCCGTGTTTGCCGCGACCGCGACCGCAGAGGCCGCGCGGGCACGGTGGAGGCCGTGCGGACGCGGCGCGGGCCGTGCGGGCACGGCGGAGGCCGCGGACACGGGCGCGCCGCGGGGCGCAGCGGCGATCGCGGGTGCGGCGTCGGCCGCGGGTGCGCAGGCCGCGCGGGCGCGGGCCGCGCGCGGCGCCGGCCGCGGGCGCGCGACGCGCGGCGCGCGGAGCGCGGCCGCGGGCGCGGAGCGCGCAGGCCGCGGGCGCAGGCCGCGGCCTGGCCGCGCGCGGCGCGCGCGCCAGGCCCGCGGAGCGCGCCAGGCCGCGGAGCGCCGCCAGGCCCGCGCGCGCGCCGCCAGGCGCGGAGCGCGCGCGCGCCGCCAGCCGCGGGCGCGCGCGGGCGCGGGCGCGCGGGCGCGCGCGCGGGCGCGCGCGCGGCGCCGCCGCGGGGCGCAGGCCGCGGGCGCGGGCGCGGCGCGGCCGCGGGCCGCGGGCGCGCGCGGCGCCGCCGCGGGTGCGCAGGCCGCGGGCGCGGGCGCGGGCGCGCGGCGCGGCGCGCAGGCCCGCGAGGGGCGCGCGGCGCTCGGAAGCCCGCAGGCCGCGGGCGCGGCGCCTGCTGCCGCGCAAGCCGCCGGCCGCGACGCAGGCTGCAGAGCGCGGCTGGCCGTGCGGGTGCGCAGGCGCGGGGCGGCTGTGGCCGCGCGGGCGTGGCTGTGGCCGTGCTGGGCGTGGCTGTGGCTGTAAGGCGCCGGCGGTGGCCGTGCGGGCGCGATGGTCGCACAGGCGCTGCGTGACGCGGGGCAGGTCGACGGGCGCGGCAGCACAGAATTGAGGGTGCCAAACGCCGGGCGGTGAGCAGAAAATTCGTCGAACGATTCGGCGGATTACTCAGGTGGAACAGTCAACAGCAAAATACACGGACCGTACGGTGACTGCTTTCTTCTTTGACTTTTCTAACAAGGCGAGTTGAGTGTTTAATCTGTATCGATTTTTGAGTCATGATGTCTTCATCGTCAGAAAACGTCATGTTCAATATCGAGAAGTTAGATGGTACTAACTTCCCGTTCTGGAAAGAACAAGTGTATAATGTTCTAGTGCGTAAAAGCGATCAAGCCCATAAAGTTGTTAGGCCAAACCGATAGTATGACTGTGATGAGTGGCGTGACTGGATGAGCTTGCTAGATCTACTATCATGCTAACATTGTCAAAACAGGTACTTCAATGTGAAAGATAAGACCACGAGTTACGGATGGGGGTGTGTAGGACTGTATGAGAAGCAAAGTGCGGCTTCGTGTATTGGTTGAAACAAATGGTGGACTTGAAGATGAAGGAAGGGACGAGGATGTCCGATCATCGAATGATTTCAATACCATTTTCAGCCTCATCTCAAGGTATCACGCTCCTGATTCCGTGAGAGCTATGTTTCATGGTCACATTACCGAGAGTTGGGACACTTTCGCATGCCTCGAGTAATCGCCTCGCTAGTGGTCTTACCATTGTAAATGTAGAAGGTAGCCTGTTAACCGAGGAGGTGAACAGAAAACATGGAACCTTCCAAAGGTTCCAAAGGTTCTCATAGTGAGAGGGAGGTCCACCGCAAGGGGAAGCAACCGGACAAGCTTCTCGTAGCAAATCTCGTAGTCGTAATAAGAATGTGGAGTGTCACTATTGTCACAAAAGGGGTCACTTCAAAAGAGAGTGCGAGAAGTTCAAAAGGACCAAGGAAAAGAGAAGAAGCAGACGACAAGAAGGCGACTTCGTCTGTTGGAAGAGTTAAACTCGTTGAGGACGGAGATGTCCTTATCTCTTCTTACTTGAATGCGCACAATGTACCGTGGATAGTCATTTATTCCGCAATTGGATAATTGATCGTGCATCTTTCCATGTTACTCCGCATAGAGAGTGGTTTAGCACGATGATGCTACAAGGAAAGGATGCGTTAGGCTTGGAAATAACTATGCATGCCGATCGCAGCGAGGTGATGTGCAACTCAAGTTTGACAACGGATCTTCATTCATGCCAAGGACGTTAGGCATGTTCCAAGTTGACAAAGAGCATGATTAGCGCAGATGCTTGGATGATGCCGGTTACCACCGGGTTTTGGGGATCACTCTTGGAAGATCTCCAAAGGTTCTCTTGTGTTAGCTCGTGGATCAAGTGTGGCACTTTGTACTCACTTGTAAACATCCAAAGATCATGTGATCGGTGATGAGCACCAAATGTTTCCTTGTGGCATTGCTTAGGACATATGTCTCGTAAGGGAATGAAGGTTTTATCTCGCTCGTTATATCCTCGTTTTAACTTCTCGATCTCTCGATGTGTGAGCACTGCTTATATGGGAAGCAGACAAAATCATCACATCGAACACGAGGTAAAAGTAGAAGTAAACCTCTTGAGTTGGTTCACGTGATGTATGTGGACCTATGCTCATCGCATCATTAGGCGGTGCCTCCTATTTTGTCACTTTCATAGATGATTTCTCACGCAAGGTGTGGGTTTATCCTTTGAGGAAAGGATGAAGTTCGACGGTGTTTCGTAAATTTGTCACCCTTGTAGAGAATCACCGCCACCGATTGAAGTGTCTAAGGACGATAATGGTGGAGTATGTTTCGAAAGCTTTCCGCCATTCGTGATTCCAAGGAATCAAAAGAGAATTGATCACCAGATACTCCTCCACAAAATGGTGTGGCGGATGAATGTAACCATTCGAGAGGATGCGAGTTTGTTGTCAAACTCGATTGCCTAATGGGTTTTGGGCGTATGGTTCATCGCAGCTCATCTTATTAACAGATCTCCTAATAAGGTGTTGATGAGCAGTTCCAGGAGCTATGGTCCGAAAGAAACCATCCTACAAGCATCTGAGTGTTTGTGAGGCATACCGCCATGTTCCAAAAGAGTTTCGGGACAAGTTGGCACCTAAGTCCAAGAAATGTATTTTTCTTGGCTATGGTGATTCGTGAGATGGGATACCGCCAGGGATCCAGAGGCTAGAAAGGTTGTTCAGACTAACGACGTGTTCTTCAATGAGAACAAGATGCAGGAAGCCTACTCCAACCGTGGAGGTGCGAAGGGTGATCTTCCAAGAAGATGGACATGATCATCATGGGTGTTGAAAACTGTGTGTGCAGAGCACATTCCTCCACCGTAGATGAACCAAGAGTCGAACAAGCTCCTATAGAGGTGCCGTGGGTCGCGTGATTACACCTCCGATGGTATGATCCATCTGGATTATGTCATGTCGATGACAGTGGGGAACCCTCTTCTTACAAAGAGGCTCAACGAGTAACAAAGAGAAGTGGGAGAAGGCCATGCAAATGAATTGTGATAAGAACCAAACTTGGGAGTTGGTTCCGTTGCCTAAGGATAAGAAGGCACTACCGCAAATGGGTGTACAAGATGAAGGTCATACCGCTTGATGGCAAACCAAAGTACAAGGCCCGATTGGTTGCTAAGGGTTTCAAGCAACAACTGTGCATTGACTTTGATGAGATTTTCTCACCAAGAGTCAAAATGACAACTTTGCGATGTGTTCTTGCTTTGGTTGCTGATGATATGGAACTTGCGGATGGATGTCAAGACGGCATTCTTGCATGGTGACCTTCAAGAGGACGTCTACATGCAAAGAACCAAGGTTTTGTTGAGAAGGGCAAAGAGCATCCGTGTGCGGTGGAAGAGCCTTTATGGTTTGAAACAGCACCCAGAGTGGTATCACAAGTTCCACTCATTTATGCTTTCTCAAGGCTACAAACGAAGCGATGAGGATCATTGCCTCTATACGAAGCAAGCTAAGGATCAAAGCTTGCTCATTTTGATCCTCTATGTGGATGATATGCTAATTGTAAACAAGATCGATGAGATTTCGTTGAAGTCAAAGTTGAATGCTCACTTTGAAATGACAGACTTGGGAGAGGCGAGCCATATACTTGGCATGCGATTCGCGGAATGTATAGCCGCTTTATTTGTCTCGCATTTTAATACATTAATGGTGCTTCAACGCTTCAACATGGAGAAGGGGAAGCCATTGGGTACCCATTGCCTCCATATGTGAAACTTTCTGCCGGATTGCCCAAGCTCGAGGAGGACAAAGTCGAAATGGAGAAGGTCCCATACTCATCACCGTAGGGAGTTTGATGTATGCAATGATTGCTACACGCCCGACATTGCCTTTGCAGGAGTGGTTAGGTGTTTATGTCAAACCCCGCAAGAAGCATTGGGAGGCAAAAGGAGTTATGAGGTATCCGAATGGTACAAAAGCTTTGTGCATATGTTTTGGTAGTGAAGATGCATGTGGTTGGGTACATGATGCGATTATGCGGGATATGGACAAAAGGAGGTCCACATCGTTATGTCTTCACGCACCGGAGGGGCCTCATGGCGATCTCGCTTGCGTGCATTACGCTATCTACCACAGAGGCCGAGTATGTTGCAAAGAATCGAGGCTTGCAAGGAAGCCATATGGCTTGCTCGCTTAGTGGGAGACTTGGGGATCAAGGTTGATGAGCGTTGTTGCATTGTGATAGCAGTGCTATCCAATTGGCAAAGAATCCAAGTGTTTCATGCGAAGACTAAACATGTGGATGTGAAGTATCACTCATTCGAGAGGTGTTGGACGACAAGAGGGTACAACTTGTCAAGGTTCACACCACCAACCCCGCAGATATTCTTACCAAGGGACTCTCTACGAGCAATTTGCACAAGCTCTATAATCGATGGGCATGAGATAGTCCATTCTCCCACGAAGGTAAATTGGCCTTTAAGTGGGAGGTTGTAAGGGTATTAAAGCTCAATGTACTTAGACTAATACACTTAGTCTAAGTTAGGTGTCGCTATATCATTAGTTTAGCTTAAGCTAATCACTAGGAAGCTTCTTGTGCTCCTTCCTAGGAGCTTCTTGTGGAGCTTCCTAGGGAGCCCTATTGGAGGGTATAAATACCCTCCAAGCCTCATCTCAAAGGTGAGAGAGCTACTCTTGCCTCCTCCTCTCCTCTCCTCCTTCCACCAGCATGGCTGCCCCACCATCCTTCACACTTAGCCCTCGTGTCTTGCATCCACGAGGAGCAAAGCACTTATGAAACACTGTCAGCCAGCGTGCGGTGGAATCGAAGCATGGCCGAGGCTCCGCGCTAGGCCGTCCCTGCGCCATCCCCCTCGGCGCCAGCGACATTCGATGTTCCTTTGTGCTGAGGCGTAATCCCATGTTGTGGCTGTGATATCCTGTTGTGTCTCTATACCACTAGGATCCCATGGCTTTAGGATTTAGACTTGGGGACCCTATCCCTTTTCTTGCTTGGAGACTTTGTTCCTTGCTTGGGCAAACTGTCTCTAGAATTGGGGGCTCTGTCCCTTCTTTTCTTTTGCATCTCGACCCATTCATTTGGACGCACTGGACTCCCTACGGCGAGTTCTACTGCGAGAGAGAACTTTTTGCACAATGGTAATGGTAATATATGCAATCCTTTAGAGTGGTATACTACCATGAATAGCTCTACATCGCTAAATCTTTTGCACACTGGAAACCATATATCATCAAGGCAAAAGATTACAATTGCGACAAGAATTACCATAAGTGTGAGAGTTAGAACCCCCAAAAGATTCAAAATGAACCCCAAAAAGATTACGTCAAGTAGTTGCGCCGGATAGGCAGACATGATCAAATATATTCAAAGTAAAAGATCGCAATTGCAATGAGAATTATCATCCATGCGAAAGTTACATTCCTCAAAAAGATTCAAAACGAACCCCAACATGATTATGTCAAGCAACTGCGCCTTGGACTACGTCACATACCCTGCCTACCGACCGCGACTATCTATTTAATCCATTACGGGAATGAAGCTAAGGAATAACACACAGTAGTTTGGTATTCACCTGTAGACTATGGAATGTCTCAAACTGAAACGGTCTCACACTATAATTGGCTTATTGGCAAGTGTTTTGCTCACCGGAGCTTTTCCAACTGTTACTAGAATCACACACAAAATAGATTGTTGGATAGAGATTTGGCTGGAGAACTTTGATCATAAGATTTTAAATTTGAAAAAAAATTGAAAACTTAATTTAAAATAATATTTAAAAAATTATACTTCTGAAAAACAGCCCGTGGTTCGGGGTTAAGAGTTCTGGGAGACGTCTAAAGGCGAGATCCGCATCCTATGAGTGAGCCATGTACATACCAAGCAAGGATATGTATTGAGAGTTGGGAGGGTGGATAATAATAGTCAGGCGAAAGTTCTCAACGGCGAAAGCAACAGGCTTCGACGGCGGCGTAACTTCCACCAAATTGCAGAGAGGCGTAGACGTGATCAGGAGGAGGAGTGGAGGTGACGAAGTCGGGAGTAAGCGCTGTACGGCACGCGGGTTTGTGAACGTGAACACCCTTGAGCACCATTCCGATACGATACTTCGGCATATCACGTTCACCACACGTTGCGACTGGTGGATCTACCAACACTTCTGTTTGCCGCTGCGTCTACGCTGTTTGCGCGATGTCTGCTTCTGGGATTCAGGGCCAGGTGCTCGAGCTCACGGGTAAGTGTTAGGCTATGCCGGCTGGATCATGTGTTCGTGCTGCTCGTGTCTCTGTGTTGCTCAGGTTTCCGTCTTGGTTAGCGGTGTGGGAAATGAGCAATTGGAGGAGGAAGCGAGGATGTGAAGGGGTGTTGCCGTGTTGTGGCAGTGGTTGGAGCGAGAAACCTGAGGGATAAAGAGTGGATCTCGCGGCAAGACCCCTACGTGATTGTCGAGTATGGCCACAACAGGTTTCGGACAAGGACTGATACAGGTGTGATGGCTTGCCTTTGTTTTGTTGCTCAGTGGCATATTGGAGGGACATGGAAGGTTTAAGTGAGCTGTGGTTTGGTCGTAAAATCAGATGGGGGAAAGAATCCATCGTTCAATGATAAGTTCGCGCTGCCGCTGATTGAGGGGCTCCGGGAGGTACATGTGCAAGTGTGGAACAGCAACATGACGTTCGACGACTTTATTGGTTCTGGCAAGTAAGAGTTGCTGGATTGTAGGTTATGTGTTTGTTTATTTGTTTTGGCGTGGGGGTGAAGTTGTGGTGAGTGTGCTTGATGTGTATGCATTCGTGCAGGATATTGCTTGAGAAGGCGCTGTCAACGGGATATGACGACAGTGGCTGGAGTCTGTCGTCCAAGACAGGAAAGTGAGTGTCAGGGTTTGGAGTTTCGATTGCCTTGGCATTGAGGTGGTGAGGACGTGTCTGATTCGGGGGTAATTTTGGGTTTTGGTAGGCATGCGGGGGAGCTCTTGACGATCTTGCACTTTTCAAATGCTGGAAAGGTTTGTTTTGTTGTGTGTTATTCTCTCGCTTGGTTATCTCAAGGTCCCGTGGTGTTTGACTTGTTGAAAGTTCGTGTAGTGAACCCTTGTTTTCTTCTTATTGGCCGCAGCAAGGGCAGAAAGTGAAGCCGGAGGCTTCACACTCCCAAGCAGCTGTATACTCTTATGTGCCACCTGCACCGTACTATGCACCACCGCAGCCGGCATATGCTGGATATGCTCCTCCCTATGCTGCTCCTTCTGCCTATCCGGCTCCGAGCCCGTATGGTCCTCCCCCAGTCCAATATGCTGCAGTACCTCCTCCGCATATCCCCCCCCCTGTGCATGGTCCTCATGCCTATCCTTCAGGATACCCACAGCTACCAGGGTCGGGAGCAGCATACTACGTTGCACCACCTCCAGCTGGGTACCCACCAGTATATCCAGGTGAGTTGCTTGTGTGTGTCGGTTTGAAGCCAACTGTAGATTTTGTTCTGTTGAATGTCACTAATGGTAGTGTAAGTGAGTGGGGAGCTGCGTCTGAACCTGAAACTGTGGTCTGGCTTTGGCAGGTTACCCACCGCAACGGTAGAGGGCAGTGTGGGCTTCCGCAACAATATAGGTAAGGCTCAAAGCTCCTGAGTAGGCAAGGGGTCTTTTTCTTTCATGTGGAACCGCTCCACTCCACTACTGCCCTCTCCATCATCATTGCATGTAAAGAAAGCTTGGCAGGCCTTCCTGGTCATTTAAGGAAATGAGATTGTGTTGGGTTGCAGATGTCCTGGTCATTGATACCAGATTCTCAAATTCGGCGATGCAGGACAGGTACGAAGTTGGAAAATTTCAGATTCCACCTTCAATCTATTGCACTGAATTTATGATCGCGAAAAACAGGCCTTAGGCGATATTGCAGTTGTCTTACATGTACAAGTCCTCAAGGTCGTTGGGAAGGGAAGGAGAGCAAAAGTTGAAAACGAAGAGAGCCCCTGATACGAATTGAAGGCCGATTGCAGTTAATTCAATGCAACATGATCTATGTAGAACGATATCGATATGATGCGCAGTGCGCAAGCCATTTGGCCAGCTTATTGTTAACGGTCTCCGTGTTGGCAGAGCATCTATCTTGTATGCTTATTCTTCTAAAAAAAATTTCGGTTTTGAATAGACCACGACAAGGCTGTGAGCTTCTCACCTCGCTCAACTGGTCCTGACTATCTTTGAGTCAGGCCCTGACATCTCTCTGCTCTCAACTATTTCGGGAAATTATGGCGAGTGGAATCTGACTCTGATGACGAGATAGATGGCACTGCAGTAGAGCAAGCTGCTGCGTGAGCAGCTCCAAGGACAATTTCAAAGGCAGGAAATGCACCCAAGGGCGAACTTGTCTACCGACGTCTTCACGGTGCAGCAGTTAGACCTGTTGGCATGAACGAAAATGCTTCCCGATGCTGATTCCCAGTCTTCGAACTGCAAGACAAAAGAACCCTAGTCCCAGGTTGAGCATTCCTTAGTACCGGAAGCTCACACTCCATCACTTCATTGCCACAGTATCGACAACAGGGCTCAATGACAGGTTTGCATTATCTCTAAATTGCAAAGATATGTACAATTACAACTCTGTCGAGGAAAATGACGACACAACCCATGGTAGAGTCAGCGCCGGGTACTGAGGGGCACATTTGTCCCCCGTCGCAAAATAGTAGAGACGTATGTACAGGAGTAGTCATGTAATGTACATTGCCTTACAAGTTGGGTTCAGGAATGTACTCCTTCCTTAAAAGGACTGGCCTCCTCTCCTAGCTGTTGCAATGCCAGACCAACCTGCAAGAAACCGCTAGGACTGAGAGTCAGCACAGGGCTAGAATGGAATGCAGAAGTAGAATAAGACTGGCTTGCTTCGAACTGACAAATGATGTAAGAAGGGATCCGAGCCTCACTTGTATGGTTTCCCGAGTGAGAAAGTCTGAAATTGCAGCTCGAAAGTCTACGTCTGTGATGAAGTGGGAGCTGTAGGTTGCAGTAGGAAGGTACCCACGTTGTATTTTGTGCTCCCCTTGCGCTCCAGCTTCTACGCTTTTAAGTCCCCACTCGATGGCTGCATCTATTGCCTGGAGAAAGACGTGAGGGGACGGCTTGTGGCTCAGAGGTACTTATTCAGCGGTATAGCTACAAGTAGACATTAATCGGCAGGTAGTTGGACAAGTCATACATACCTGATAATAGCAGGTCTCAAAGTGAAGGTTGGGGTAATGGACGTAAGGACTGCAGCCCCAATTGCGTCCATAAATTGTATCACCACCAACAAGGTTAAGAGCCCCGGCAACAAGCTGCCCTTCTTCTTCTGCTACTACAAGAAGTACACGATCTCCCAGACGAGAACCCAAGATATGAAAAAAATCCCGGGTAAGATATGCCTGTCCCCACCTGGCGCCATTCTATGCATGAGAGACCTTCACTGTCTGCTGATAACAGCAAGGATACTGAAAAGGAGATGTTTGTGCTTACTTGTTGTCAGTTGTGTTCCGATAGAATTTGTAAAAAGCATCCCAGTGGTATGGCTGGACATGACGACAGGCGTCAGATTCTGGAGTTCATTCTGGTCTGTACAAACATCCATGAGCCAATGTAGTCCCATTTGCTGCCCAGGTTGACTGACCTTGATATCGTCTCCCCGCAGTCTTTTCAGGGTGAGGTTTTGAGCTAAAATCTGTCACAATATCAAAACCACTCGACAGGTCCACGCAGTTCTCCTTGGTGTCATCAAGGAGTATGCATGACAGTAGAAATAGGCCAGTCCTACCTTCTTCCGTTCCTGACGTATGGCCTTTCTCTTACTTTGTTTAAGGTCCATCAGAAAATCATCAAAGCTGCGAACAAAAAAGAAGGCCAAACAAGTACGTTAGGAGAATGATCACCAAATCAATTGCTTTACTGCCATCAAAGAAGGACCAGAAGCAGCTACCTCTTGTAGTTCCGGTTCTTCCAGTGATACTGCATGCCAATGCGCTTCAGGAACCCATGCTGACCCATCTTCTCCCAATCATCTTTTGTTGGGAACGTCACATGCAACGAAGACACGCCAAACTGGCCAGCGTACAGCTGTTAGTCGTGGCTGCATTGCTAGTCCCTCGTATAACCAGGCAGATACAGCTGAAGAAAGAGAGAACCAAAAACTCATTGTCCACAGTCTTACTTGCTCAGCTAGCTGTTGCATGGCTTTGCACAGACCACCAAAAACCATGTCCCTATTGGCCACACTGCGAATCAAGATACGAGGCCCCGTGGCAGGTGTGAAAGGCACACAAGACTGCAGCTTTGGGTAATATCTTCCCCCGTATCGAAGGTAGGCATTTGCCCACGAATGGTCAAAGACATACTCACCATACGAATGACTGAAACAACAGAACGTAAAACATGTTTCAGCTTCCAATAATCACGCTGAATAAAGGGGCCCAACACTGTCACAACTGCTTAATGATCCTGGACGACAACACAGGAGCTGAATAAACAGAAGTACCTTTTCAAGTACATAGGTACAACTCCCAGTACATTTCCCTCATCATCACGTGCAACCAGATGTTGAGGAAGCCACCCTTCCTCCTGTATCAATGACGGTGGTTTTCAGAACTATCAAAGTCATCCAAACTGTGAAAAACTTGATGTGCCCAGACTCCTCCTTTTCAATTTCAGTCCTGCATCAAGTAAGGAGATACCTGCGAAACACTTTTGCTCTCCTCCAGGCTCAGCAAGAAGGCATGTGATATGAAGGGATTGGCTGCCTCCGCGCCTGTTGCACCCAAGGCGCATGCGTCCCACTCCTGCTCCGATATCAAGGCTATGGAAGATACTACCGACACTGTAATAGTAGAAGTCGCTTGTGCCACATCGGTTATCTGCTCTCGGGTGCCCTGCATAACATACGAGGTGGGCTCAATGTGACCAACACCCAATCCCGCTGGTGACTGCAAGTCCACTACAAAATACTATTGCAGTGAGAACAGACGTAATCCGCTAGAGAAAACCAGTACGTCTGTACTTGATTGCGTAATCTGCTCGGAGCATATAATAAAATCCCGCTGAGGAGGTGCGCTCAACTGCCTGCTTCTGTTCCCACCCCAGAAGATAGCACGGATCCTGATTGCATTCTTCCTGTTCTTCAACCTCGTCGAATTGCCCTGAAACCCAATATCAGAATTCAATCTCTCGACTCCAGTAGCACCTCACCTTCGCCCACAAGGAATAAATGCTCACAGTCTGGTCGAGCCGGTGGAGTGCTGCAGAGGACAGGAATGGCGGGCTACAGCAGGACTGCCAAGCAATAGCTGTGGGTGCAGAGGTGGAGAGGAGCTGAAGACCGCCCGCCATGGCTAGCTCCCCTACCACAGGGCGACGTCACCAAACGCCTGCTGTAGGCCAAGGATGCGCCATGCGGAATGCCAACAATGCGTTCCTGCGGCCCTCAGTCCGGACAGAGGAACCTAGACAGAGAAGCGAGCAGACCAAAAGGCAAATGAATGTCTTTATTGAATTGGTGGCTGGGAATAAACATACACTGATGATTGAGAAAGCCATAGTTTATTTGGGAATACTCCTGTGTGATGCTCCTATACGCTTGTGTGAAAGTGGTGTGTGTGTGCTGTGCCCAGGTATGGGGACGAAGAATACCGCAGCTGAACATCTACCACCAAAAATTCGTTGAGACCACAGGCTCGTTAACAGTCCTCAAGACGGTTGTGAGTTATCAGCTTGCCCGTCAAGGACTGATGAAGAGGATAGCTGGGAAGGCTCCAGAAGGGGCACTGCAAAGGGGATGTGGGTGTTGAAGAGTGTGATCACACCACCGTGGAGGGCATTACTGTTCAGCTCGGGTATACCTTTGTAGTAACCTTGTCTTCTCATCGCACTGTGTACCTTCCGCCTAACATGAAATAGAGGACAGGAGAGGTTCTTAGTTGCCGAAGTGGCAAATCAGGCAACTACAAGATGCTGGGAATTAAACCACAGTGACCCCTGCTTACCAGTAACGAGTCGTGGAAAGATGGTGCCAAAACTGAGGACCTCCATTGTGAGTGCGCGCAAGAGTCTCGGAATCTCCGTACTCAAGGGCCCACGGACACCAGCGTAACCAATAGTTGATCACGGTGCGTTCTGCATACTCCACCTCCTCGCAATCAGCGTAATTGGCCAGATGACTGGCTTGCCACCAAGCATCCGTGTGATAAGGAGTGCTGAGGACCAACAGATGTGCTGCTATGCTTAGGATCGGTGAAGGAGGACAACCGTGATCAATGCAAACGAAAGCCGTGCGACCTAACCAGATTGCCCCGTCTTGGATCAAGGAGATCTTCACCTTATCTGCAAAGGACCGATGCTGAGACCTCCGTCTCCAACAGGAGCAGGCATGATGAAGCTTGTCTCCACATGTCTCAAAGCGTTGAGTAAGATCCTGTACCGCTCCCGATAGTCATCGATGTCACTTGTCTCTGTACGCAAAAGAAGACGAAGACAAGACATCAAGCACTGCAAAAAAAACATCTTCCGAATTGCATAGCCACAGATCGGCAGCAGCAAGACGCAGATCCTTCACAAAACCAGACCTTTCGGAGGAGGAAAGACGTCGAAGAACTTGGCGTTGGCGACAGCAGCTAATCCCTTGATTTTGGCCTTGACAGCCTTGAAATTCCAGCCCGGCCAGCGCCTCGGCACTTCCACTGCCTCTTCCGGAATCAGCAGACGGTCGCCGGGGTAGAGCACGTCCGGAACGCTGCCGTTCACCTCCTGCAGCTCCTCCACCGTGAGGCCGAAGCGCTCCGAGATCTCCCATGCCGAGTCGCCGGGCTCCACAACCACAGCCTTCGTCCGCCTGCAACGCGTGGGAGCTGCGGGTGGATCCGCGCTGCTGGGAGGCCCTAGAGCGGCTGCGGGAAGTGCCACGGGCTTGGCCAGCGACAATGCGACGGATGCAGCTGCCAATCCTGGTCCGGAAGACGCAAGAGTTGAGGCGAGCGAAGCGGGTGCGGCACAAGAGGAAGGCAGGCATGCAGAGGAGGAGGATGGCCGGGGTGGCACCTTGAGCACTTCGCCGGTGAAGATGAGGTCTGAGTGGAGGTTGTTCTCCAGCTGGAGATGGCGCCAGGGTACGCCCAGACGCTCCGCCAACGTCCACAGCGTGTCTCCTTCCTCAACCACGACAACCCCGCTGCCGGCGAACCTGTCGCCAGGCGACGCCATCGCCATAGCCGTCGCACCTAACCTTCCTCCTCCTCTTCCTCCCCGCCAGATTGCATTATTGGTGCTCCTAAATGCTTTCACGCCAAAGACAGACGAACCGAAATAGCCATCTGCTGCACTAATGGCTGTCGTTGTAGTAACAGTCTTGCTCGACTATGTGAAACTTCGGATAAAAGCATAACTAGGTGGACCACACGCAAGTTTTGTAAACTATAACTAGACCCAACGTGAATCGAACACGCAACTTTCTGAGTTGGAGTCAGACGCGCTACCATTGCGCGACGGAAAATTAATGTACATAAGTTGTATTACAAAGGGAATAAACTAACTAGCTATCCGGGCCTAGCTTCTCTTACCAAGTGGGTGGGCACTGGGCAGGGATTAATAAAGAACACTGACGGCTTTATTTGTTTCGTCAAAACAAAACCCCTCAGAAACTAGCTTGCAGCTGTGGGGAGAGGTGGGAAATCCCGGGGCTCCATAGAAAGTCTTACCCGCTGGCTGAACCTTGCCAAAATCTGGTCTATTTGATATTCTGCATTGTCCACTATGGACTGAGATCGCTCACCCAGGAAAAGTGGAGCTGGTGTCCATATCTCGAAAGGATCTGGGGCGCGAATGGCAGTAGTATCCTTAGCTTTGGCAAGTTCACCCTGGCTTACTTCTCGGTTTGGTGGCACTGCAGCAGTCCTGGGCCTGTTGCTGACGGCATACTGCTCAACAATGTTGTCCAACCTAGGTCTCTTGTAGAAGTACCCACCTGAGAAGGAACTCTCCGTAGCATAAAGTCGCGCCTGAGCTGCAATGGTGGGATCTCTGGGAAATACATAGACTATAGGGGGCGGCTCACTGCACAGTAATGATAGTCGAGAGTGGAAGATTCTTCTGAAGACTTCAGGCCAGATGGGCACCACCGACGCTCCCCCAGACCCCAACCACTTGACTTCACAGCTGGTTTGCAGGATCTCTTCTACCTCTTCCTTCACCGCCATGTTGGCTTGTGCTCTGCCATCGAGCTGGCACAGGTATCGCTGCAAAACATGAGATGTTGCAGTTTTCTGTGCACTGATGTCTTGAACCACGTCTACTGTTGTGGTTGGTGCGTGATGCTTCCTGGAACCCCCTTCCTTGGAATCCATCACAGGAAATGGAGGCAACACACAATACTGGAGCACCTGCAGCATTGGGTTGAGAGTCGCTGGTAGATTCCATCCATGTCTCGGGAAATTTTTGTGTTCATAGAACACGGACTTCACTTCTGGTGGAGGCCAATGCAAGGCGGAAGAACCGGCAGTCTTTGATATATCCATTGCTGCCTGCCACAAAGCTCGATTGAAAGAAAGAATACAGTCTTGGGGCGTGACTGGTGAGACGGACCTCAGAGACTTTGACTCAACTGCCAAGTGCTCTAACACAAGGTCTCGAAGGTGTAAGGGGCAGATATTTGGCTGCTTTGGGGACCGTTCAACCAGCCACCCCACACCATCCTGCAAAGCCTTGTCATCCAAAAATGCATTTTCAGACTTCTCCTCTCCTGCCTTGCCAATAAAGACAACAGCGAAATAAGCAACCTGACTGCTGGGGAAGTCCTGAATTTGTAGAATACTTGCTAAAGCAGATTCAGCAGTCTCCCCTCCCAGTTCCTGCTTCTCCCAAGACTGTTGTCTCCATCGGCTGGACGCAATCACGAGCAGAGGCAATCGGGCCCCAGGTGTTATTGACTCGACCAGAGCCCGCAGCCGTGTCCGCTCCTCAATTATAGGGACTGTGTCCACCAACAGAAACAAGACTCCAGAGGCTCCATAAAACGACTCCTTAGAGTCAACGCTATCTACACCAAGTCCTACATCTCTGGCAATATAACTGAGGACCACACCGTTCAGCTCTGCAACCTCCACTGTGACGGAGCTGGCTTGATCTTGAAGGTCCACACTATTAGAGCTCTGCAGCTGTGTCTGGCTCTTCAAAGAATGTGCTGTGACCTTGGTCCATAACCACCTCCCCAAGCGCCGCAACTGCTTCCCGTATAGGCCATTTTGGTCTCCCATATCCCTCACCCTGGAGCAGACAACCAGCTTCCAGCAGATGCATGTTGCTGCAGGGTTGTTCTTAACCAAGGTGGCAGAAGTGAGCAACAGAATATCCAAACCTGCCCACATCTGTTCAAGATTTTCCTTGCGAGTCTTGTACACCTGATTGAAATTGAGTTCTCTCAAGTCCAGCTCGTCGAAATTGAATACATCTTCAAAACTCTGAAACACCAAACCAACTGAAAAAGTAAGGCCACCAATACACCCAAATTTACATTTGTCTGGACTAGCACACATTACAAGCTGTAAACTCACATTCTGCCCTCGCAAAGGCGGTCCAGCTGACAGTGACAGGAGGGCTGCCTGTGCCCTTTCTCTGCGACGCCGTTTCAGTTCCAGCGATGCTTTTGTCCTCGACTTCCATCTCTTCATCCAGAGTCGTGTCAATCCAAGATATGCTTCTTTTCTCTCTGCGGCTATCCTCAATTTCTGCTCTTCCTCCTCCTGCCTCTTCTTCTCAGCAGCAAAGGCTTCTAGCCTCCTGCGCTCATCGTCCTCAGCCTTCCTCTGCCGTGCAATTTCCTCGGCTCTCCTTTGAGCAGCTACTTGTTCCCTATAGTGGGCAGCTTCACGTTCTCTTTGTCGTTCAGCTTCTTCTGCTCTTACTTCAGCCCATATACGTGCAGCTTCTAGAGCCCTTTCCTGCGCTTGCCTTTCCAATTCCCTCCGATAGATCTCTTCATCCCTTTCTCGACCAGCAACTCCAGCCATGTCAACCTGTATCTGTTGCTCCTGTGGTTCCAGATCCCTACGGACCCTCCTAATTCTGTCACTCCCCACTTCAACATCAGAATCACCTTTTCTTTTCGACCGCTGTGGACTTCGCTCATGTTCCACAACCATCTGAATCTCAGGGTGGCCTGCACTGCCTACTTGCTGCTCCTCTTCATAGTCCGGCATATCTTCTTCAGGGGCTGGAGAACTCGGTGATGGAAGAGGCAAACCAGGATCATACTTCCTCTCAACAACAGAATGCTTCGAAGGCATAATGTTGGATTGGAATCTGCCATAATTTTGCACATCTGCAACCACTGTAGTAGACCGCTTCTCTACAACCAATTGAGAACGTCGAGTGGGAAAGGGGGTCTCAGGGATCACGTAGGGACCTTCTTTAACCAGATATTTCTTTTCATAATCCTTGACAGCAAAGCCAACTGACTCGCTATACCCAATCAAAGTGTCTGGATTGTCCTCCTGCAAGAGCAGGAGGAGCACAAAGACATAATATCAGGGCCATCAAAACCAGAACAATCGCATGCAAGAATGCACCAAACCATGTGTTTCCTTCCAATTATGATGTACCTGTATACCAAGCCAGTCCACTACTTGAGACACAGGAATGCCTTGACTCTTCTGTAATCCACTGTGGAGAGAGGCTAGGGCTTGTACTCGCAGCTGGCACACATCAGTGAGAAGGTGTGTTGGTGTCACCAGATGACATACCATTTGCTACATCAGCAACATTGTACAGTGGTACTGCGACAGTCTGTACCCTCCCCCTGCAGGTTTGTTGTGACTCAAGCATACCTTGGAGAAGTGAGCATGCATAAGACAGGCCTGCAAGTACGTTGCTTTCCTTGCAAGCCTGAAGAAAGCGATGTAGTTGCCACTCCGGCTAGCTCTGCATTCATCCAAAACTACTGGTCAGCAGCAACAGAAAGCAGAGTGACTAATCCAATCCAGGAATCCTGCAGGTTGGAGGGGTGTAGACGAGAACCAACCTTGCAACCGCCCGCGCAAATAAAACTTCAGGAGCATTTCTCAGCTCCGGCGTCATCTTTGCAAGATCCAATGACAGCTCAGCTGGTTCAACCTGGCCACATACCACTTGCCCTTTGTTAGAGAAAACATTGCAGCAAATAGACATGACCCTCTGCTTGAGAGGAAAAAAAGCAAACATCCAGGAGGCATGGCCCACTGCTTGAGGGCTGAACGTCAGACATACCAGGTAACCAGGGTGCTTATCAAGCTTCAGCAATGCATAGTAACCTCTGAACTCAGGTTCAGACGCCACTGGCGTTCCTCGTCTACGATGATCCACATACATCTCAAACAGGTCCACAGAAGCTTTATTCATCTGCTCAATGTTAAGATGAGGATCAAACCCCTCATTAAACCCCTCCCCTTTAGCATACTCGCACAACTCATGCATAGCCGCAATGTGAAACCGTATCTGCACAAAAACAAGTCCCTCAGCAACCTGGTCGACACAACGCACCCTCCAACACCTACAGACAGAGTCATCTCTCACGAACCAGCAACTCAGCACTAAACAGTAAATCACCCACACACACCATCTGTTCGTGCATCCGAATAGCCTCCAGATTAAAAATATGCTGCATCCTCAAATCCATGCGCACAGCTCTCATACGGTCCCACAAGAAGCTGTGCAAGCTGAGCAGCTCGTCATCATAAGGCCTATCCAGCAACCTGAGCAAATGATCCATGGTCTTCTGGAGGACCGGTAACGGCCGTATGACCGATGCCTCTTTATCTGCAGTCCTCGTATACTGGAACATATACAACATCGAGATAAGCATCCATCCACCCCTGCGCACCCGGCGCTCCCACCGTCCCACATCAGCCAAACCAGTTGCAAGCAAGAGAGCAGCGAGCCGCACAGCACCTTCTTCACTGCCAAGTGCACACTACTCTGATGCCTATCACCATCGAGCCGTTCAAACTTGTCCAAATCCCCCTTCCGCTCACGGGCCAGGCGTTCAACCTCAGCACACATGTCGGGACAAGTGCCCAAGATGGCGTCCCGCCCCTGCCAGTCCTGGTCTTCCACCATCTGCTCTCCCGGCCCCTCCACAGCTGCTGGGGCTACCATTTCAGCCTTCTCAGCTCCAAATCGCTGCAGCCTCCTGGCCTTGGCCTCCTCATCTCTGGCAGTATCAGGCGCCGGCCTGGCAATGCCGGAGCCCTTTCCCCTTGCCGTGGGCGGCGGGGGAGTAGGAGACCGCTCCGGCTGCGGCCTCGCCCTAGGAGGACTCGGAGAAGCTCCAAGCCTCCCTCCCGCTCCTGCTCCCGCTCCTGCTGCATTTGGAGCTCCTGCTCCCCGCCCAAACATCACAGCCTTGTTGGGCGGTACGATCGGCCCGCTGCTACTGAACGCCATCCCAGCTCCTACCAGCCTCGTTTGCGTTTGCGAGGCCTCCCTCGCAAATCAGCAGATGGTACCCAGCCTCTTCAATTTTGGGCTCCTGCGCACCGTCCTCAATTTTGGCCTCTGAGTTCACATGACTGAACATGCAAATTTGAAGACCCGCAGCTCACGTTCTGGCCACAGCCGATCTCTCGCCGTCCCCGTCCAGGCTACAGTCTGAACGTCTGAACGGGCAGTTGTGAACCCAAATGTACCATGTCCGGGGTATCTAGATACGTATGTATGCGTTTCATATACAAAATAGGTGATTGTACATAGGTACCGTAGAGCAGACTACGGTTGGGCTCCAGCCCCTTATTTTAAAATTTCAAACTGGTTAGTCAGCATATTCTAGATACTTTTCATTTTAGGTTAAAAATTAATGCGCAATGGGGTCTCTCTATTTTTTGATCGGTGGATTATTGCGGATGTCGTCGGACAATATCCAGAACGCCATTTGTGAGCATGTCATTATCAACCCTTCAGACTAGGTGGCGAAGGATACGCAACTGCCAAGGTACACAAGTACACTCTTTTGTATGATGGCCATACCTTCATCCCGTCACTTTTAAGACTCACAGGGATATGGGCAAAGATTTTAAGACTCACAGGGATATGGGCAAAGATTTTTCTCGGCTCATTAAGGATTGAGCTAAAGCTTACCGTTGGAACGGGGTGGGTCTCCCTCTTTTCTCGGTGGTGACTTTGTTTTGATAGTGGGTATCCATCGCCCTGCAGAGGACGCTGGGCAACGCTATTTATAGGATGACAACGAGCGCAGTATAGCATCATCGGCACCAACGCCAGCCATCTAATGTGAAACATCGAAAGAAAGATGTAAAATGCTACGCCTGTGACCTAAAGCCAGTGGCTCCACAGCAAGTGAAGTCAAAGCAATCGTACGGGCTATGACTTGATTTTTTTTTTTTTTTGGGTTGTATAGTACCTAGTTGTTTTTGTCATTCATGTGAAGGTGGACAAAAGAAACTGCCAAGGCATTATTGAGTTGTGATTCTTTTGTATTGTCTTGCTATGGTGAATGGTTTGAAGTGGATCCAGGCACTGGATGTGAAAGCCTTTTGGGAGTATTAAAGTGCACACAGGGACATGAGGCCGAATCTCAGTGGATCGTAGCATCAAGGCTACTTTGCTATGTACAAAAGAGTTCTTCATCGTTCTCACGGTCGACCCTTACAACTGCAAGAACCAGCTGCAAATCGATGCACACGGTACCCATCCCTTACAACAATGTCTCTCTGTTCAAGCCTTGACATGATCTCAGTGGAACTATGGCAGTCACTGCACATGCGAAGGTTCTTCGTTACCACCAGGGGTGTCCCACTCGGAGTGTGCAAGAGACCAAACGCCAGAGCTAGTTTCTCAGCATGCCCACAAAGGGCATCTTCCTTTTCCTTCTCACACAGTGGCTGCAACACCAGCTTTGTGTGAGGTACGTGGCCCCCTTCCTGCTTCAGACGTGAGTTCGTGGTCTCGACTTTAAGGGCGATATCCTGTCCCCTTTCCCCCACCAGAAATCTATGTACCTGCCTGTTCACCTCAATGCTGGCCACTGCAGGTTTCTTGTTAGCTCCTGCTACCATTCTCAGTGTTCCAATCCTGTCAACGTCGGTCCACCTACCTGCATCTGCATACGTATTGGCCATGAGGACGTATGCAGATGCATCTTGAGGGTCCAGCCTGACAATGCTTTCAAAACACCACATTGCCCTTGCTATGTCCCCGTGACTTCTGCAGGCATTTAACAAGGACGTCAAGCCCACAACATTACTTTGGCCCTCACATGATAGTAGCATTTTCTCTGCTTCATCTAAGTGGCCTGCACGCCCGAGGAGATCAATCATGCAAATGTGATGCTCGATAGTAGGTTTGATGCCGTGCTGTTCAGCCATGGAAGCAAAGTGCTTGCGGCCCTCGTGGACCAGTCCCTCATGACTGCATGCTGCTAAAAGGCAAGTAAATGTAGCATCGTTAGGCTGAATGCCGGCGACGAACATCTCCTCAAAGCAAGCTAGCGCCTTGTGACCTTCATCACAAGTACCATATCCAGATATCAGGGCCGTCCATGTCACCACATCCTTCGTGTTCATGCTGTCGAAAACCTGGCGTGCATCTTCCAGTTCACCACATTTTGCATACATGTCCACCAGGCAGGTGCCCAACATTAAGTTATCCAACAGTCCTCTTTCTACTATCTGTGAGTGCAGCTGCCTGCCCTTCTGTAAGGCACCACTGCTTCCACAGACCTTCAGAAGGCAAGCAAAAGTAACATGGTCAGCCAAAATGAGGCCCGCCTCCTCCATTTGTCCATGCAGAACAAGCGCCTTGGCCGAGTCCTTGCTGTGCATACCCAGCAATCAGGGCATTCCATGTCACCACATCCTTTGTGCTGTCAAAACCTGGTGTGCATCTTCCAGTTCACCACATTTTGCATACATGTCCACCAGGCAGGTGCCCACCACTACGTTATCCAGCAGTCCTCTTTCGACAATCTGCGAGTGCAGCTGCCTGCCCTTCTGTAAGGCACCAGCGCTTGCACAGGCTTTCAGAAGGCAGGCAAAAGTAACATGGTCAGCCAAAATGAGGCCCTCCGACTCCATTTGTCCATACAGAGCAAGCGCCTCATGTCCGAGCCCTTGCTGGGCATACCCAGCTATCAGGGCAGTCCATGTCATTACATTCTTTGCGTTCATGCTGTCAAAAACCTGGCGGGCATCTCTCATTTCACCACATTTTGCGTATCCAGATATCAGTGCCGTCCATGTCACCACATCCTTTTTGGCCACGCTTTCAAAAACCTGGCGAGCATCATTCAGTTCCCCACATTTCGCATACATGTCCACCAGGGAGTTGCCAACAAACAAGTCAATAGGAGTGCCACTGTGCAACACATCACGGTGCACTTTTCTGCCAGAATCCAAGTCGGTGGCAAATGCGCAAGCCTGAAGGACTGCTACAAAGACGTGACTATTCGCCCTCACTCCTGACCCACTCATCTCATGGTACAGTTGTATGGCCTCCTCAGGTTTCCCGTGCTTAGCATGTGCAGAGATGATGGAAAACCACATGAAGACATTTGGTTTGTCCACCCTGGTGAACACATCCATGGCCTCCTGCAGCCTACCTCCACATGCATACATGCGCAAGATATGGTTCCCCACGTATGCACTCGACTCATACCCAAGTTTGGCAGTTAGATCATGAACGCGTCGGCCCACAACCAAATCCTTCTTGGATGTACACAGTTTTAGCACAGTGTATACCAGAGACTGAGAAATAGCAGAATTTGTCTGGGCCAGAGATTCCAGGGCTCGAACGGCATCAGAAAGCTTCCCCTGCTGACATAACATGCTCACGGTTCCAGCAGTTACAACGCCCATTCCCGATCCTGCACGCCAGCCAGGTCTAGGCTTATCCCGATAGCCCGACTTGGAAGGAAAGTCACCATGACCCATCTGCATATCCAAGGAAACGAGCTGCTCATCAACCCAAGCTGGCTCAACCAGGTTGTTTAACCGCAGGACCTTGTCGGACCTCTTACGCCGGAAGTCAGGAGAACGGGAGCTCTTCTTTTCCCGTCTCTTGTCCCACCACATGGTGAGATCCAGAAAAAATTGTTGCCACAAGTGCTCCTGGCAACGGCCATCGCTCGAAATCCCGTCCCCACCCACACATTTTCTCGGAGGTGTTATTGCTGGGCTCCTGACAGTGCTGCACCTGGAGGATTTGTTGGAAGATTTGTTTGCCAGATGGTCTCTCCCTGAATTGAGGTAAGCAGCAGTCCCTGTACACATGCCAATTTGTTGGGTCCAAGACGGGTCCGGTTGCCATACTGTGGCCATCGTTCAGTGACCGCTGTCGGATCATGAGTCTAACGGCAAACCACACATGGAAGGATGCCCAGGTACTGTTTACGACCACACCATACGGGCTGGCTCCGATGAGCCGGAACCCGGAGCGCTTGAATGCAAACAAGACTGTACATATATGCAACCATGGAGGAAATGCAACAACATCGATAGATTATGTGCAATCAGAGAGGAAATCATGTGGGACACATTACGGTCACCCGCTTCCGACTTCCAACATCGCCGGCAGTAGCAGCACCAGTGATGTCATCATAACTCAAGGAGAACCCCAAGAAAATTCTTGAGGACGATGTTCCCGGTGTTACAGTCTTGTTATCTGGGGCAGGAGCTCTCGGAGATGGACACCATGTTAATATTGCTTACATTGATGAGCAACCACGTGAAGATCCACCTGCAAAGGTCTAGATTGACAAGACATCTTGGCAGACAAGATGCATTAATTCCCCTATTGTTTTCAACTCTCCAGGTGCATCTATTCCTACTGCTACGCCCACCTTTCTGCAGCAGGCTCCTGCCTCCTTGCCCCTCCACACTCCAGCTGCCTTCTCTTGAGAGGGAGGAGAACACAACAATTGAAAGCTGATAGGTGCACCTGATTGGAAGGCCGTCAGCCTTCTTAGAACATGCTACATCTCTGTGCAGGTCTGCAATGGAACAAAATTTTGTTATGGGCGGTGGGACTAGCCGAGCGTGGAGGACAACTGTTTCCAGCGCCCTGACCACCGCTCTGGTCAGAGGCTAGTTACCGCATTCCATTGCCCCGGAGACACTGCGCAAACAAGTGGCCAAGATGAGATACATATAACCAAGCTGACGACATGGTTTCACATGAAGAAACGCAAAACAAACATCAGCCAACATGGAAAAGACTGCTACCTTGTAGCAAACTATTGAGTTGTCTGGATAGCGGGCGAAGGGCTTAGTGCCAATTCGCGCATTGCAGGATCCGCATGTGCTGTCCACTGTGATCTGTACACTCTGCGTGAGCGCTTCCACCTTTTGTACTCGGGCTTCCAGGTTACCAGCCCGGACAAGATGCCTCGCCAACTAGGAAAATCAGAACAAACAGGGTGCCAACAGGTCAGACAACTCACGCTGGCGGGATGCAATGTGCCTCTATTGTGGGATAAGTGTGTGTGGTACTACCTGCCCTTGCACGTGCCTGTGAACTCGTTCACGCAGCAGACATGCAATTGTCCCGTATGCTGCTGAAAGAGGCATGTTGGAAGGAAGTGCCTGCGAGCCATGGCATCTCAAAAACCTCAGAAGGGCAGGCACACCATGATCCAGGCAAATCAGAAAGCCCTGGGACTGAGCCTCCGGACACGGCAGTAATTGCAGGACAGATGAGAATGAGTAGCGCAAACCTCAAGAACGCGGAGACAATCCAATACTAGGCCGTGATGATGGAGAAGGCGAAGAGCTGCCCTGTGCATCCGCTCCTTTTGTGGACCAGGCTGGAAATACATTTCCAGCAATCTGTGCACATTCACCGGCTTCAGTGGAATCTCTGGAAGCAGCAGACTGTTTCTGATTCCACAAAAAGCCGAGTTCAAGACACTCACTGCATATACACATCTGGCCTCCCGAGCTCCTCACAGTATCGCTCTGCAGCCTCAAAGTCCTCCAGTTTTCTACAGACAGTAGGTACATGATAAGTGCCTCCCTAAACGCTTGAATTCTGCAAGAGCTTTGAGAGGAAAAGAGAGAGAGAAATCTCCAAATCTCTACAAAGAACCTACAAAGCTAGTATCCGAAGAGCAGACATTACATCTCCGAGTCTTTGATGGAGAATAACCTGCATCATACCAGCCAATACGTAGTCAGAAGGGGTCCCAAGCCGCAGACGTGCTGTTGAAGAGGTCGCCAGAACTAAACGAGAGACAAGTCCTTTCAAGTTACTACCTGCTCACGCCATAGCTCTGAACCCTGTATTTCCATCAACACGATGTCTGCTGAATATTTGTCAGAAGACACCAGAAATGACTGCAAAGTCTCCCTGAAGTACACAGTGCTATGATCTGATGAGACAGCACTTCCAGTTGAGCGATCTGAGTGATTACTTGTAGACTCGGAGCTCTGGGCCCCAAGCTTCACCCCATTAGCTTCCAGAATCTTGCCATTCCTATGATGTACGCCTCTAACTACCACTTTTGAAACAGTGCTTTCATCCCTATGAGACACACCAGACCTGGTGCTTGTCTCGCTTAGAGAGGCTCTGGCAAGCAACAGAGCAAGTTGTGTGTGATGATATGGCTCTTCAGAACCCTGGTCCTGTACTAGCCACTGCAGATATCTGAAAGGATCAGAAAAGAACTTGAGTGAGTAGAGTGTGTAATCAGAGCCTTACCACAGGCTTCAAAATTGCCTATGCTTCTATTCTCGTCAATTACCTCCTCAGTATCGAGCTGTCTTCAACCTGTAAAAGCTTCAATACCCTCTCTGTGAGATATGCACACCCGCAAACTGATAAGCCTCCTCTTTGACCACGAGATAACCACTACGCACGTGGATTTGACCAGGCCATCCACAGCATGTACCATTTCGAGCATTAGCTTTGTCAGTTACCTGATGAAAGGACTTTGTCACGCCGCGTCGACGTCAACATACGAAGCGCGAGGTCTCCACTGATCTCCAAGATCTGTCATCAGCAGGTGAGCAATATGCTTTGAAAACGATTGGTATTGGATCTGTCTGTCCATCGATATATGTAGCTTGCATGTTGGTGGTTCCAGCCATGCAGCACGACCGTGAACAATCTGGCTGCAAACAATAAAATTGGTAACTCACCCAGGGCATATGATGTAGAACCAAATCACTGTCGTTGGCAACCTCAAGAAGTCGTGCTGCTTGACTTGCAGCTTCCCTGCGAGAAAGGGTGCCCTCCGGTGCAGAGTCTGCAGAGCTCCTAACAGGTGCTCTTTTCCCTTGTGCTAAACGTTGCCAGACTTGCAAAGCAGACAGTGTTAATCCCTTGTTCTCGTAAAGAAGTGCTAGCACATGTAGCAGCTCCAACTCCAGCTTTGTGTATTCATGGTCTAGGGATCGGGGTGAACGGTCCAACAAGCCCTCTACCTCCCCCTGCAGAGGCAATGTAAGCCACCACGTCACCCTGCCTGCAGGTCTCTGCCCTCAGCTTCCCTGCCTTGCAAGAAAGTCCGTTGTACTACTGCATTCCCAGCACCCAGAACCAATGCATGCACGCACTGACACTACTTAAAGCACCTGGCTATTGCTTAGGGCGCAACTCTCCAGCGTTTTTCAACACAAGGGAAACCGGAAAATGACTTTCACAAAATGACAACAGACCAGGCTGAGAACAATAACATAAAGAATTGACCCTAGGCTTGTGCCATCTCTTGAAAACTAATCGATGTCATGTCTCAATGCACTAGGGTCGCAATCCACAAACCATAATAACGCAGCCAGACCTTCATACTGTGCAGTTCACTCCCTACTCACAGCTCACTGCCTGACGAAACCACATACCACACAACTTGGACATATTCATACCAGGATGCAACTGTTTTCTGAAGAGGCAAGCTGCCTCAACTCAATGCTACTGCCAAGTTTGATATACAATTTCATCAGCAGCGTGTCCACACCTTCTTTTTCTTCACCGCTCATCATCCTTCCACGCACAGATGAAAGATACCTACAACCCAAAGAGTTGGCAAAATGATAAAAGCACTCAAGCTACAGTTAACAGATATTTAAAGACCCCAGAGACAGAAAAAATGGCTAACCGGGCAAAGTGCTTCACAGCCAGTAGTAAAAATTCCTCTTGTTTGGCAGAGAAATCTGTGTCTTTGGCATTGACACCCTGCCCATACATGCCTCTTCGCTCTTGCAGAGCATTTCTTATGACCGTTTCAATAGGCTGAGGAGGAGGATGTAGACCCCAGTATCTCTTTCGCGGTATCTGCACATTCGTGAACTTCAATTGAGACTGAAGGCGAGAGCTTCCTGCATCAAACGAAACTCAAACCACTCTAACAAGCAGATATGACAGGACAGAAGAAACATACCACAGACCGCCATCGAGTAGTCTCAGCTGGAAAAAATCGGAAAAGCTCAAATGGTTGTAATAAATCAGACTCCAAAAAGTGGTTAATAGCTTCCTCGAAGCATAAGTCACACAGAAGCAAGAACCCTGCCTCCACGTGAACAAACGCCAACCTTGCAACTGCGCCGCTGCCACCGGAATTTTCCAGACATTCTTTTGCTAACTGCACAGCTTCATTGTATTCCTTTTGCTTAAGCAGACCCTTTACCTGATCATCCGCTGACACTTGCTGCAAGCACCATACCTGAGGCATACAGTTTTCCAGTAAGCCCCTCAACCGAATTTTGCTTAAACAAGTAACGAAAGGAAATTTACCTTTGCGCCACTGGCTACAACAAGGAAACTTCCCTCCTCATCATCCACAATCAGAGAGGGGCCGTCTGCAGCGTCTGTCAAAACTGTCTGTATCTTTTTGCATGTTTTGCGGTGGTAAAGTTCAACTTGGCCACTTGTTGCTGCCGCCAGATAAGGGGTACTAAGCGCAAGGGTATCCGGAACGCTTTTGAATACCATACTGCCTGATCTAGGTTCTCCCTTTGTGTTCACAACAGTCCCCAGGGTATCAAGCATCAGAAGAACTTCATAATCATGAGGAATGGGCTTCAACAAAGGAGGCCTCAGAGGATCCTGAGGAAGAGCCATAGAGAAAAGCGATTGCCCACTGGATACAGAAAACAGCGTGTACTCACGAAGTGAAGCTGCAAATATAACATTTCCCACCCAAGCCAACGTAACCACGCCTTCCAAACCCACCATTTCCTTCACCAACCTTGCCGAAGAGTTTTCCTTCATCCCATTTCTCACAGGATCAACCTTGTACAGCAGCAACTTTTTCTTCACAGCAACAACAAGCCTTCCGAATGCTCGTTCCCTTCCTGTCCGCCCAATAATGCCAGCATTTCCTCCCGACCCAAGTTGCCCTGGCTTGCTAAACCCGAAAACCCCTCGAATCTCACCAAATTTGCTCGAAATAGATCGTGCCTGTGTCGACCTCCTTCCCACAGACTGACCATCAGATTGCAAGCTCTCGAAAACATCCTCCGAACCTCCTCCCTGCTCCTGTGCAGCAAGAGAACCAGTCCGTCCAGCAGGCAAACTCTTTTGCGAGTCTGTGTCACGGGGATACCCACGAGCCATGGCTGAAGCTCCCTTTGTTGCACCCAGAACTTCAAGCGAGTCTAGAGTGTTACTCACCAAAGCAACCACTCCATCCCAAAGAACTGCCACCCGACCAGCCTCAGGAAGCACACAAATACTCTCCACAGGGCTCCTACTACCAAGTGACTTGTGAGCCCTCAGCTTCATCACGTACTCAGGTTCCCCGGCCCTGGACCTGGAATCCTCCACATCGCTGAGGTACAGCGGCGAAGAAGCTGACAAGTGCCCATACCCGAGTCCCTCGTCTCTATCATCATCTTGCGAAGGAGCTGCAGAAAGGGGAGGGGAGGGGGAGGGGCTGTACGCCGAAGCATACCCATCTCCTGCACCTGTAAATGCACCTGCCGACAAGACGGAATTGGATGCAGCCCGAGTCCTGGCAGTCCGAACTCTCGCAGAATCAAGAGCAGGATCCGATGCCCTTCCCGGCGACCACCCAGACCAGGATGACGCAAGTGCGGGCTGCTGTAGCGAGGGGAAGCTGAAGCCGGAAGCTGGGTCCTTGACAGGAGCAAGTTGCGGCTGTGCAGCAGCATCACTGTGAGCGTTGGAAGTCGAGGCTGTGGAAATGGTGAAGAGCAGCAGCTGCCCGGTGTCTGTGCCCAGGTAGAGCACACGTTGCCCGCCTTTGGTGCCTCTGAAGAGCGCAATCGATCTGAACCGGCAAGCAGGGATGGAAGCTTCTCGCAGCGGGTACGCCTCCAAGGCTACTCGGAGGACAACCCTTTCCACCGTGCCTTCTCTCTCGTCGGTCTCCTCTTCCATCTTCTCATGAAATCCAGATCCTGCTCAGGCACCAAGGCGCAGCCCAGCATCCCAGCTTCCCGCACAGTACCAACAAACCAGCATGTCGCACGCTCTCATCACAAACCAACATGTCGCATGCTCTCATCACCCACCAACACGATGCTATCGATGGTGCGAGTTCCTGCCAGCAAAAGCGCAGTTCAGTGCCGTGGTGTCACAAGCGAGTGACCGTGATGTGTATGTATCGCATATATTGTGTCATGTATGTATCTCTGTACACGTAGTTGCATACACATGTCTACCATCTCGTTTCCATTCAGGGCCTCCGGGTCCCTGCCCATCGGAGGCAGCTTCCATTCAAGTCCTCGGGATTCCATTGTAGTCTGTTGTTTGAAGAAGAAGTCTATCAGAGACCACCTGGCCGGAATTTTCCTGACCTGGGACTTGGTAGAACCAAGTCTACTTCACAACTTGTACCATGGTGTGCCTGAGCTACTTGCACAAAGGGCATCCACTCCCTCCAGGCACTCCATCCAAATGCCCATCTAAGCGCAGGATGCTTCATAACGGCGTTCTTATAATGTGTAATGTGTGTCCGACAGCGGTCCCTGAACGATGGCCACAGTATGGCAACCAGGCCGGTTGTGGACCCACTCTCATGTTGTGAAAAGAGGACAGCACCCAGCTGGACAGACAGACGACTCAGATACCAGCCTGGAGAACCATGTTCAACAGCAAGTTGTCCTTGAGCTAAATTCTTCCTGAGCTTCGAGAACCAGGAGATGTGGAACATGGGCGAGACGCAGCATTCGGGTGATTCACTGAGGAGCTGTGCATCAGAAAAATGCTCCATAACACTATGCACTACGCATTGGAATTGCAGCAGACCTGTTTAGCAACAAACAATCCAAGCTGCGGTCGACAATCTTCGAGGAATTCATACCCAATTCAGTTCTGGGCACCACCTGACTCACACGTCGCAGTACTACTACTACTAGAGGCTAGACAACTGACGATATCGAAAGGCTAGGTGGGCTCGATCTAGTAGTCTCGTTCGTCACATGATCGCAGCGCGCGCGGATTCTGTGGCCCGGGAGCAACACGCTGACATGACATGGTGGGAACATGGATCACACATGCGTCGTGGTGACATGGTGGTAGACGAATTCTTCCCGATATCGCACTCTGGAGTCTGCTGAACCAAGGACAGCTGTTATTAAAGCCCATTAGCACCGAAGATGCTGGAAGGAAAGAAACAAGGATTGTCCGCACACGAACACCAATAGACTTCACCCCTTCACCTCCACAGAAGACACTGTACTTATGCCTCTGCCCAGCCAAAGAGATGTCACAAGTTTGTTTCACTTGACAATGTGTCCAGACAAATCAGCCCACCTTCCGCCCTTTCTAGTACTGCCTGTGCATGCAGGATCATGAGATTGGTGGTCACCAAACAAAGACTTACCCCCGTAATTTCTCTGAGTAGAAGGTGCCACCATTCCTACAGGAGACGCCTACTTCTCTGGTGGTTTAGAGCCTGGCCATCCAGCTCAAAGAAATCAACCGGCATTCCTCGAGGGAACTTTCTGTCACAAACGGACAGCAATTGCTCAATGGTGCTGTTGAACTCTGATGGAGAAGAGATCAACTTACCAGAAGAGCTCCCATGGATGATAGAATCATCCGAAGAAAGTCTGCTGTACGCTTTGCATACGGGCCTCGTTCCAGATGCACACCACACCTAGCTCTGGAGCAGAAGATGGGATCAGATACTCTGTCACCAGCTAATACCATGTGTAACATAGGGGAATCAGAACCCTTGCTGAAGATTTCTCCCCCGGGTTTGTTTTGATTTATTTTCAAAATACCCAAGAAACAAAAAACCAGCTCAGATCCACTTTGCCGAGCACAATGAACACCACCTTCAGAAACCCTGACAAACGCACCTGAAACTTGTACAAGACAGAGGGCCAGTAAGGTACATCAGGCTGGGATTCACCAATCCTAAGTGATATCCTGCAGTTTTGAGCACACATATTGTCCCAAAAGCCCTGCACACTGGAGCAACGGACTTGTAGAAGCTGCAACACAACTCTGTCAGAAATACCCCATCGTAATGAGCAACTGTGGTGGTTACCAGTGAAACCAAATTTCTCACAACACTAGTCCTGAACCAAACAGGGCATTTGTCCTCCTGTTAGAACAAATGGGCAAACGTATCCGTTTTTTCCCAGTCGACTTAGCATGGCCGTTGCAGTGTTCGCACTCGCTGATTGGAAGATACGTAGGTCTTTAATGTTTAAATGCAAAGCTGCACAATATTTTCATGTAAGTAAAAAAACTGGCTTGAGTGCTTTGCAAGAAAGCTCCATGCAAAGACATGTTTAGAAGAGCAGTTTACTAAGAGCATGTTAAGCATGCAGCCCTAGGAAGTGTGGTAGTAAATAATAGCTTAAAGCTTAAGTAAGTAGTTACTAAGATTGTAGCTAGGGCTTGAGTATAAAAGGAGACCTCGCCCTGGGCTAAAGGGAGGACAGAAGAGCCTTGAGAGCTCTTGATACTTGGGCTATGCCTTGAGAGCACTTGTTGCTTGGGCTGTAAGCACTTAAGGGGAGTGCTGTGAAGGAGCTTTGTGGAAGTCTCTAGCCCTCCAACTCTATATGTTCTTGTTGACTCATGATTTGAGAATAAAGAGCAGCAAGAGTGTGTCATGAGTCCTCCTAGAAGAGGAGGGCTACTTGGAGGCCTAGTGCCGTGTCCGTGTTGATTTATTACCCTAGTTTGCTTCTAATCGTGGTTTTCCCACCCCGCTGAGGGGTGTTACTTGTGGTATCAGAGCATAGGTTGAAGCATCTTTGACTAGTACGCTAGTGGAGATGGCGATCCCGCCGAGCCAAGTAGAGTGGAAAGGATACGCCGCCGGAAAGATAAGGCCCCGCTTACCGCTGTGGAAGAGCCACAGGCGAGTCCGCAAGTTGTGAGAACAATGGAGGAAGGAACTGGAGCAGGACCGCACCACCATAGAGGACCAGCTCCAAAAGATCATGAGGAGACTTGATGCCATGGATCGAGATTAAAGGCAAAGCTCGCTTGAAGAAGAGCCAAGAAGTGGAGCTGAGCTCGAGAGCATCCAAAAGTATAAGAAGTTGAGGCTGAGCATACAGGCCCCAAAGACTTACAAAGGCGAGCGTGACGAGAGAAAATCAGCCTTGGTTTTTCTTTGAAGCGCATTTCGAATCATGCGTGAGTGCCGAAGATGAGTACGTGAAGCACGCCACGAATTTCTTAGAGGATTATGCTCTTACTTGGTGGAGGACTTACGTTGAGAACGTAAGGCAAGGCAATCGCAGAGCCACAATCTTCACATGGGACTTCAAGCGCCGCAACTCGCTTTCCAACCCGCTAATGCAATGAGTTGCCAAGGATGCTCGACAATGTCAAGCATACCGGAACTTTGCGGAGTATGTGAGTGAGTTTAGCTCTATTGTCTTGCAATGTCCAGAGATGCATGAGCAGACAAACTCCACAAGTTTATCACCGGCCTTAAGAGATGGGCTCAAAATAGGATAGCTTTGACTAATCCTCAAACGCAAGAGGCCATGGCAGCAGATGCTATACCGGATATGTTTATTCAAGAGGCACCGTATCAAGAGGAAGATATCCTAGGTCTCGTGGTAGATCTAGAGGAGAGGACGAGCTACCACCACCGTGAATAGTGGAACCAATGAGACTACTGGCAAAGGCCGAGCTAGAGGAGATAACAGGGGTCGTGGAAGACGACAAAGGTTTAGCTGTGTGTGTGCTATGGAGAACAGGACACTTTGCTAGGAATTGTCCACATGTTGGAACTCCCAACTTGAATTTGGTTGCTGCCAATCCACCTGTTCCAAGAGCCAGGATTCAAGAACTTCCTGAGGAGCCCAGGTGACGCCAGGGGCCACATGTTGTGAAGACATGTGGTGAGTCATCTAGTGTCAAGGATGACACTATAATGAGGAAAGGTGGAGACCTCATGTATATATGTGGGAAGATGAATGGCTTAGATGTAGAGTTGTTGTTGGATTCTGCAGCCACCCACAATTTTATAACTCCTAGTAAGGCAAGAGAGCTTGGTCTTGAATGGACTGAAACTTCCACGCCATATGGAATCAAGCAAGCTAAAGGGACTCTGCAATTTCTGGGCGAATTGCATGGAGTAAAGCTGCAAGTTGAAGCATGGCAAGGAAATGTGAGTTTCACAGTCGTCGAGATGGACGACCATGATATCATCTTAGGCCTGGAGTGGATGAGATCCAATGAAGTGTATATGGATGTTAAGTCTCGCACTATTGAGATATCCAAGAAGCACAAGGTGAGTTGTGCTAGTGTTAGCCAGAAGCTTGAGACTCCATCAGTACAGCTGATTTCAAAAAGAGAGCTTAAGAAGGATCTCAGGAAAAAGAAGGAGCTATACTTAGTTGTACTCCAAGGACTAGAGGATGGTCTGGAAGAAGATTCCACAGAGGCGAAAGACATCCCAAACGAAGTACAAGCTGTACTGGATGAGTTCAAGGATTTGATGCCAGATGAGTTGCCACCGTTGTTGTCTCGCAGAGTAGTAGATCATGAGATTGAATTGAAGCCAAGGAGTACGCCTCCTTCAAGAGCACCGTATAGATTGTCACGGATGAGTTGCAAGAGCTCAAGCGACAACTATCCAACCTGTTAGCAAAGGGATATGTCGAGTTTCTAAGTCTCCTTTGGTGCGCTGTATTGTTCACGCAAAAGAATGGAGGACTCGATTGTCCGGATTACGAGCTGAATCGATTACAATCAAGAATGCATATCCTTTGCCTAGAATGGATGATATGTTCGAGTTGAAGGGTGCCAAGTATTTCACCGTGGATCCGATGGCGGTACTATCGGATCAGGATTGCTGAGGGGCATGAGTACAAAACAACTTGTAGGACTAGGTATGGGGCTTTTGAATTTTTGGTCATGCCATTTGGACGTACTAATGCACCTGCCACATTTCGATACACTTATGAATACTATATTCATAGATCCGTGGACAAGTGTGTTGTAATCTATCCGGATGACATTTTGATCTTTAGCCATACCTTGAGGAACATGTCAACACTTAAGAGAAGTGTTACAAAAGCTAAGAGAGAATTCTTTGTTCTTGGCAATCAAGAAGTGTGATTTCGCCAAGACAGTAGATTCCATTCTTAGGTTTTATTGTCTCTGTCGAGGGCATCAGGATGGATCCTGATAAAGTTAAAGCCATTCAAGATTGGCAGCCCCTAACATTCATGAGGTACGGAGCTTTATGGGTTTGGCTTCGTATGTGAGGTTTGTACATATGTTTGCTAAGATAGCCCCATAACGACCTCTTGAAGACATCAAAAGCTTGGAAGTGGGATGCCGATTGTCAAGCCTTTGAATACTTAAGAGAAGTTGAGTACTACTCCTGTTGGGAATGTATGACCCCAAGAAAGATGTAGAAGTGTATTGTGATGCCTCGACATGGCTATAGGTGGAGTTTTGATGCGTGACCAAAAGCCGTTAGCTTTTGAGTCAAGGAAGTTGCATCCTTATGAGATGAAGTATCCCACCTATGAGAAGGAAATGACCGCCATCCACCGCCTAAGGGCTTGGAGACACTATCTCTTGGGTAGGTCTTTTGTGTATACTGATAATATCAGTACAACATACTTCTCCAACCAATTGAAGTTGAATGCGAGGCAAGCTAGATGGCGTGATTCCTAGCTATGTATGATGTGACTCAAATACAAACCTGGAAAGGAGAATAAGGTTGCAGATCGTTGAGTCGCAAACAGAGTCAAGGACTGAAGGCAATGGCAAGTGTGATTGAGCCTGTGGATACTCACAAAGAGATTAAGGAAGCTTATCTGCAAGATCCTCGCAAAGATGATCAAGGATCGGATGAATGGGGTGGCGTAGAAAGGAAGCAAGTTCAAACTCGTAGATGGTTTGTTGATATACAAATGTAAGAGAGTTGTGATTCCTAACTCAGAGGCTTGAAGAAGAAGTTACTTGTCAATGTCATGATGTGCCAAGTGTTGGTCACTGGAGGTGATTCAACTTATGAGAAGTTGAAGAAGTCGCTTTATCGAGGAATGTATCAGGATACATTAGACTATGTCAAGGCGTGTGCTGTTTGTCAGCAGAATAAGGTAGAGCAGGCTAAACCAAGAGGTTTGTTACAGCTCCTACCTATTCCACGAGGGCCATGGAATAGTATTTCTATGGACTTCGTCATGCCTTTCCCTCCCAGTAATGGTTATACAGCTATCATGACAGTGGTGGATAGGTTCATCAGCGCACTTCATCCCTACCAAGAAGCGAGCGACTGCTTCCGAGGCAGCCAACTTGTTCAAGAAGTATGTGTACAAGTATCATGGCTTGCCCGCAGCAGAGTGATAGAGATCCAAGATTCACGGAGAATTTTGGCACACTTGATGAGAAGTTTGAATGTGCGCTATGCATGAGTACTGCATACCATCCAGATACTGATGGGTTAACAGAGCGAGTCAACCGAATCCAAGAAGAATACTTGAGGCACTATGTGCAGATTGATCAGAGAGATTGGGCTGATCATCTTGATGATGCGGAGTTTTGTTACAATAACACTGTACATAGCTCCCTGGGATATAGTCCCTTTGAGATGAGTGGAAACTCAGCGCTGGATGTAGTATCCATGCTAAACGCTGAAGTTTTCGATACTACCACTGGAGATCCACGCCAATTCGTTGAGCAGTTGAAGGCTAGGCATGAGGTTGCCAAAAAGATATTAGCCAAGGCTCAAGCGTCAAAAGAGATATGCTGATAAGCACAGGAGAGAAACTGTCTTCAATGTTGGGGATAAGGTTTGGGTGAAATTGAAGCATTTCACACTGTCCCAGGGTTTGTCTCTAAAGTTGGGGCCGAAGTATGGAGGTCCTTATGTTGTCCTGAAGCGCATTGGAGAAGTGGCTTATAAGTTGGACTTGCCAGGATTGGATTTTTGCACACAATGTGTTTCATGTATCAGCTGAAGCCATTTGTGCGTGCAAGGAGAAAGAGGACATGGATGAAGAAGTACAGATCCTCGCAAAGATGATCAAGGACTGCAGGAGATTGAAGAATTCCTTGCAAAAGGTAGCGTGCCACGAGACGTGGAACTCTACCACAATGCATGGTGAAGTTGCATGGGATCTCAATACCAGTTTGGGTAACACTAGAGGATATCCAGAAAGGCTCCTGGATGGTTGCTCGCTACGCTGGTTATCACTCAGGGCAATGATTCTTGGCAATGATTCTTCCTAGTGGGGAGGAAATAACAAAGCTGGCTTGAGTGCTTTGCAAGAAAGCTCCATGCATAGGCACGTTTAGAAGAGCAGCTTACTAAGAGCATGTTAAGCATGCAGCCCTGGGAAATGTGGTAGTAAATAACAGCTTAAAGCTTAAGTAAGTAATTACTAAGATTGTAGTTAGGGCTTGAGTATAAAAGGAGACCTCGCCCTGGGCTAAAGGTTCGACAGAAGAGCCTTGAAAGCACTTGATGCTTGGGCTACGCGTTGAGAGCACTTGTTGCTTGGGCTGTAAGCACCTTTGTATACTAGGTATTTATACTTCTTCCCCACCCTGCAGATCAGTACCAGGAGTCGTGTCTGGTGTAGGGCTTTACAATTAGATGCCCAATGAACAAGATGTGTTATACTTCTACCGATCATTCCATGCAAGGCTGTTGTCCAAAGCAAATTTAGTACCCGGTGGAGGGAATGATTAATCCTCTGTAGAAAGGTCTCTTGGAGGCCAGGCCGGGAAATATGAGGCCGGTGCGATGACGGAGGCTCTTCTCAGCGGCACAACTGAATCGTCCGGTACTAGCAGGTGCTTCAGCTCGTGGGTGAGCATGTAATGGACTCTCCGAACAAGCTGCGAAGACCAGCGTATCAGCAAATTCTACCCCACATTGATCTTGATTAAGGAGGAAGGATAACTGGGGTTCAGATGATAAGCACACAAACCTCGGTGACACCCTCTTCTGTCTTGACCGATATGCGAAATGATCCAGGAGGTCCAAGAAGACTGTAACTGTCTTCCTCCTTCTCGGGTGGCGACAGGGGTGCTGGTGGCAGCAGATCAGCTTTTGATACTACATCTAACCAGGGCCGCTCTGAAAATCTGCTTTTCATCTCCTTGTATATATGCCACTAGAAATATGGAGACGTACTTAGCAACTTGCAAGATTTCGCACAGCATGGCAGAGATTATGGAAGTCACTTCTCTTACCTGATCCACAACCGAAGTTCCACAATCTCCAGTGAGATCATGTACATACAGGACTGCCGTTGGCAGGTGAGACAAGGCCGCGAGGGTCAGCCGCTCTATGTTATTCCTTTTCTCTGCAAGCAGAAAAATAAGAGTCGTTCAGGGACCAAGATATTGGTACCAAGTCGTAGTTTCCACCATGCTGAATGGTCATACATAATTGCTGAGTAGACTGCTTCAATAGCTGGACAATGTTACCATCTGGACGTTTGAGAAGCCCAGGTGTGTCTGTCACCTGCAAAGGACAGCAGAGAAAACCACTTGAGCTTTTCAACATATCTAATCAAGTGCCAATGAACTCGGTTGCACTGTCAATGCAAGAGGGGTATCTGTAACTGTGGTACTGGAATGACCCTACCTGGTAGGATTCGGAATCCAAAAAGATGTGACCCATCGAAATACCACGTGTGGTGAAGGGATAGTTACAAACCTGACACAGTACACTTGTATTTTTAGTGCACTATCGGAGCCGAAGCATTGAAGAGCACTCAGACAACTCCACACAAGGAAATGGTGGTCGGAAGTACCTCTGGCTTCCCAGAAGAAAGAATGCGAACAAGAGATGACTTGCCGACATTTGGAGCTCCTACTAAGCAGAGGGTCGGAGTCTCTGGGTGTACTACTGGCATGGCTCTCAGGATCTTACAATCGAGACGCGTCCAGCATTAGACAGGGGCCGACACGAGTGTCACCGAGAGTAACACCAATTTGAGACTGACCTTTGCAACCTCCTTCAAATTGTCCACAGAGCTCCCATATGTCTTGAAGATGTTCTCCAGGCTGGTAAAACCCTATGGTCAATCAGGAGATCATTCACCCTATGGGAAGATAAAAGTCACCAGCATCAAGGTTGATTGTCGAAGGGAGATTTCTTGTACCAGTTCGATGTGTTCCTCTGCCTCCTTCTTTGTAGAAGACTGGATCAAGAAATTCAGTTGATGAGACTATACGGCAATGCCTATTTTCTAAACCAATACAACTGAGGACGGAGAGAGTAAGGACCTTAGCACATAATGATGCTCGATTCTTCCCCACATCAAGAACCTTCTTCCTGAGGAGGTCCACACTCTGAAGAGTCTGCAAGGAGCTGTGACACTTATTAGAATGAGTATCACAGTCAAGGGAGTTCACTAGACAGCAGTAGAGAGACAAAAAAACAACTATTCACATAAGTCTGAAGTAGAGGGTACCTCTTCATACTTGCCGTCTCCAAGAGTCAGTTCAAGAAGGGCTTGTTCATAAGGATGAAAACGATGTAGCTCAGGAAACTTTTGCACATAATTTCTGAGAGGCACACATAATTCCTGGTCAAGGGTGACGAGGAGAACGATTGTCAGGCTACAAAAGATCATGTGGCCCTAAACAGGTTGTGAAATTGTCAGATAAGTCGTACTTTGGTGAGTGTGTCCAGCTGCTTGGCTCCACGATTACGCTCCCGTTTTGCCACGTTCATGATGCCTGTAAACATGAAACAAGAGGTGTAAAAAGCCTGAGGGATGCCTTCAGACCAACATGAAGAAGAGGCCATAAGACCATTAGACGTTTACAAAGGACGTGGCACCTTTGGTAGGTCGAACCATTTTGGCTCTCCTTATAGCTGTGCCGCAAATCTCAGATGAAGGAGACACGACCGGAAGCTGTTGAAACGCACCGACTCCAAGGCGTTTCCGAGTCTGAGCGGGAATAAATACAGGTTGAGACATGTTGAGCTCAGAGTGTCATAATCACGTGCTGCTTCATCCTGCGAACCCCAGCAGCAACCAGACGTCCAAACACCTCCACAAGGCAAAGCCAGCAGCATACCAAAGATACCACCGCAGAATTTTAGAAAATTTGACATACTTTCACAGGTTCCTCCACACCTCCAGGTTGTAAAGCAACATCAGCAGCCCCTTCCAGATCGCCCGGATCCTCAGGCTTCTCGACTGCATTTTCCACTCTCCGATCCGCTGCACTCCTAAGTCGATCCAATGCACCTGCTGACCCTACTCTGCTTGTGTGGATCACGTCCATCTCGGCTGCATCCACCCACCAGTGCAATCTGAATTATCCTATCCGCATTCTCATCAGAGAACCGAAACAGGCATTGCAATCCGACATACCAGCGACAGAGCCGATGCCACATCTTGCCGACCTTAACACCGGGATCTGTGTCCTCGGGAAGCCCTTCAAGCTGCTAAGATGCAAGGACCGCTCCCATTTGGGCAGAAAACCCGTAGACACAGCCTGCAGCATTGCTTTGTGCATGACTTGTCAGCACCAGAGAGGATCCATAGCTACGGCCTTTCCACCCCTATCCCTCCTACATGCACGGCCCTGGCAGGCAGCAGAATGTCCCAAGGTGCACGGGAAGCTCTCAGATATGTGTCGCAGGGTTTAGGGTTTATCCGAATCCACATTAGGGGACCACGGACAGCCGAGCCGCCAGGGCATTCATTCGGGAAGTAATCAGGTTGGAGATCGACGTCACCGCGGTGCCCTCCTCCGTTTCACCTTGCCAGCCATTTCTTCCGCTGGCTCAAGGCATCGGCCATGGATTCTTCTAACCTAAACACGGCTGAGTTTCAGCAATTCCTTGAGGTTCGTTTCCTACTGCTTTTGTCGTGCGAGGCCTGCAAGTAGCTGCGGGATGTCCGTGCTTGTTCTGTCTATCTTGCCTTGCAAATTCGTCTCTTGCTAGCGGCTAGCGGATTACATTTCCTCAAAGTTGCGTATCTGCCGGGAGGCGGCTGAGCGAAATCCGCGGTTTTTTGAGTGGAGAGTTTTGTGGTGTTGCAGCAAGAGAAGAACAGGGCCGCGCTGAACGAGCTGGTGGCAAAGCTGACAGATGTGTGCTGGGACAAATGCATCACCAGCACTCCTTCCAGCAAATTCAGCTCGGGTGAATCCAGCTGCCTCACCAATTGCGCGCAACGGTATCTCGACACCAGCGCGCTCATCGTTCGGAGATTTCAGTCTATGCAGCCGCGGTGATGGGGGCACGTTCTCACCGTCATTGTCATCTCCGATTGCCCCTCCTGTCTTTGAGGTAAACCTCCCGCCATTTGTACATTATTATTACCGCACGATTGGCGACGTTGCTACTGGGGTTATATGTGGCTAAGTAACATGCTGCTTTTCTTTGTAGGGAGCAGGGACAAGGTTGGAGACGGCGATCAATCTTTTTTTCTTTCCCGTAGTGGAGGCTACTTGTAGGAGAGTTGTACGAACACCGGCATTTGCATGCAGTAAGCTAAGCCGAAATTGTTTTTGAAGCGAGCCGTATGTTTTACAAGCTGGGGGCTGGGGCCTTGGGCTTCAAAACGCCTGCGACACATGACGTGAAAGTGCTCCAGCTACACGCTCAACAGTTCGTGCTCCGCCGTGCTCTGTAGTATTCTACTATTCGGTCCGGAAGCTGAGCCTATCGCCGAAGAGGAAGCTTGCTGTGTAACTAAGTTATTTCCCTACGGCGAAATTAAAAGCAGTGGCAGGCAGAAAAGTGCGACTGGATATCACGGTCCACGCGACGGACGATGCCATTGGCCGCTGATTATCCTGGCTCGTATTTGTCTCTTCATCCTGGCTCTTATTTGTCTCTCCAACCTCAGGCCGTGGTTCTTCCACGCAGGCCGAGGAGCTCAACAACGACACCAGGACAGGAGGAGGCCGCTCAATTCCGGTGGTAAACAAGACCAAGTTCTCCAGACTGTGTGGTTTGCAAGGTTACGCAGGGTGTTTCCATGGCGTGCGCGCTGCAGGCCGGTGTGGCCTCGCAATGCCAGGCAGTGGCTGGGCACGCTGCTTCCCTGAGCTCGGCGGAGAGTATGGGCCTGCCGGGTCTGTCTGTCCCTGCTGCTTCTCGATCTTCAGGAGTTGCCAGGAGGTCTCTCCAGGTTCTGGCCATGGCGCCCAAGAAGAAGGTAAGTGGCTGTCTCGCCTTACGGAGCTGTGAATTCATCGACCCCCGTCCCGGATCGAAGTTGTCTCACTACAGTCAGCCCCGTCTGGCAGGTGAACGCGTACGATGACTCATGGAGCAAGCAGTGGTTCGGGGCTGGGATCTTCGCCGAGAACACAGAGGTAGCTCCGGTGAACATTGTGAAGAACCTGGAGAAGAAGAAGCTGTTGAGCCAGGTAGAGAAGGCGGGGCTGTTGTCCAAGGCCGAGAGCGCCGGCTTCACGCTCTCCCAAATTGAGAAGCTGGGTCTGCTGTCCAAGGCGGAGAGCCTGGGCCTGCTCAGTCTGGCGGAGAAGTTGGCTACAGCCAGCCCAGCTGCGCTGGCGTCCTTGTCGCTGCCCCTTGGTGTGGCAGCCATCGCGACCATTGTCCTCATCCCAGATGACACACAGGTGCTGGTGGTGGCTCAGACTGTTGTGGCTGGCTTGTTGACTCTCGGCGCTGGAGGGCTGTTTGTGGGATCCATCATCTTGAGCGGCCTGCAAGAGGACTAACCTAGGCTGTGACAGTGCCGCTCTCTCCTGATTTGTACACTAAAACATTCTACTTTGTATTTGCTTCTCGAACAGCCTAGTCTCCCTTTTCACACGGTGGTCACCATTTTTCGTCCTGCGTGCCATGCGTACCTTTTTCGAGCTGCTGTACAGTTCATAGGAAGCCACTTGAGCTGAATTGAAAGTTCAGTGGTTGAGATAAGAGCAGTGTATTTACAAGAATGTCTTCCATCTGTCTGGTTTCTTGGTGGCATGCCTGTCTAGTACTACTGGCTTTCCTCCTGAATCCATGAAAGAAAAGGGTGTCAGCTGAAGAGATTGCTGAACCCTTCTACCCCGCCAACTTTGACAAGGGAAGGAAGAGCTGTATGAATTGTTACGGGCGACGCCAGGAACCGGCCAATTGTGAGTCGAGGAAATCTCAACCAAATCAATCTTGGACGCCAGTCATCGTCAATTTCGGAGATTGTGCTCACCAGTATCTCTGCCATTTTGGCAACTTCAGGGTTGTAATCCTGAACCGCCAATGCCATCAGCAAGATACTACGGAAGCTTTCAGACAATCAGACTACGCGTCTGCCATATGTTGAATGCGAGCAACCACCTGAGATAGATCAACAATCCGAATCACCACCTGCACACAAGACGGATTGGGCACCTTTCAGTTGTGGGCCGGAACTTTGCAAGCAGTGCAGACGTCAGAAATCCCTCACACACAAGCAACATGCCTTGGGGTCGGCAGTAAGCAGATCCTTGGTTGTTGGCTCAGTAAGCAAGAATTGTCCGAAGGTGTAAAGCAGCTGCAGTTGGTGGAGATCACAGTCAACACAAAATAGTGGCGACAGGATAGCGGTCTTATGGAAGTGCGAGAAATTACAGGTTTTTATTTAGCGAAGTGAAACGACCAGGTCACCTGAAGAGCTAATTCCGTGTCGTGCCGGTTTTCCAAGAAAACATTAGACAACTTATGCACCTGCAATGATAAAAGCTACAGTGAGGACGAATTTGGTTTCAGGTGACCCCGTTGCACAGATGAGGGAGGTTGACGCGAAACCTCACCAAGCCTCCGCGTGAGATTAGAAGAGCATTCTCCTCGGAACAGATTCCACCAACAAAAATCGCAATCTGAAGAACAAGGGAACGTCAGATGATCGAAATATCTCTATCAGAGAATTTCAGATCCTACTTAGAAAATTCTGGCTTTGACACCTCAAGCAGGAAATCGTCCTCCTTATTGCCCAGTTCAATGCGAGAATGCAAGAAATGGATCAGGGCAGTCTCCGCCAGTACAGTGTCAAAGCTTCCTTTGAGAGAACTAATGTTGTTCAAAATCCCCAGTATCTCCACCTTCAACAGAAGAGGTATCTGTGTGTTTAGAGTTTAAAAGAAGTCCTGGTACGGTCTGTCCACCAATTTGAGAAGAATTACAGCAATGAAAAGTACTGTTGCTGATACTACTCTCGGTGCTATCTCTTAAAAACTTGTTTAACTCTCGAGTCTTCACAAACCTGAAGAGAAATGCTGTCTTCAGCTCCCATGAGAAGGCTCACTAGAGCCGGTATGAAGCTGTAATCAGGACAGGTCACAGATTAGAGGCTCAGTTTGTAGCAGCGAGTTTCTAACAACCGCAAAAACGTCGGCATGTCAGCTGAAGTGATCCGAAACCAAAGAAATAAGCAAGTAAGCACAGGCGAGAAACTAATGAAGCAAATCCAATCAATCTGCTGCATATTGCCGTAAGACGACCTGGAAAGCGTGCAGTTGGCTTACTCTAACATGTGCGACTTGACTTCTTCGTGTCCGCTGATATTCCTTACAACCTGTGCAGTTGCAGTAGGGTATCACAGGTCACGAGCACCCCGGGTAAAGTAAGGACGTGAAGACAAAGTGAAGGGAAGCTGACTTTCAGAAGAAGAGGATCGTTGAAACGCATTGCTCGCACGAGAAGCTGTTTCAGTTCATCGGGCTCGCAGCTAAACTGCAGTCAGAGAAAGGCATATCAGATTGGGGCACAGCGACAAGCTAAATCGTCCTCATACGGGGGTGAGGGGCCGTACGTCAGCTGATCGTGGAGCAGAAGTCAAGTTGAGTGACAGTGCAACCACCTCCCCGGGAATTGCTTTCATTGGTTGTGCGACAATCAACTGTAAGGTAACCCAGCCTCTCAGAAGGGTCCATTACTTGTCAAGCTGCTAACAGTCATCGCATCACAAGAATAGGTTGATGCAAGATGCAGAACGACAGCAGACCTGAGTGTCAGACCTTAAGTGCAATAGAAAGAATGTCTGTATCTGCAAACTTCACTCGAAATTCAACATCTGTTGATAGGTTATAGAGCACTCCAAAAACCTGTACAGGTGAAATAACTGGTTCAGAGAAAGGCGAAGGAGATGTATTTGAGGGTCAAGCCTTCTACTTCCAGAGACGAATTAATTTCAGGACTAAGATCATCCCCTGAGGGCCGTGCACAAGATGAAAAAGCTTCAACATAACAGAGGGATGTACCCACTAGGTGCTCGAGCTTCTTCTCCTTCAATACAGCTTCCAAAGTCTGGATGAACTTACATTTGATCTGCACAACAAGTCATGTCCACAATTTTCACAGCCGTGCCATGCCTTCATCAAAAGCTTAAACACAAACCACAGTTCTAATGGCCTTACCATATCGCTCCTTAGATCTGCATCAAACGACAAATTCCAGAGAAGTCTAAGCACAGCAGTGAGGAGAGCCTGTAAGGTGAAGTATATACAACGTGTTTGTGTCAACGTTAGCAAATAATGTGAACATAGGCCAAACATAATACGATAAACAGTCACGGTGCCTGCAAATACCTCATGTCTGCAAGGTAACATTGCAGAAAGTCTGTATATGATACCGCATTCCTTCATTTTTTCCTTGTTCTCTTCAAAGACGCTCAGTTTTTTCAGAAATTTCACTGTTCTGAATTTGTACAACCAGATCAAGAGGGTTTAGGGTCCATGTGCAAACACCACAACCTTTCCAGATGAATACTGCTATAAGTAGCAAAACAAAACAGTGGAGACAGCCAGCGTACATGCTCAGCAGGGAAACATTCTTCCTGTTGAGAAGCTTGCATAGGTTCTCCTGAGCCAGAAGTGCACGTGTTAGCTCTTGGATATCCTTTCTACCTGTTGCTTTATGGGAAGGTGGACCTTTCAGAGATGAGTTCGAGTGGACTTACCACAAGCTTGTGTTTCTTCATCTTCTTCTCCACAATGATGTCTTCGGCAATGTTGAAGAGCAGGTGAACTGACATATACAGCAATCTCTCCTGCATTAGTTCCAACAACCTGATGTGCTTACGACAATGAAGACTAACATTGGAGAGTTGTTAGGCCAATCTCTCGGATCAAAGGCACCACCAGAAACACAAGCTTCCAGAAAGCAGACAATCATACCTGCTTGCTCATTTGCGGAACGGACGCGGTAGCTGCTAGAGATCTCTCTCTTTTGGAGATAACAGGCTCAGACAGAGATAATGCTCCTTCAACCTGGCCAGAAACAGTCAGCCGGCACGACCTGAAGAAATTCCGTACCAATCCCGACAAGCCTTGGGCTGAGACCTACCGTCAACTGCAACTCCGATCTCTGGACCTCCAAGGCCATCATAGTTAGCGTTGTCTTCCCAACCTTCTGCTCCAAGAGCATCTGCAAAACCAGCACGTACGTCACACCTAGAGGACAATCTCCACGCTACTCCCGAACCGTGCCAATCTAACGGCCCGAACGAAAAACCTCGCACCTGGTGAAACTTTTGAAAGAGCGAAAACATGAAGAATGTGGACAGAATGTTGAACCGAAGACTGAAGCTTTTCCTTCCCTCCTCACGCAGCACTCTGGCTATGGCACCCTGCCAGGAACAACCCGACCAGAAAACGCCTCTCAGCCAGTGAAATCAAGCTTGCGTCCGCGCGTCTAGAATTCCACCACTCACCACAGCACTGCCGTGAGTGGCAAGCGTATTCAGCCACTCCGTCCTGGTGGCCAAGATGTAGACCAGCCCGGTAGCCCGGATCTGCCGAGCCGGACGCAGTAATCCGATCAGATGAATGCACATCACCTACTACCAGAAACCTCATCCACACATTCCCCTCACATCCCGCACCTTGGCATCAATTCCCTCATACAGATCCGCCAAATACACATCCAAATCTTTCATCGCCGAAAACGAGGAAGCATGCCCGTTCAACACCAGCCACGGATAATCCTCATCAGACCTGCACTCTCTCACGCATCTCAACCATGCAATCCTCCACACAACAACCACAGATTCAAGAAACCACGCCAAATTCTAAATCGCTCCTCTAGAATTCGCACCCGGCGTTTTCGGACGAGACGTAGCGTGACCGCAGTCGATCTCCCATTGCGATCACACTATCAAGCACTCCAAAATCGCATTGCATGAGTCGAATCGGGAGACGCAGCAAGAACCGATTCCATCACGCCTGTCGAAAGACATCCGACTTCTGCCATATCTCGTTGCCGATGCCGCTGAAGGTTCATTGGAACTCGGACTTTGCAGCTGAATAATAACTGCTGAAAAACGCGGCAAAGCCAGGTCGTTAACACCCGACCTAAAATAAAGCTCGGATATGCATTCTAGTTATGTTATGTAGATAATGCACGTACATACTGTATCTTGTCTGTTGAAGTCGAAGCCATCTGGTATCTGTAGGATATTTACAAGCAATCGGCTAAGGGGAGAAAAAGAACAAGGAAGCATAGATGCCGAGGAGCACGAGGTGAAGGAAGGGATTCATCATCTGGAGTATGTCGATTGCTAGTTTAGCGTGCCCTTGCCAGGCATTTGTCTGCAAGGAAGCTTCCGTGTCCCTTCCCTTGGCAGAGACGGGAGGAAGGTGGGCAGGATGGGGGAATTCCAAGGCAGGGAGGAGGAGGATGGCTGTGTCGGCATTGCAGACTCCCAAGGGATTCGGGCCTGAGAAAAAGGAGAAATCGGGGGGTAAGAGGAGCCCGGGGGAGTTCGAGCGGAGCCAGGAGGATGTTGAGAAGAAGAGGAATCAGCAGCAGGATGAGGAGGGAGATGATGAGTTGGATGCGGTGCCCGAGGTGGTGACCAACCGGATGATGAAGAGGATCGGGCTGACAGTGGGCGTCCCGACGCTGGTGGGGATTCTGGCATTCCCGCTCTACTATTACGTGAAGGTGGTGCAGAAGGTGGAGGTGCCCGAGTGGCTGCCGCTCATCACTTCCATGTTCACCTTCGGGACTGCGGGGTTGGGGATCTCGTACGGGATTCTGTCTGCCAGCTGGGATCCTCAACGGGAAGGGTCCCTGCTGGGATGGAAGGAGGCCCAAGCCAATTGGCCTGTTTTGTGGGAGAATGTGTCGGGCAAGGGGAAGAAGTAGTTGTGGATGGCATGGGGGAAATGTAAAGGAACTTCAGCCAGCAGCTGGAGATGGAGATGCATTGGAGATTCAATGACATGTGAAACCATCATCTTCTTGTTGCATTGTGGATTGGCTGCTCTGATTGTAGGTTTTGAATTTGTGGACATTTTCTTCTTAGTAGAGGCAGAGGCATCTCGGAGGGCATGTGATGAGACAGTCTCTGCTCAGCCCTTCTAGGCCGTTGTATTTGTACTCGTTGCAGAGATATGAAATAGATTGACACTACGGTGCTGTGCTGTCGCAAGTGCGGCATAGCATGAAAAGGTTGCAATCAGTTCCTGAAATGTAAGAAAGGCAGCATGGTACTCCCAGCACGACCATGCTGCCTACCCGATTTTACGATTCAAAGATGGGATTCGTCTAAGACGCATGACAGTGCAGCCCCTCTGAGTGCAAACAAACACAACGGCCTTGTCGAATGAGGCAGATCAAACGAGTAGAGAAGGGAGAAGGATCGAGGCTGGCACGGCCACGGCGTTGCAAGGACTTAGGCGGGTGCAGATTTTGCTGAGCCCTCAAAAAACCCTGTGGAAACAAGCGTAAACCCTGCGGCAAAACCTAGAGGCAGGGGGCACCATGGCAGCGCGGGCGGCGGAGACCGTGACCCAGCAAGCGTTCAGGGAAGTGCTGCATCGAGTCCACCAGGCGACAGCGAGGGCTGGCAGGCCGCCACATTCGGTACCCACAATCTGGAATGACCCACCCGGCACTGCAGGAGGAACAGGAATCGCAGGAAGCGGCTGATGGGTTTTCGTGGGGTTTTTCCTGTTGCAGGTGAGGCTGGTTGCTGTGAGCCAGGCGAAGGCGCCTTCGCGAATCAGAGAGGTGTATGATCTAGGGCATAGGCAGTTCGGGGAGAAGTTCGCTCAAGAGCTTCTAGACAAGGCTCAGGCGGTAGGTTCTGGGGCTGGGATGAGTGAAGGAAAGTGTTTTCTGGAAGAAGGGATGAACAAGAGCATGCTTGTTTGTTTCATATGCTGTGCAGCTGCCAGAAGACATCCAATGGCACTACGTCGGGACACCGGTGAACCAGAAGCTGAAAGCTATGCTCTGTGAGTATTGCTGCAGATTCCTGCCATTGACGACCTGTGGAGTAGCTGCCATGTCGAATTATCTGGCCACTGATTAGCTCCTTCTTGAAATTGCATTTCAGCCGGTGTTCCCAACCTCTACATGGTGGAAGGTGTGGACAGTCCCAGGGTGCGTGAGTGAGATCAAGCTATGTGACCATTTGGGTGGACGTGAAGAGCTGGGATACCTTCCCCTTTCTGACATAGCCTCATGTTTGCAGGTTGCAAACATGCTGAACTGGGCAGTGGGTGCGGTCGGGAGACATCCTCTGAAGGTGCTTGTGCAAGTGAACACGAGTGGGGTAAGGGGTAAGTGACAGTGGAATGCAGCCAACCTCAAATTTGTTGTTTGTTGAGTAGAATCCGGATTTCACCAAAGTACCCTGGCATGTTTCGGCAGCACGCTCTGGAGTCTCGCCATCAGAATGTGTCTGGCTTGCTCGGCATGTGCGAATGCAATGTCCGAACTTAGAGTTTGCAGGCTTGATGACCCTTGGAATGCCTGAGTACAACGATACCTACACAGCCACTCCCGAAAGTCTCCAGGTAAAGTGTAATCTCATGCTGAACCTTTTAGCTTGGGGGCTGTGTGCCTTTTGAGAAAGTGATGACATGTTTGTTTGTGACTCGATCTGCGATGCGTTCCATGTGTTGCCGTCGTTCTAACTTCCAATGTTGCTCGGCAGATGCTGATAAATTGCCGTGAAGCTGTTTGTCAAGCTCTGCGAATGCCCCGAGAGTACTGTGAGCTATCTATGGGCATGTCTGCAGACTTTGAGCACGCAGTAAGCTCTGTTATGCAAACTTGGTGGTGTCTTGTTTGTTTTTTTGTTTGTTTGGTCTTGTTTTCATCTTTTAATGTGCCTGCATCGTGAACATGTGGTCTAATCTTCCAGATAAGTATGGGCAGCACCGGTGTGAGAGTGGGATTCTCGATTTTTGGATCTCGTGAATATCCTCCGCTACCAGCCAAGTTCTTGCAATATTTCCAGCAGTAGCTGGCCACAATTTTATTGAGAGAAGTTGCGTGGGAAACATTTGGAAGCCCAACATCGATTGGGCTTAGCTATGAGACTGAATCTTGTCTGTTCGACGGTCATGTATGGATGGGACTACTAAGCTGGGGTCATCGATGTGGCTGCGACTATCTAGGGGAGTGTAGGCCTGCCTGGAAAACTTGTCTACTTCTCCTGTAATCTGGGTTCTACAACTGGAGTCGCAACATATCACAGGCCAAGCTGTCTGGGAGTTAGTCATGTGGGGAGGGCATTGCTCCACTCTTGTTCTCCGTCCTGGTTCCTGCTGAGCCACATGAGGGCCACACAGGAGAGTACTGTGACACACAGCAGAAGGCACCACTTTCTATGTGAGAGGGGGGGATGTCGGGACGCTGGTGGTGATCGGATCTGTAACCGAAGCTCCTTTGTGAGGATCTGGAATGCAGTTTCCAGTATATCTGCCTCGTCCCGGCTTATGTTGGATAGCTGCTCTCTGGCTTCTTGCCGAGCAGTATCGATGACTTGTGCTGCGGCTTCTGTGTCCCCTGAGACCAAGCTTACAACAAGTCGGACAACCTTCCTCTCAGTCTTTGTCTCATGTGGTTGCGGTTTCTCCATTTTGGAGATGTCGCCGCTGTTCTTTCCTTGTTCCTCAAGGTTCTGTAGAAAGGTAATGCAGCAGTCTTGTTACTCCGACTCCGACTGGCCCTACATGAAGTATATAGCATGTTCACTTGAGCGCATGTATGGTACCTTAGTTGTTTCGTCTTTAACAGTCTTGGTCTCTATAATGTCTGTCGTGCAATGGTCTGCATCTGGATTGGCCTGATCGAACCAGTACATACATAGTTAAAAGGCTAAAAGTGGACGTGCATTCTATCAACACCTGTCCCAGAGCGGCGGAAAATCAGGGAACGCTCTCCGTACCTTGAGGAAGACGAAGTTTTCCATCTCTGGCGTGTGCCTGTAGACCTCATGGCCCTCGTTGGTTCCCTCCGTCTGTTAACAAGCATCCAGCTTTTAGAACTGTGCGTTTAGGCATCCGTTGAACGAACAGAACGGGTCGACTACACGTGTCCAGAGCACATCCAAACAGATTCGAGACGAACCTGGACCGAAGTAGAGTCAATCTCAAGCTTTTGACGACTCGTTTGAGCTTCACCAGACTGCAGAGGTAACTAGATTGAAGGACAGGGCATCGCATCATCGGTCTTTCCATAATCTAGACGTGTCTGCGCTTCCGCAAATCGGAGCAGAGAATATTAGACCTACCTCCATTTCAATGTCGATTTGAGAAATTGCCTCGACGACTTTTGCAGAAACTGTCTGGTCAAGTCGTTCCTCAAACAGATCCACTGTCGCAGCGGCGCGCTGCATCGACAAGAGAACCTCACGATCAGTGCAACAATTTTCAGGAGTATCCATCGGAATCAGCAAGATTGAACATGAGATGCTGACATTGCTGATCTTTGTGGATTGCGTGAGCAATTCTGGATCAGCAACATCGAAATTGAGATGCGAACTGGAAATGCAATCCACGTACTACATGCATGCAATTCAAACGCAGCTTCAATTTTGCTCTGGACAGGTCTCAATTCTCAGGAATCAGTTCAACGTTCCTGCACAGCAAAACGGACCTGATTCGCAGTAGAGCAATCCTGCTCGTCCGCAGGAGCCTGCAATTTCGCCTTACCGCCGAGAACGTTAACCGGCAGGGTTTGCTCCAGCTCGCTACCTGGAGTCTGGCTCTTGCTCCCGGCAGCCTTAAGGCCAGAAACCTTGGTCGGCGTAGCGGCGTTCTTGCAAAAGGGAGGCGTGAGTCGATGATTCGCCTTCTTGCCGCTGTTCCTCAGATAATTGGTGGAGAAATCCATGTTGGTGGAACGGAAACGTGAACTGGAGTGGCGCGAAGCGAACGCTTAAGCGCGCCGTCGTCGTCGTCTTCATTTTTCACCAGCGCTTCCTCTACGGTCTAAAAATAGATTTAACCGGCGTCAAAATAAACATCTGACAGGCTGGAAGTGTGCTGCGCGACCATGTCGGATCCATTGTCTTGCTCCTCAAGCCTTGTGCGTCCCGATCCGATCTGCGTGCAAGAGCATAAATCGTGCAGGGAAAGCAGCGCTTCTGGAAGCTGGAGCTGGCTCGATCCATCCCGCGAGGAGGCAAGTGATTGCACTGCGAATTGAATCGAGTCCGGGAAGCTTGCATTCGGCGCAATGAACCTGTTTGGCCTGGGCAGGTAGATCGCCGAGCTCCTGGATGCTGATTTCCAAGGCAGGTTTCATTTTGGATGATGATCAGGATCCTGTGATTTCTGGCTTGATTTCAATTGTGAGTGCGGCGTGAAAGGCATTCATTTTCATTTTCTCTTGAGAGTATGTCTCCGAGAAGGTGATGAGTCTCTGCGAGTGATTTGCTTGTGCAGGAATCAACGGACTTTCCGCCCTAAAAAGAGCGCTCCCACTGGAAGCAAGGTTGGTGTTGGTGGAGTGTAGGGTTGGCCACTCTCATATTGCTCATTGCAGCATTGATCTGAGTTGTTTGCTGTTCTTTATTGAATCATGTTGTCAGAACCTTTGCTTCCTCGTTTGCCTGGCATCTTACTGCTGCAGCTGGCAACAAATTTTTGCAGGGAGCGCAGCTTCGGAAGCACATCGATGCGACTCTTGGTAGTGGTAATTTAAGGGAAGCCGTGCGGCTTCCTCCAGGAGAAGACCACTTCGAATGGCTTGCTGTGAATAGTGCGTCCTTTGTTCTCGACTCTCCTCAAGCTGCGGTTCTCTTTCTCTGTTGTCCAAGTTTACTGGCAACGATTCTGCAGTAGGATCCTGACCAAGATTCTTCTTGATCCGATTATGCGTTCTGCAGCTGTCGACTTCTTCAATCAGGTGAACATGCTGTTTGCCACTCTGACGGAATTCTGCACTCCGGAGAATTGCCCCACCATGACTGCTGGACCTAAGTAAGTGCTGTAACATCATCTTACTGTTCCCCTCGCTATTTGATCAGAGTTCCAACAAGCAATAGCCGGCCAACGTATCATGTCCTGTCACGGTTTTCCGCAGATACGAATATCGATGGGCAGACGGTGTGACGATCAAGAAACCTTTGGAAGTTTCGGCTCCTAAATATGTCGAATATCTGATGGACTGGATCGAGGGCCAACTGGACAATGAGTCCATCTTCCCACAAAGACTAGGTCTCGGATGCTTCTATCTTCTTTCAACACCTGGAGGTGATCTGACAGTGCGGATGGAGAATCATCCAAGGTCTCTACTAACATATCCAGGTTCTGTTTTTCATCACCTGCAGGAGCCCCATTCCCTTCAAACTTCGAGGATCTGGTGAAGAACATCTTCAAGCGGCTGTTCCGCGTGTATGCCCATATCTACCATTCACATTTCCAAAAAATCGTGAATCTCAAAGAGGAGGCTCACCTCAACACCTGCTTCAAACATTTCATCCTTTTCAGTAGCGTGAGCATAGTTTCTGTCCTTCTCTCTTCCTCGTTCCGCTTTGAACAGCATTTCCTTCCCAATCTCTTCTCACGGGATGTATTTTCTTAATGCAGGAGTTCAAGCTGATTGACAAAAGGGAGCTTGCACCTTTGCAAGAGCTCATCGACTCAATTTTCCTTCCAACATACTAACAGCCGAGCCTAGCAGCATTTTTCATTATTAGTACAGACCTTACTTGTCGGTTGGAGCTTTGCTAAGTTATTGGTCGAGGTCTGAACGCTTTCCCATGGGATTCTTTTGGCTCATATCTGCGTAATGTATGTACAGTATGTGTATGTACTTGGAGTCTAAGTAGGATATGCCACATGGCTGCCTCCTAGGATAGGCTGGAAGTAGATATAGGCTCGCGCGAGATCTAGGTGCATAAAGAGGCAGCCTCTCTTGTGGTGTTGAGTGTCAGGCATAAACAATCAACGAGGCCCTTGCTCCAATGGTGAGTCTTTTCCGCCTCCACGTCCTGCGTAGAGACTGGAAGAGCCCGAAGTAGTCTCCCTGCTAACAGGGGCTCCGGCAGGCACTTGGGTATGGCGTCCCTCACGTCGATCCTGAGGCGGCACCACGCGGCCCTGCCCGCGCCGTCCTCCTCCGCCTCCGGTACGCGATCTCGGCGCCGCTTTTGCTCCCGCTCTCCCGAAGCTCCAGCTCCGTTGGCTTCCTGCGGCCTCATTCAGGCTCCTTGTCATGGCTGGTGCAATGTGCAGTCCCGCAGGCGGCAGCTGGCCCGCGGGCGCTCTTCGTCGGCCATGCGGTTCCAGGAAATGCAGGCTTGTGCGTGGCCCGTGTGCGAGGCAAGCGGAGTCGGACCATTGTCGCCACCTCGGATGTGGAGAGGCAGACTGAGCAGACTTCTACCTACATTGCGGCTCCGAGAAAGGACTCGGGGTCCGTGTGCTGCAAATTTGCAATTTTCTGCTGAAATGTTGCTGTTGGAGCTCTGTTTCGGTGAAGCAGTCGGAAGATTTCCGCCTGCGAGCATTGCGCTGTGCGATTTGTGGAGATGTTTGATGTGGAGATTGTTTCTCTGGACGCAGAGACAACCTGGATTCGCATTTCCAAGTTCCTAAGCTTCGAATGGATAACAATTCCATCAGAATGGAACGGGAGCAAGTGATTGCGGTTATGAAGTCGAAGCTTGTCCTCACTTTGGCGGACCTGATAGGTGCGATGAACTGGTTCTTGGTGCGAATGCTTATCAAGTGTGGTTCACAACTGCTGTAGTTATTGGCTCCACAAGTTTCCTCAACCCGACGTTTTAAAAAAGCAGAGAATGAAGGTGACCGAGAGGAGTTTTTCCAGTTTTGCAAGCGGGTGGAGTCAACAGTGCGGGCATGGTATTTCGTCCAGTTTGAGGAACTCATGGTTAGGATCTGTTCCCAAACTATGTTCTGTTACTGCATTTGAGCGGTGTGTGAGCGCGTTCACACCTCTGGTCTTCTTTTTCGAGATCTCTAGATGAAGGAGTGATTTGATCCAATTCCTGCGGTGCAGCAACTGTACTCCTTGTTCGAGCCAGGGTACGGGGCTGAGAAGCTGGCGCAGCAAAGGTTTACGACGGATCAAGTGGATGCATTGGAGCAACGTTTTTTGAGGATATTGTTCAAGGTGCCTGATGTTTTGCAGTAGCTGGTTTAGTGGTCAGCAGCCTTCTGTAAGGTATTAGCAACGAAACTGTCTGGTCTCCATGTCAGCAGCTGGTTGAGAAAAGCAATTTCAAACTGGTTAGTGATGAAGAGATAGAAGTAGCGGATTCCGACCAATACCTCGTCAACCTGAAAATCGAAGTTGATTCCGCTAAGGTAAGTCTCATCTGTAGTAGATGTCCTGCTGCTGAATGGACGTGTAAGTTCAAATTTTTTGATGTCTGTCAATGTGTACCATCGCAGCTGGACAACAAACTTCTGAGCAAGTACTTCACAGAGCATCCACAAGAAGGGCTGCCGAAGTTCTCAGAACAGGTACGTCAGCAATCTGTACAGGTGGGACCTGTCCAGCCTACATCAACTCATCTTTTGTTGCTTCCTTTTCAGTATATTCTGTTCAGGCGGGGTATCGGGATTGACAAGACGACAGATTGGTTTCTCTTGCCCAAAGTTGACTCTATACTTTCACGGCTTTGGCATGGGTTGCTGCGAGCTTTGAAGTAATCACACTTTGCTACGGTCACATGTTTTATGCCAGAGCGGCTCCCAACTTTTGAGTTTGACTCCAGCTCTTCTCATTATGCCCAGCCAGGCTCGAAAAGTTCAGTGGGAGTGATGCCCCCACTGACCCAATAGACGATGATGATGAAGCTGCCGAAGCAGATGGCACCAGCCTCTACGTGAAGCGTACTCGGATAGAGAACATGAAACTGAGGCAAGTTCCTGGCCTTGCTTACAGGGTGGTGAACTCGGACTATAGACTGGCTTCTGTAGCCTGCATTTGCTTGTCGTGATCGTCACTTCTCCCTTGGACTCTTATTCTGATCTCAATCTTGCTCAAGTTGTGAGAAGGAACTCTTGCCTGTAGAATTTTCCGGTGCAGAGCTGACTGTTGTCGAACTTTGTTTTGGGACAGCCTTCAAAATCTGATCTCGAAGACAACGATACAGGAACCAGCATTCCAGCGAATTATTCTTTTGTACAGGTGACTGTCTTTCTGAAAGATGGTCTGTCGTGCTCATATTGCGATTTTATCAGTTTCGTTCTTCTGAGAGATGGTCTGTCGTGCTCATATTGCGATTTTATCAGTTTCCTTCTTCCCTTGTGCATATTTAACGGTTTAGTTTGTCGCAGATTAGCAACTCCAAGCGGCAAGAAAGGAGAGGCTGCTCCTCCATTGGACCGAGCAATCCATGTGAAGCATTTCAGGAACATACCGATGGCAGACTTGGATGTTGTCTTGGTGAGTTATGATCTTGAATCCAACCTGTGTGTTACGTTGCATAACATTGGCCTGAGATTTATTTCAGTCTTCAAGTCTCACATGTTCCCTGATATGGCAAAAAGGGGCTAACGTCTGTCCATGCCCGATTGCTTTCGCCTCCAACTGATCACTTTGCTCTGCTGCAGCCAGAAAAGAAGAACCCTAGCCTTACCACCTTGGATTATTCAAGGATCGCTATATCCGCAATTGTTGGGTTGGTCAGTCAGCCTCTCTTTAACCTTTAAAGCGCTTGGCAAGCCACCAAAAATCCAGGATTGTCACTCATTGACGTCGTTTCTGAGACAGGGTGCCATTGTGGGGTCGCTAAAGACTGATATCGTGGACATCAGGGTGGGAGCAGCCGTTTTCAGTGGCTTTGTTGTGTACTGCGCGAGGATTTACCTGAAGTATTCTCCAAATCATCACATCTGTTGCAGTCTCTTGACGCCGTAGAGAAAGCTTCAAGAGCTGTTTCAGATTCACTAATTAACCTTGCAACCTGCAGCTTCAACCGGAGCCTCAGGGAATGCCAAAGTCTCATCACCAGATCCATGTATGACAAGCAACTGGACACGGGGAAAGGGACACTTCTCCATCTTTGTGACGATGTCATCCAACAAGAGGTAAAAATCTATCGTGCTGAAGGAAGAACCAGTATTCTTGTTCCATGCTTCATGACATCCTGTCGCTGTGCAGGTCAAAGAGGTTATCCTTGCATACTACATGCTGATGATGCATGGACAAGCAACAGAGCAGGTACAACTGATTCCAACTTCAGGCACGTTAGGTTCCTATGTCACCAGTATCCTAATTCTGTTCGCACTGTCTTGGACAGGAACTCGACTTGCTGGTGGAAAAGTTGCTACTTGAGAAATTCGTTGAAAACACTGACTTCGAGGTGGACGATGCTCTCCAAAAACTGGAGAAGTTAGGAATCGTTACGAAGGTAAGATAGTCTGTTTCAGCCGATTGAGCAAGTATTGACCGCATTTGTGGTATCCTTGTTGCTCTAATGGTAGCTTTCAATTCTGGAGCAGGACTCAGAGGATAGGTACCGCGCTGAGCCCATTCGGCGGGCTAATGAAAAATTAGGGTTAGCCCCCGACACCTTCAACTTCGTCGATGAAGACGTTCTGAGTCTGAGACCAGCCGTCTTTGTGTAGGCGAGGTTGGTTATCTATGTAATAGTTCTATTTCTATCTATCTGGAGAGAAGCGGAAGCGGTTTGGTCTATGTGGAAACCTGAGCCGTGCACTGTTTTTATTGGAGAATCTTTTTTTTTTAAAGAGTCTGGGCCCTGCAATTCTGTTTGCCATTCCAGGAGGGCCTGCCATCCATTTCAAACCAATTGCAAACCAGATGGGATCTGTCCATCCATTTCAAATCATTTGCAAACCAGATGGGATCTGTCAATTGGAAAATTGGAATGGTTGTACACTATTTATTATAGACCTACTAAGGAATCTCTTAATTGAAATAGAAGTTACTTAAATAGATATGATTGGACATATTTATGAATTAAATTAATAAATATAAATAGATATTTTTTATAGTTAAAATTATGAATTATATGTATTTCAGGTAATAGATATTAACAATCTCAAGAATCTCTTACTCAACTATAAGGAATGAATCTAATGGTACAGAAACTGAAGTTATACGTAAATTAATATTGACAAGTCATAAAATGGGATGTACAAGTTTGAGGCATTGGCTTGCCATAGAATGGATGCGTCATGGGACGGATATGAACATCTATAGTGGATAAACGAAGTGACACCCTAGCAATCTTGTTTTATGGGCTATTATAGATTGATATTTAAGCACGTGTGTGTCTGGATCTATAAGTTTTCTAAAAGTTCAAATATTTCCAGTGCATCCATCTTATAAGAAGTGATGGTATTCTATGCATTTCAACATTTAGATATAAGATATAATATATTTTTATTTTTGCGAGGCTAGTCCCCTTGGTATGGGGCCCTCCACTAGACTATTTAAAAACTTATAGTTCAAATATTTCCAGTGCATACATTTTATAAGAAGTGCTGGTATTCCATGCATTTCAATATTTAGATATAGAATATAATATATTTTATTTTTGCTCCACTAAGCTATTTCTCACCCCCTTGGTGTAAATGAGACTTCCCATCTTTGCACATTTATAAAGTCTTTTGTTTTCTTTTGATATACGAAATATATATAATAAGTATGTAACTTTTAAAAATATTATATCAATTTACAAATATAATTTAAATAAACCTAAATAATATCTTAAAATATAGGAAAGTACTTTGGATATGTCGTTGTATTCAAATTTTTTTAGCACTTTGAAAAAACAAAATGAGCAAAGATGAAAGTTTTCAAAATAAGAGCTAGGTTTCAAAAAGGAGGCGCAGGACAAAAATCACTACGAGACGATCTACTAAACAGATAACTTACATAACAATCATTTAAGTAAAACCATGCACTAATACTAGATGCACAAAGTGTATTTAGAGCTTCTTCTAGAAAATTTAAACAATCTTCACAAGTTCGCTTGTTGATTTGAGTCGATGTCTTAAAACAATCAATCCAGCCTTCGAAGGGATATTCCTTCATGTTATAGATTATTCCCGGAAATGGCTGGTTTCTTCTAGTTTCAAATAATCGCTTGACGTTCTGCTTGAGTACAAGATACTCATCTAAATCTTGAAATTGTACAGGATTGCACCAATGATTGACATACTCTAAATTTGCCCTCGCGACAACATGGCTAATATTCCAAAGGATTATTATTAACAAAATTTGGATTTTGATCTCAATTGCATTCATTATTGCAAAGTTGAAATTCCACTTTGTAAATTCACTGCTATATATCAAAAATTTAAAACATCAAAAGTTATTAAAGTAATAATACACATAACTACTAGTCACTTATTTATTATAAAATAAAATATCAAAAACCATTTCTTCATATTTGATGTGAAAATTTCATATTTAAAGATTATGAAATGAAAAGATCTAGGCGAAAGTATTCTCTTACATAGTTATATTCTTGCACTACAAATATCAAGATATTCCATATCTTTGTAACTTTCACATTGATTTGATTTTTAGGTTTTAATTATTCAGGAAGAAAAGAATTCACATAGAATACCTACTTTGATCACTGGCTATTTACTGCATATATAACACGCCCATCAATAGAATTTTTATATTATCTAATTTAATAAATTCACTCTTCACGTCACGGCCAATCCATCAAACACTCTTTGATGGTCACTTCGGAGGGCCATGATAGTAGGATATGCCCACAAGGGCATGGGGGGTCCGAGCTCTACGTTTGTACAAGTTGGTGTACGAGAGGAAGGCATGGCTGTGACATTTGTGCTATTTGTGTCTCTCTTGCAGGCATGTGCTAGTGGGTTACACATGGGGCAGTAGCTTAATATGCAGATCAGAAAAGCGGGACATGAAGGTGATGTGTTCGTGGTCAGCAATTAGTGAAAATATTTATGCAAAGTGTGGGAGGTTGGAAGGCGCTCATAGGCTGTTTGATGGAGCTGGGAAAAGAAATTTGGTGTCATAGGTGAATGGATCTCCTTGGTGGTGCTGGTTAATAGCTTTGGTAAGGGAAGCAGCTAGAGCAAAGCTAGTAGACTGACAAGGAGGGACTGATGCATAGTTTTTGGTTGGGAATGAGAAGCATCCCCAGAGCGCACCAAGGGTATATACACAGCAGGTGGATGCGCAGCTCGCTGCTCAGGATAGTGTGATGGCCCGTCACCCCCTGCCTCCTAGAAGTGCTACTTCATGACAAAGCATTCGTCCTCCGAAGAATACATGGTGGAAACAAAAGACAAAGACGGAAATAGATCAAGCACGAAGGTTAGAAGTGTTCACAGTTCACGAATATCGAGAATGACCTCGTCAAGAAAAACGACGTCCTATTGTTGCTCCATAAAAAAGTATTGATTAACTTCAAGAACATAAAAAAGAAGGAGTAAATTGTTGTATGAAATATTCAAGGCCCACTCACAAGGTTTTGTAGGTCATTTTAACAGTACAAAAAAGGGGAAATACACCTAAACTTTCAGTCATTTACTTTTATGTAGCAAACACACTTGTTGATATATTTTCATCACCTTGGTTTATAAAATTTTCGTCGTGGTCACGCTCATTTCTGGAGTGGTTGGGATAGCAGCGCTGTTGGCTGCCAACGCCCATCAAAGAATGGAGCTCCGGTGGCCTGGCAGGCGCCGACGGTGCCACTATTCTTATTGACCTTCTCCTCTCCTTCCTGGCTCTCGGGTATGATATTCTGCCGGCCAGCACAAAGGTGACCCTTGCAAGACCTTGGAAGTTTAGCGCTCAGCCTATTTATTGTCCTCCAACAGGTATGCTTGCAAGGAGATCGACGACGAAAACAATAGACCACCTCATCACCGGGACGGACGAGTTGTGAGTGACTGACCTTGTTCGCTCATGCTGTAACAGTTCTCTTCAGTCTCCGGTTTCTTTGAACACAAACTTTCTTGTAGACGACTGATCCAAGATCTGTGACAAACTCGCAGCAAACGCTGGAGGCTTTTGTGATCATCATCGCCGCCTTCAAGCTGTTCAAACTGGTGACCTTGCACACAAACCTCACAGACAGGATTTTCACTTAAGACGCTGTCTGTGTTAGTGATACATTGTTGTACTCATCTTTTGATTGGGGAACATGTCACCGAGTGACATTGTTGTACTCATCTTTTGATTCTGGAAAATGTCACCGAGTGACATTGTTGTACTCATCTTTTGATTCTGGAACGTGTCACCGAGTGACATTGTTGTACTCATCGTGTGATTCGGAAGGATTCAATTGGGAGAATAAAGTACTCTGCTATCGGCATGATCATATTCAGTGGTTGGCACCATGTTCTGTCATAACGAAGCAACGTGCAGCTCCTGACCATCTTTTGCATCACGGAGCTCACCATTAGTGTCAATTCGTAGCCTCATGACTGCACATTGGATAAGGCGTTGGTCTTGAGATTTTGGGATCAATTCTTTTGATTGAAATTTTGGGATTGATTCTTTTGATCGATTTTGGGATTGGGTGTGTAAAAACCCAGGTCATGGAATTTGCATCCACAACAAGGTGAGTACAAGGTAATGAAGGAGTTTTTGTACCACGGAGCAAGCTAACACACATCATGTTCATTGGATGAGACGATGGTCCTTGAATCTTGAGATTTTGGGATCAATTCTTTGTTTGAGATTAGTTCTAGAAAACTTCGGAAATGGCTGGTTTCTTCTAGTTTTCAAATAATCGCTGACGCTCGCTTGAGTACAAGATACTCATCTAAATCTTGAAATTGTACAGATTGCACCAATGATTGACATACTCTAAATTTGCCCTCGCGACAACATGGCTAATATTCCAAAGGATTATTATTAACAAAATTTGGATTTTGATCTCAATTGCATTCATTATTGCAAAGTTGAAATTCCACTTTGTAAATTCACTGCTATATATCAAAAATTTAAAACATCAAAAGTTATTAAAGTAATAATACACATAACTACTAGTCACTTATTATTATAAAATAAAATATCAAAACCATTTCTTCATATTTGATGTGAAAATTTCATATTTAAAGATTATGAAATGAAAAGATCTAGGCGAAAGTATTCTCTTACATAGTTATATTCTTGCACTACAAATATCAAGATATTCCATATCTTTGTAACTTTCACATTGATTTGATTTTTAGGTTTTAATTATTCAGGAAGAAAAGAATTCACATAGAATACCTACTTTGATCACGGCTATTTCGCATATATAACACGCCCATCAATAGAATTTTATATTATCTAATTTAATAAATTCACTCTTCACACGCCAATCCATCAAACACTCTTTGATGGTCACTTGAGGGCCATGATAGTAGGATATGCCCACAAGGGCATGGGGTCCGAGCTCACGTTTGTACAAGTTGGTGTACGAGAGGAAGGCATGGCTGTGACATTTGTGCTATTTGTGTCTCTCTTGCAGGCATGTGCTAGTGGGTTACACATGGGGCAGTAGCTTAATATGCAGATCAGAAAAGCGGGACATGAAGGTGATGTGTTCGTGGTCAGCAATTAGTGAAAATATTTATGCAAAGTGTGGGAGGTTGGAAGGCGCTCATAGGCTGTTTGATGGGTAGGAAAAGAAATTTTGGTGTCATAGGTGAATGGATCTCCTTGGTGGTCTTGGTTAATAGCTTTGGTAAGGGAAGCTAGAGCAAAGCTAGTAGACTGACAAGGAGGGATGCATAGTTTTGGTTGGGAATGAGAAGCATCCCCAGAGCGCACCAAGGGTATATACACAGCAGGTGGATGCGCAGCTCGCTGCTCAGGATAGTGTGATGGCCCGTCACCCCCTGCCTCCTAGAAGTGCTACTTCATGACAAAGCATTCGTCCTCCGAAGAATACATGGTGGAAACAAAAGACAAAAGGCGGAAATAGATCAAGCACGAAGGTTAGAAGTGTTCACAGTTCACGAATATCGAGAATGACCTCGTCAAGAAAAACGACGTCCTATTGTTGCTCCATAAAAAAGTATTGATTAACTTCAAGAACATAAAAAAGAAGGAGTAAATTGTTGTATGAAATATTCAAGGCCCACTCACAAGGTTTTGTAGGTCATTTTAACAGTACAAAAAAGGGGAAATACACCTAAACTTTCAGTCATTTACTTTTATGTAGCAAACACACTTGTTGATATATTTTCATCACCTTGGTTTATAAAAATTTTCAGGGTGCAAGACACATACATCACACAGACTTAAATCACACTGCACATTGGATAAGGCGTTGGTCTTGAGATTTTGGGATCAATTCTTTGATTGAAATTTTGGGATTGATTCTTTGATCGATTTTGGGATTGGGTGTGTAAAAACCCAGGTCATGGAATTTGCATCCACAACAAGGTGAGTACAAGGTAATGAAGGAGTTTTTGTACCACGGAGCAAGCTAACACACATCATGTTCATTGGATGAGACGATGGTCCTTGAATCTTGAGATTTTGGGATCAATTCTTTGTTTGAGATTAGTTCTAGAAAACTCAGGAAATGGAGTTTGCATCCACAAAAAGGTGAGTATAAGGTAATGCAGGAGTTTCCGTACCATGCAGCACACTAATACACATCATGTTCATTCCTAATTGGTAGCTTTGAACAAAGAACTCTGGGTGGCATAGAAAACTATGCAAAGGAAAGGCGACAATTTGAATCGGCAATATACCATATGTACTGGAAAAGGGTCTTGGCTGTCCGTAGTTATTTATGTACCAATTAGTGAAACAATATATAGTTTACCCAGCAAAACCAACACACATTGTCGTACTCCCTATGTTTATGACGTTTAAATACAAAGGTCATAGTTTTCACATCGCACCAACCACCTTCACTACTGCGATGCGATTCCGTCTGGGCCTGCTCCAGCCTGTGGCTTCTTCGCTCCTTACTTGCGAGTGCGGCTCTGCCCTCGATGATTCTGGGGTACACCTTGCTCGTTGTCCCTACGGGTCATCGCATTGCCACTCACGACGCCATCCGCGATGTCATGTTCGCCATCGCCGCGAAAGCGCTACATGGCATGGAGGGAGCGGATGTATACTCCGCTGTCGTTCAATCCGGTGACTGCACCTTGTCCGTGGCGACCGTGTTTCGGGCGATGTGGTGGTTACCGATCCTACACGAGATACCATCTCCGCCAGTCATCACTAACCGTCCGTTGGCTGCTAGCAACGCCATCAAAGAATGGAGCTCCGGTGGCCTGGCAGGCGCCGACGGTGCCACTATTCTTATTGACCTTCTCCTCTCCTTCCTGGCTCTCGGGTATGATATTCTGCCGGCCAGCACAAAGGTGACCCTTGCAAGACCTTGGAAGTTTAGCGCTCAGCCTATTTATTGTCCCTCCAACAGGTATGCTTGCAAGGAGATCGACGACGAAAACAATAGACCACCTCATCACCGGGACGGACGAGTTGTGAGTGACTGACTCCTTGTTCGCTCATGCTGTAACAGTTCTCTTCAGTCTCCGGTTTCTTTGAACACAAACTTTCTTGTAGACGACTGATCCAAGATCTGTGACAAACTCGCAGCAAACGCTGGAGGCTTTGTGATCATCATCGCCGCCTTCAAGCTGTTCAAACTGGTGACCTTGCACACAAACCTCACAGACAGGATTTTCACTTAAGACGCTGTCTGTGTTAGGGTGACATTGTTGTACTCATCTTTGATTGGGGAACATGTCACCGAGTGACATTGTTGTACTCATCTTTGATTCTGGAAAATGTCACCGAGTGACATTGTTGTACTCATCTTTGATTCTGGAACGTGTCACCGAGTGACATTGTTGTACTCATCGTGTGATTCGGAAGGATTCAATTGGGAGAATAAAGTACTCTGCTATCGGCATGATCATATTCAGTGGTTGGCACCATGTTCTGTCATAACGAAGCAACGTGTGCAGCTCCTGACCATCTTTTGCATCACGGAGCTCACCATTAGTGTCAATTCGTAGCCTCATGACTGCACATGGAACTCACAACAACAACTTGGATGTACTGTAGGGTGGAGAAGGATTGTTTCATCAGTGGAGAAAGAAAGAAAGACGATGTTATCACCACTGCAACGTACAGGCTGAACTCCCCGGCCCTCAGCCTTGATCGGATCAATTTGCTCTGCTGTCCCGGAGCTTGGGCGGCCATGGGCCAGCTGCTAAACTGAGAACTGAGTTACCAAAGAGTCAAGCTGCCGCCGGCAATTTGCATGCAAGCGGACATCGCATTTCCCTTCTGTAGGAGTGGGGCCGGCCCTGCTCCAGCTACGCCCAGGTGATGTATTATCCTCTACGTCTTTGATTTATCCGATGGTTTGTCTTCACCAACACTCTGGACAGCATGCCACCCTTCTTATTATGGCAGGTGGAGCGCGTCTCCCAGTGCTCCTCTCCCTGTGTTCCACGAGGCTTCAGCGAATCTGAGGCTGCTTCAGCCTTACACTTAAGTGAGGATTTTGATCAGGAGAACAAGCATGGTGAGGCTACCTAGGACGGTGTTTTCTCGAACTTTGATCCATTTCGTGGACATCCAGGGTCGTGAGTCGTGAGATTGATGTGATAAAAATAAGACTGTTGCCCACTGAAATTGATGCTCAGGGGACGACTCCGCAGCCTGCTCAGGAGGCTTCTCCCAGTTCCACCTCACATGCTGCCACCCCGGTGTCTGAACAGGGTGATCTTCCTCTACCTCCGTGGTTTGCAGGCCGTTTATTCTTCCCGTGATATGACATTGTGGGTGCGAGGGTGACTTTAGGTAGGGAGCTTATTTGCTCCTCTTCACCTTGACCCCTGGTCCTCTTTGGTTGTCCCCTCCTAGATGGGCTTTTCCCATCGTTTTTCACCTCAATAAAATATTTCCCGTTTTCCTATGATATGTGTGAGTACCAAAGTTTATATCTTTTTATAAAAGCTAGCTATATTGTAAACCTATATGATGTACAGGTCGTAGATAGTAGGGAATAGGGACATATACAAATTGCAGTCGTTGTTAATATGTGAGCTTATGTATATTGAGATGGAACGATTGAACTCGGTGCTAATAGGCGAGCGTGTAGAATGCGACGCTGCTGCATAGAACGGACGGGAAGAGAAAGCTGAAAGAGACAAAAAGGAGCACGGAACATAGCTGCTCCCGCAAGCCACAAGTGTCTCCGTCTTGGAGCCGGCCTTCGTCCTGTGCCAGCAATGGCACTGTCGCATAGTGGAGTTCAAACACTCCCGCCAGGTTCCTGGCTCCAGGAGTCCAGTCCTTTCACACTCTTCAAACACAGCGCACATCTCGCACGAAGCTTGGTTTCAAGTTGGCCGAAGCAGCGCGAGCCGCGATCAGCACAGACCAGAGATTGAGGCAAAAGTGCCGTGAAATCTCATCTCTGCGACGTCATCCACAATGGCTGTGACCATTTCGAAATCCACGTTTCTAGCAGTTCTCGTGTTCCTCATTGCTACAATGACCTTCATCGAGGTGGCCCTTGCTTCTTGGCTACAAGACCGACTCCTCGGACCCGACGTCGCTCCCTCCGGTATACGTGCCTTGGCTGCAGGAGAGAGCAAGCTTTATGACATTTTTGCTGAGCATGCTCGCAGATCTGGCGACTTGAGACCTCTTCGCTGTTGTCAAATTCTCCACAGGGACCGACGCCGTCACACCAATTTTCGTCGTGGTCACGCTCATTTCTGGAGTGGTTGGGATAGCAGCGCTGTTGGCTGCTAGCAACGCCATCAAAGAATGGAGCTCCGGTGGCCTGGCAGGCGCCGACGGTGCCACTATTCTTATTGACCTTCTCCTCTCCTTCCTGGCTCTCGGGTATGATATTCTGCCGGCCAGCACAAAGGTGACCCTTGCAAGACCTTGGAAGTTTAGCGCTCAGCCTATTTATTGTCCCTCCAACAGGTATGCTTGCAAGGAGATCGACGACGAAAACAATAGACCACCTCATCACCGGGACGGACGAGTTGTGAGTGACTGACTCCTTGTTCGCTCATGCTGTAACAGTTCTCTTCAGTCTCCGGTTTCTTTGAACACAAACTTTCTTGTAGACGACTGATCCAAGATCTGTGACAAACTCGCAGCAAACGCTGGAGGCTTTTGTGATCATCATCGCCGCCTTCAAGCTGTTCAAACTGGTGACCTTGCACACAAACCTCACAGACAGGATTTTCACTTAAGACGCTGTCTGTGTTAGGGTGACATTGTTGTACTCATCTTTTGATTGGGGAACATGTCACCGAGTGACATTGTTGTACTCATCTTTTGATTCTGGAAAATGTCACCGAGTGACATTGTTGTACTCATCTTTTGATTCTGGAACGTGTCACCGAGTGACATTGTTGTACTCATCGTGTGATTCGGAAGGATTCAATTGGGAGAATAAAGTACTCTGCTATCGGCATGATCATATTCAGTGGTTGGCACCATGTTCTGTCATAACGAAGCAACGTGTGCAGCTCCTGACCATCTTTTGCATCACGGAGCTCACCATTAGTGTCAATTCGTAGCCTCATGACTGCACATGGAACTCACAACAACAACTTGGATGTACTGTAGGGTGGAGAGAAGGATTGTTTCATCAGTGGAGAAAGAAAGAAAGACGATGTTATCACCACTGCAACGTACAGGCTGAACTCCCCGGCCCTCAGCCTTGATCGGATCAATTTGCTCTGCTGTCCCGGAGCTTGGGCGGCCATGGGCCAGCTGCTAAACTGAGAACTGAGTTACCAAAGAGTCAAGCTGCCGCCGGCAATTTGCATGCAAGCGGACATCGCATTTCCTTCTGTAGGAGTGGGGCCGGCCCTGCTCCAGCTACGCCCAGGTGATGTATTATCCTCTACGTCTTTGATTTATCCGATGGTTTGTCTTCACCAACACTCTGGACAGCATGCCACCCTTCTTATTATGGCAGGTGGAGCCGCGTCTCCCAGTGCTCCTCTCCCTGTGTTCCACGAGGCTTCAGCGAATCTGAGGCTGCTTCAGCCTTACACTTAAGTGAGGATTTTGATCAGGGAGAACAAGCATGGTGAGGGCTACCTAGGACGGTGTTTTCTCGAACTTTGATCCATTTCGTGGACATCCAGGGTCGTGAGTCGTGAGATTGATGTGATAAAAAATAAGACTGTTGCCCACTGAAATTGATGCTCAGGGGACGACTCCGCGGCCTGCTCAGGAGGCTTCTCCCAGTTCCACCTCACATGCTGCCACCCCGGTGTCTGAACAGGGTGATCTTCCTCCGAGGCCTCCTGCCCTGACCATCAATCTCGACTGGAGTAGACTTCTAATCAGTCCGGTGGTTCTTCTCCCAGCTCTCTTGCTTTGGCTACAATTTGTGTTTACAATTGTGGCCTTGGGATTGGCTGCGGCGGTCATCAACAAATTGATTGATGGTTCTTCTGAGGGTATGTTTCATGTGGCTTGTTTCCTCCGTCGGCAGACGTTTTCAATCTGATGGTGGTTTGAGCACAGATATGACGTGTCCGCAGGGAACAATGCCACATCCGCCTTTGTTCTGGTAACTCTGATATCTGAGACAGTAGGACTAGCAGCAATCGCAATTGCAGCTCAGCACTTGTGGCAGAGAACGCCCACAAGCTTGGCATCTGATGCGCTTATCACTTTGGTGGACTTGGCCTTGTCCGGGTTGGCTTTCGGGTATGCAGTCCTTCAGCACATTGATGCCTTGCTCACGAATGCATCATTGACGTAACCTGGTGACATAGCTTGAAACTGAGAAGTGATCTCTGCTCGTTTCTCGACAGTTTTGCTTGCAAGGAGGCAGATGTTGGGGATAAGACGGTGGACGTGTCCTACGGCTTTGTGAATGCAGAGGAAACATTCTCAAGAGGCCCGAGACTGGTGAGCACACTCACGGTTACTGTAGACGTCCTGTACAACGGAGCTGGTCTGAGCTCGCGAGATTGCTGCGATCCCAGTTCACGAATTTCGGACCATGTGCACTGTACTGTGCAGAAAGGCCTGGAGGGCATTGTCATCCTTCTTTTCCTACTCAAGCTGTTGAAGGTGGTGGGCATCTTCGTCGTGGACATTTTCGGACTGCAGACAACGACTAAGGCCGACCCCCCAGCCCCTGAAATCTGAGCTCCTCCGACATCCACCGGAAGTCCTGGCCAACCGGATAGCAGGAGGCAAGTGTTGTAAACGTGTTGTACGTACCATATCCAGAATCTGTTGGAGATGCTCGTGGTGGGGCATTCATTCTGTGATATTCAGATGTGAACAAAATTCCGACCGCCTAGAGATTCTGTATAACAGCAGTCCGCACCGAATTTGTGCTCTGGCAGTGAATTATCAAATTTGGGAGACAGTTTGGACCGATCAGCTGAGTTGCGGTTATTTGTTGTAGCCCTATCCCTGGCCCTGGCCGGGAGCCTTCCAATTCATGCAATCTCCCATGGCTTTGAGTGTTGGGAGCAGGGTCATTCCCGGAACTTTGCTTAGCTCCAGGAACATTAGCTTGGAACCAGAGCTTTCTGCCTGCAGGGTTCTTGGAGGAATACATTTGTCGTCTTGCAAATTTTCCAGCAGTCAGAAGAACGGATCACCTTGTAGAGATGCTTCCGTGATCTGCTTGTCACTGGGTAGCAGGGAAGAGGGGTTTGCTCCAGCATTCACCGAAGAGTTTCGGACAAGGACGAGTGGTGATGAGGTATGAAACATATTGCTTGACGTTGTCAGCATTCAGCAGCTCAAAAATGCCTGGACGCGTGTGGGATGTTTTGGGTCAGGTCCGGAAGGAGATCCTCAAGTGCTATGACCTTGTTCACAAGCTTGGAAGGGGAGCCGTATACTTGGGTTCAGCACGAACCAAGGTCGGGCACGCTCATTATGACCAGGCCATGGAGCTTGGGCGTGAAGTAAGACCCAACACTCCACGGATGCTGTCGCTGTACCGCAATAGCAGCATCATGATATCAAGCGGCTGTTGCTTGCAGGTGGCTCTCCTGCTTAACTGCACATCCTGGACTGGTGTTGGGCCCGGACTGATGGATGCAGTGGTCAGAGGAGCCATGGAAGCCCGCAAACCTGTCGCTGGTTTCAAGATTTACATGGAGGCCGGCGAATGGACCAACTCCAACACACACCCCTACTTGTCCAGTGACACTTACTTCACTTGTCGGTGTGTCCTTGTCTCACCTTTCCAGCTCGGGACTACTCAATGGAACGTTTCGCATTCTCCTATAGCCTGTTGCATTAGTTCTGACGCTCTTCTGTTATGCAGCTTCTTCTCTGCAAGAAAGCACGGACTGGTGGATGCTGGGGTAAGGAATCACAAACAAGACAAAACAGCATTCGTGGCCTTACCAGGAGGCGTGGGCACCTTGGATGAGATCTTCGAAATATTGACACTCATTCAGCTTGGTCGAATTGGTTCTTCACATCCTGTACCTTTCCTTGTCATGAACTACGATGGATTTTACGACAACCTTCTCAAGTTTTTGGACACCTGTGGAGAGTGGGGTACGTTATCCGCCGGTGAGCTTCAAGGACTGTGGACCATTTGTGGGACAAATTCTGAGGCCCTCAAGTACCTTGCTGACTTCTACAACCTAAAATGAGCGGTGGACGATCCCAAGCTCTTAGTTTGCAAATACTGTCCCGGCCACACACCTTGCAAGAACGTCGTTCACATAAACATGTGCAATTTCCAATATGATGATACCTCCAACTTGACGTGGGAAGAAGCAAGTTCTGCCCGTTCTGCAAATAGGTGAGAGAGGGCTTCAGCTCACACGTCAGACGATAGAACGCTAGCTAGGCAAGGAAACTGGCTAAGAGGCGAAAACCACTTACTCCACAACCTTGACGACATGATGCCAACCCCATCGTGTGCTCCGGATTAGACACTCCTGGCACCATCCAGTAAATCCTATCCAGACAGCTATCAGATCACACGGGAAGAAGCAAGTTCAGCACATCCACGCAGTTTTGAAACAAAATGGGTATTACCATTCGAATATACTGGTTGGGAAGCCGATTCTCCGCATTGATGCTGAGGCTCAAACAGGAGCTTTGTTCTAAGTACTAGATGTCTCGACCATAGTCGGGATTGCTGGATTGGAGCCATTACTACAAAAATGTGCAAGCTCAACCAGCAACCATGCGAACTGGCTCATACCCACACTCCTTCCTGAGATCCGTGAACAATGTCCTCAGTGTGGCATACATCTGCTTGCGTTCAGGGTGGTGCGAATCCTCGACCAGGAACGTGTGGACTCTACCATCGACAGCCATCCGGGTGCAGCCAGGCTCCTTCTTTGCATCTGCTTTCTGCATCATGTTCCTGATCCTCGCTCTTTCATCCCACCTGCCAGTAGCAGCATACATGTCTGCCAAAAGGACATATGCAGCAGCATTTTTTGGATCAAGGCTGAGTATGGCCGCAAATGAACGAATTCCCATCTCTACATTACCGTAGGTCCTACAAGCCCCAAGCAAGGACATCCACATGACAGTATTGCCACACAATGGCGTGTCACTGATGAGATGCTCTGCTGCTTCCAATTGTCCTGCTCGACCTAGCAGGTCAACCACACAGGTATGATGCTCTAATTCCGCTGAAACACCGTAATCCGGAGTCATGGATTGGTACAGCTGCATGCCCTCATCCACTAATCCGGCGTGGCTGCACGCTGAAAGTAATGAGACAAAGGTGATTCTGTTAGGTCGCAACCCGTGACATTGCATTTCACTAAAGAGGTTGAGGGCCTCCAGACCACCTCCATGCTGTGCATATCCCCCAATCATAGCATTCCATGACACCAAATTTCTTATTGGCATTCTGTCAAACACTTTGCGTGCATCCGCCAAACTCCCACAGTTGGCATACATGTCAATGAGAGTGTTACCAACCACCAAGATTGACTCAAGACCCCTATCCAGAATGTAATCATGGAGCAGCTTGCCCTGATCAAGAGTTGCTATGCTGGAGCATGCTTTGAGGATGCTAACAACAGTAATTGTGTCAGGTTGTATTCCTTCTGCTTGCATTTGCTGAAAGAGGTCAACTGCTCTCTGTCCAAACCCATGCTTAGCCAATCCCACGATTATGGAGTTCCACGACACCACCTCTCTGTTGGGCAGTCTCTGGAATACACACAGAGCATCGTCTAGATTCCCACACTTGACATACATGTCGATGAGGGTGTTGCAAACATCTGCATCGGATTCCAAGTTGCTCCTTGTGATTTGGCCGTGGACCAGCTTGCCCTGGTCTACAGCTGCTATGCTTGAACAGGCTTTGAGGATGCTGATGAGAGTGACCTTATTTGGATGCATCCCTGCCCTCTGCATTTCTTCAAAGAGTTCAAGGGCTGCATTACCATCCTCCACCTGGGCATATCCTGCAATCATGGCACTCCACGAAACCAGATCCTTTGACTTTAGTTTGTCAAATACACTACGAGCATCCTCCAGGCTCCCACACTTAGCATACATGTTCACAAGAGAGTTTCCGAGGGTAACATCCGACTCATCAGAAGATTTTTTGATGTAGACATGCACCAACTTGCCTACATCCAAAGCTGCTCTATTTGAGCACACTCTCAAGACGCTGAGAAGAGTGGCCCGGTCTGGCTGGAGACCCTCGAGCTGCATGTCCTGGAATAGTTGGAGGGCTACCTGAGCATCTCCATTGTGGGCATAACCCGCAATCATTGATGTCCAAGTCACCCTGTTTTTGGCTGACAATTTGTCGAACTGTTTGCGTGCATCTTCAAGGCAGCCACACTTAACATACATGTCGATAAGGGTGCTGCTGATAAAAACATCCGATTCGGAATTAGTCTGTTTCGCATAAGCGTGAAGTAGCTTGCCTTGTTCAAGAGCTGATGTTCGAGAGCAAGCTTTCAGAACGCTGACCAGTGTGATATGATTTGGAAGCAATCCCTCCTTTAACATCTGCAGATAGAGTTGGAGTGCTACTCGAGCATCCCCATGCTGCGCATAGGCTGAAATTATAGAAGTCCACGTCACCAGATCCTTCATTCCCAGTCCCTCGAATACTTTGTGAGCATCTTCAAGGCTCCCACTTTTAGCGTACATGTCAACAAGTGCACTACCAACGAACAAATCCTTTTCCAACCCACTTGCCCTAATGTGAGCATGGTGCATTCTGCCCTGATCTATATCTCTCACGCTGGTGCATGCTTTCAGCACGCTTATGAACATGGCCTTATCCGGCTTCAGGCCTTCTTTTTGCATTTGCTGGCAGAGTTGGAGTGCATCCAGACCCATGCCATTATGGACATATCCTGCAATCATAACCTTCCATGATACCATACTTCTTGTCGGCAGCCTGTCAAAAACACCTCGTGCGTCTTCGAGGCTTCCACACTTGGCATACATACCAATCAGACTGTTGCTCACAAATGTATTTGACTCAAAGCCACTTACAATCACATGAGCATGAATCAACCTGCCTTCGGCCAGAGCTGCTGTGCTAGCACAAGCTTGCAGCGCGGCTACAAAGACATAGTCGTTCGGGCGAGTACCTGCATCCAGCATCTGATGATAAAGCATGATAGCCTCTCCAGCCATACCCTGCTTGCCATGTGCAGAGATTATCGTTGCCCACGAAGACACGCTAGATGCAGGCAACCTCCTGAACACTTGATCTGCCTCCGCCAAACTACCACAAGCAGCATACATTCGGATGAGGAGGTTCCCCAGAAAAATCTCGCCACCGTGGCCTGCTTTGGATATAAGGGCATCTACTTGCCTGCCTAGTGCTAGATCCATCTTCTCAGCGCACCCCTGAAGAAGGCAGGCAAACGACTGCACAGAGTGTTGGTGGAACAACGGAATCATGATCCGCATGTTGGAGTAATTTACTCCGTTCAAATAGCAGAGAGCGTCTGTGTGTCGGATGCCACTTTGCACAACGCCCGTAGACCGTGCAAACGGATCTCAGAATGCCATTGACAAGGGTTTTGCGACACGCAAAGCAAGAAGGCTGCCTCTAACGCGGTGTGAGGAGTGTAATCTGTGTTGATTTGAATGGCTCGCGCAAGCCTTGCATCACTGGTGTCCTCGCTTGTGTATGAAATGATATTGTTGCCCTATTAGGCATGTTTCCCTTCAGGATTGAGGCCAATGCAACGACGTTTGCTGAGAAGGCTCACTTGTCCTTAGAGCTAGATTCGGGTTTGTGGCTGGCTGTGTTCACGGGCAGAAGTGAGGAGGAATTGGCAAAGAAGCAGAGCTCTCAGATGGCAAATCCGAGCTGCAGAAGGCTAGTCAGGTGACACCGTTGGTGGAACTTGCTGATTACTGTCGTGTCAGATGCACAACGGTGAACGGCTCTCCGGCTACGCTACCAGGGTAGATACTAAGATATTCAGGTCAGTCTCCAAATGCCTGACGGCTGTTGCAACCCAATCAGGTGCTGAATTCATTCACATGCCTGGTTGAATGTGAAATTGGAAGAGACTGGTCACTCCAACATGTACAAGTGAGAATTGAGCATGTTCTTTGGTTTGGGGCCAAATTTGGGGTATGGCCCTGTGCCCGAGGACGCATTGCCGAGGGACACGGCGCATAATTTTCGGTGCATGGTTTTTCGTGCGGCCTATAATATATTTTGTCCCTTCGTTTGCGCTGGTCCTCCTCAGATGGCCCGTTTGGGACACCCATCCCCTGACTTTGGAGAATCGTGGAAAAATTTTAACCTTTGCATCCCTCACGTTGCTGCTTTGTTAGGCCGGACTCCTATGATTTCAGCATATTAGTGATATGTATATTATGGAATAATATAATATATATTTTTTAAGAAACGTTACTAAAGGTTTCTTGTGTTTAGATAGTTTCGCATAATACCCCCTTTGTCGACATTGTATCTCGTGTGTGCGATTGTCGCTCACACCGCCTGCTACTGTCTCCTTGATGTTTACATTCTATCTCGCATGTGACTACCACTCACAATGCCTGCCACCTGTTTTCATTCACTCTACTATGCCCAATGGCACCAACAGTACCAACCAACGCAAGGTGCCGACGGTTGACACTGTGCCACCAGCACTGATCGATGGTGCCAACGGTTGTCACCGATGAGCTCATGGCCTGCATCCTTCTCTAAGTGCGCCTTGCGTTTGTCACCATATTGCTTTCCCACAACATTGGTTGTGTGGTTTTAACGGATTTGGAGCAATGTTTTATTGAAGTTGTCTAAATTGTCACAAAGAGGCAGTGGAACGATATACACAAAGCAGTGTCACTCAATCTACAACGTGCCGAAGGACATACTTTAAATATACATTGACATACTCAGTCTACATCTGCCCAACGGCGTCATACATAATATGTATCAACTTTCAGGCTGAGTCTGCAACCTTCCTCATGCCTTGTCACCAAACTAGCTAGCCTATTGTTATCCGTAAAGTAGACCACGCAACAGATTGGCAGCAATCCATGTCCACTCCTCAAACAAGGCTACAATTATAGCGAAGTCTTTTCTCTGCTTCCTAGCCCTCCTACATATCCACATTATTGCAAAAGGTGTGGCTGGATGTTCTTCAATGTTTTAGCCTTTGTGGTTGGCTTACACTACTCAAACTTGATAGGGTTTGTCACACTATGTATCACATTTTTCGACGTCGTTGGGCAGTTGTAGACTGAAAGGTTTCAATATCTATTTATTGTTTGTCCTTGGCACATTGTGACAAACCGGATGTGCACAATCACAAGATGTGTGACAACCAATACTTCCTAACTCGCATTCAACTCCTCATGTAGCCATAGTGGTTAATCTGGTGACACATAATCGTGTATTACTGCCAGATTTGGTTTTGGAATGCGCTGGTCCATTTCATGAATAATGGGCCCAGCTTGGCATGCCTAGTTTTTCGATCTTTTTCAAGAATCCATGGGCCCAGCTTGGCGTAGCCGGTGTAGATTAAAGGCATGGGCTTAACTTGCCATGCTTGGTGTGGCGGGGCTTAAGGCATAACTCTACTATCCAACAAACAGGTATTTTACAATTCATTATTATAATGTAAATAAGAATGAGGAAGAGAGTTCAACTTGGGTCCACATTTTCACTATTACAATAAACAACCACCTAGCTTACTAATTGGATTTGGATGTCAATAATGGATAACCCTACATTTTTGATACCTTAAACCTGTACCTATATTCTAAAATTCAAATTCCATAACTTGCATATTGGGTTATCTAAAATTCCATAACTTGCATATTGGGCTATCCGATGATGTGAAGGAGAATAGGTGGATGAAGTTTGCAGTGAGCTAGAGTCTTCCAAATCTGTCTGTTGAAGGGGCTGAAGGAGGTTTGAAGAACAATGAATCATCTAAAGCTGAGATTCATCTTGTGTTAGCATGGGTGGATGATATCAAAGGAACATTGCATATATGTGATATATTGATAATGATTTGTGGTTTTATTGTGTGGCACAAGATGGGGAACAAAAGATGAAAGAAAGAAGGGAACAAACAAAGCACAATCCCGCATACCAAATTCAAACTTGGATCTTGGCACAATGACATTCGGCAGTCAACTCGGTCAGGCATAAGGCTTGCACCTTCAAGAGTGCTGATGAAGATGTGTATACTCTTATAGAAACATTTGGTGTCAGTGAAGTTGTTGCAAATAACGACGAAGATTTAAGAGTTTTACAAGATTTTGAAGCACGAAGACAAGGAACTTCTATCTCCTGTGGATGCGCAATATGGGCGAGGGACACTCCTAATGGAGCCAAAACATGCAGCTGCAAGACCTTGGAATATTATTTATGACAAGCCATCCTAGAAATTGGAAAATGTCCCGCATGCTTCCATAGGTGTGCTCGAATACGCACATCAGAAAGGAGCAGGACGGCATAGAGGGGGTAACTCTCCAGATTCCACTGGGCTTTGAAGGCCCTCATGAAAAAGGGGTCATGGGTAGCCAAGAATAAATAAGCACTGGATAGTGCAACATTACGGAGGTCAGCTGGCGGCCGAGGAGGAGGAGGTGGGATTCCTGCCCATTCCATGGACGTGGTTCGGGGGCCCTGTGAGGAGGGGCAGGTGAGACTTGAGGTGGCGAGCGAGGATGCAGGTGGGTAAGAGTAGCAGGGACGTGTAACCCACCCTAGCGAGGGAGGAACACCCGGACAGTGGGTTGCCAAAGGTGGCAATCGACAAGAGGGAGTGGACCAGGTTGCCCCTTCACACACACCGTCAGCAACAGCAGAAAAAACCACAAAGGGTGATGGCAAGGGATGCCAGGGGAAGGGGGGAGGAGGGGTACTCATCCCACTGGCCAGGTAGCAACCAGGGTGTCATCTTGACCGAGTACTATCTCAATCCTCGGGACCGCCTAGCCTGGCTATGCTCGGTCCCGGACTGAGCAGGGATCGTGCCTTTTCGCGACCCTTGGTCACTAAATATAATAAATATTAAATAAATAATTTATAAATAATAATATAAAAAATATACGGTCCATAGATCCATGGTAAGTATCTTTATGACCATACCAATTATAAGATGGGTCCATGTGTCCATAATAAATATAAATCTTTAAATATAAAATTAAATAATTTACTAATTTTAAACCGGACCTTTTATGAACCATCGGTGGGGACCGGACTCCCGAGAAATAGGGGACTGAGGGTGGGGACCGGACTCCCGAAGCTTCTGGTACCATGTTTTTTTTAACACATGCCGGGACCGGGACCGAGCTTGGGACGGGGTCAAAATGACACCCTGGTAGCAACCCGTCTTGGAGATGCCGTTGGCCATTTGCCGTCCACGCCGCACGCGAGTCTAAGGACGATCAGTCCTTCAGTCCTGTTCAAGGATCACCTGTGCTCCACCCGTCAGCCGGAAGGCAGGCGCTTTTTGATAGGTCCTCTCTGCTCATGAGTCATGGCCAACGAGGTGCCCGACTGCACCAGATGCTGCCGACACAGACACCGTCTACCCTGCCTTGGAGTTGCTGGCCTGTAGAATCCCACCCAGGCTGTGAACCCAGCAAACCCTACACATACGTATTAAAACAACCATCTCCCTCTTTGGATCACCACGCCCTGACATGACCATCTAGCGCTTCTTCTCCTACATGCAGACGTGCCGTGGGAATTGGAAGTGCACTCATCTAGAATCCCCGTGTAATGGAGAGTGGGATATTCGTGTAGGGATTGAGTTGAAAGACAGCCCACGAACTCGGTGGGTTCGGATAGCTCTTGACAGGAGTGTTCTCTTCCCAGCCTAGAGTTGTACTCACATACTCTCCTTCCTTGAAGGCTGGATGCCCAGACTTGACCTTGCTGACGCCTGTCGGTGGTAAGGGCTGGAGAAGAAAGGCCCTCACAGGAGCAGGGTATCAATCGGATGTACCCTCTTGGTGCAATTTGAACAACGAAAAACAGAATGCATGATGCTGCAAAGGGGAGAATATGGCTGGTACCTCCTTGCATCCGTCCCCGCAAAAAGGGGTCCACTGAGAGGTAGAGAGTCTTGACGAGCACGTCGTTGGAGCCTGGTGTAACCTCCAGCTTTCGGGTGGTCTCGTCAAGGATGAAATCGTTCTCGCTGGGCCTCCAGACACAACAAAATCCTCTGCCATGCTGCCTTCCTCCTGCTCTCCACGTGCATCCAGCAATGTTAATGCCAAGCATGGGTGACAGCCACCATCCTCATAAATTTGGCCTGTGGGTTGTGAACATTGCCGAGCAAAAACTCACCATGTGAGCCCACTCCTTGCTTTGTTCTAAGCAGGCCATGGTGATATCCATCTACTAAAATTACAGATGTTATTTTAAAATCCTATCTTATTGACACCCCATCCCAATAGGGATTCAACCTATGGTGCTTAAACCTAAGGTGCTTTAAGTGTAGAATTCTCATCCCACGCAGTTTATCCAATCAACCAACCATGATAGTTCGCTTCTCTTTGAGTTTGCCTGACAACATGCTGTGTATGAGAGAGGTGTTTGAGTTATGAGCTATCTCAGTGGTTGTAAATGTGCATCCAAGCAGGGTCGTTTATTCTTTGTGGCCGACATGAATTTTGTGGCAGTTGGATGGTCAACAGAGAGCAGACCATGTTTTCACAGTGATTATAGGTGACCATGAATTCACAACAATGATGGGGTTTCCCTCGGGTGTCAGTGTTTTTGTTTATATCATGAGCTACCTCTAAGGCTGGAGAGTTCACATATTGCGCATCCCCCTCCTTCTTCCTCTTGAAAGATAGCTGCTGTAGTCCTGCTTGACCTCGGGTATGCTTCTCATCCCCAACCAGAAAACTATGCACAACTCCATCCTTATCTGTCCACCAGCTCTGACCTGACAGTTTCCATGCACTGATCCGGTTCCTCCTCGCCTGCATCTTCTGTGCCTGCTCCCACATCTGGGCACTGATGTAAATGTTCAACATCAACACGTGAGCTGCAGCATCCTTGGTGTCTAGCTTCACCGCCTCATGGAAAGCATGGAGTCCCACCTCCACATTGCTCCACGTCCGACAAGCACCCAACAGAGTGCGCCAAACTGCAGCATTAGGAAGTACAGGCATGGTTCTCACTAAAGCTAGTGCTTCATCCAGCTGTCCTGCACGACCCACCATATCCACCATGCATGTGTAGTGCTCACTTGTGGGAGTGATGCCATAGTGTGTGCTTATAGCCTGAAAGTACTCCCGTCCCTTGTTGACTAGACCCGCATGACTGCACACTGTGAGTACACTGAGAAATGTGACCCCAACTGGCTGTATGCGGTCCTCTTTCATTCTTTCGACCAAGTCAAAGACCATTTTGCTGTCTCCTTGACAGGTGTAGCCTGCAATCAGTGCATTCCAGGCGACGGCGTCTCTTTTGTTCAATCCATCAAACACCTGCTGTGCATCAACCATGCTCCCGGACTTCCCATACATGTTGATCAGACTGTGAGCTACAAACACATCAGATTGAAGCCCTCGTTCTGCAACCCGTGCATGAAGCTGCCTTCCCAGATACAAAGCTGCCAGTTTCGCACATGCCTGCAGGAGGCAAACGAATGTCAGGGCATCGGGTGCAGCAAAGTCATCTTCTTGCATAGTACTGTAGAGACGAAGGGCTTCCTGCCCCATCCCCTGTTGGGAATAGCCTGCTATCAAGGCATTCCATGTCACCACATCTTTGTGGCCAAGTTGATCAAACACCATCTGTGCATCTTCTAAGCTGCCACACTTTGCATACATGTTCACCAAGCTGTTAGCTACATACTCATCAGCTTGATGTCCTAATTTTCTAATTTGCCTATGAAGATGTTTTCCCTTCTCCAAACCCGGGGTGCCTATACTTGCACATGCCTGCAGGAGGCACACAAATGTCACAGAATTGGGTACAGTCATGCCTTCTTCTTGCATAGCACTGTAGAGACGAAGGGCTTCCTGCCCCATCCCTGTTGGGAATAGCCTGCTATCAAGGCATTCCATGTCACCACATCTTTCTGACCAAGTCCGTCAAACACACTCTGTGCATCTTCCAAGCTGCCACACTTTGCATACATGTTCACCAAACTGTTGGCTACAAACAAATCAGCTTGAAGCCCACGGTCTCTAATCTGCATATGAAGCTGCTTCCCTTCTCCAACGCCAGGGTGCCCACACTGGCACATGCCTGCAGGAGGCACACAAATGTCACAGAATTGGGTACAGCCATGCCTTCTTCTTGCATAGCAATGTAAAGGTGGAGGGCCTCCTCGCCCATGCCCTGCTGGGAATATCCTGCTATCAAGGCATTCCATGTCACCACACTTTGCATACATGTTTATCAAACTGCTGGCTACAAACAAATCAGCTTCACAACCTCTCGCTAATCTGTGCATGAATCTGCTTCCCTTCTCCAATGCCAGGGTCCCCACACTTGCACATGCCTGCAGGAGGCAAGCAAACGTCACAGAATTGGGTACAGCCATGCCTTCTTCTTCTTCCATAGCACTGTAGAGACGAAGGGCTTGCTGGCCCATTCCCTGCTGAGAGTATCCTGCTATCATGGCGGTCCAGGTCACCACATCTTTCTGACCGAGACCGTCAAACAGCCTCTCAGCATCTTCTAACCCACCACACTTTGCATACATGTTCACCAAACTGTTGGCTACAAACAAATCAGCTTGAAGCCCACGGTCTCTAATCTGCCCCATGAAGATCCTTCCCTTCTCCAAGCTGGGTGCCTATACTCGCACATGCCTGCAGGAGGGACACAAAAGTCACAGAATCAGGAACCGCCATGCTGTCTTCTTGCATAGCCCTGTAAAGCCGAAAGGCTTCCTGACCCTGCCATGCTGGGAATACCCGCAATCATTGCATTCCAAGTTACCACATTCTTCTGCCCAAGTCCGTCAAACACGCTCTGCGCGTCCTCCAAGCTGCCACACTTTGCATACATGTGCACCAAGCAACTACCCACGAACAAGCCAGGCCCAGCCCCACTAGCCATCACATCAGCATGCACCTGCTGCCCAGATCTCAGGTCTCCAGCCCTTGCACAAGCCTGAAGAGCGGTCACAAACACCTGCCCCATGCCCTGCTGGGAATATCCTGCTATCATGGCAGTCCATGTAACCACACTTTTGTGTCAAGTCCGTCAAAACTCTTCGGGAGTCTTCCAAGCTGCCACACTTTGCATACATGTTCACCAAACTGCTGGCTACGAATACATCGCCTTGATGACCCTGGTCTCTAATCTGCATATGAAGCTGCTTCCCTTCTCCAACGCCAGGGTGCCCACACTTGCACACGCCAAGGAGGCACACAAAAGTCACGGAATCAGGAACAGCAATGCCTTCGTCTTGCATAGCAATGTAAAGGTGGAGGGCCTCCTCGCCCATGCCCTGCTGGGAATATCCGCTATCATAGCATTCCACGTCACCACGCCTTTGTGACCAAGTCCGTCAAACAATGTCTGGGCATCTTCCAGGCTGCCACACTTAGCATACATGTTCACCAAGCTGTTGACTACAAACAGATCATTCTCATATCCTCTATTTCAACCTCTACATGAAGCTGCTTCCCTTCTCCAACGCTGTAGTGCCCACACTGGCACATGCCTGCAGGAGGCAAACAAATGTAACAGAATCGGGTCCAACGATGACATCTTCTTGCATAGCACTGTACAGATGAAGGGCCTCCTTGCCCAAACCCTGCTGGGCATATGCTGCTATCATGGCAGTCCATGTAACCACACTTTTTGTGTCAAGTCCGTCAAAAACTCTTCGGGAGTCTTCCAAGCTGCCACACTTTGCATACATGTTCACCAAACTGCTGGCTACGAATACATCGCCTTGATGACCCTGGTCTCTAATCTGCATATGAAGCTGCTTCCCCTTCTCCAACGCCAGGGTGCCCACACTTGCACACGCGTCAAGGAGGCACACAAAAGTCACGGAATCAGGAACAGCAATGCCTTCGTCTTGCATAGCAATGTAAAGGTGGAGGGCCTCCTCGCCCATGCCCTGCTGGGAATATCCGGCTATCATAGCATTCCACGTCACCACGTCTTTGTGACCAAGTCCGTCAAACAATGTCTGGGCATCTTCCAGGCTGCCACACTTAGCATACATGTTCACCAAGCTGTTGACTACAAACAGATCATTCTCATATCCTCTATTTCGAACCTCTACATGAAGCTGCTTCCCCTTCTCCAACGCTGTAGTGCCCACACTGGCACATGCCTGCAGGAGGCAAACAAATGTAACAGAATCGGGTCCAACGATGACATCTTCTTGCATAGCACTGTACAGATGAAGGGCCTCCTTGCCCAAACCCTGCTGGGAATATCCTGCTATCAAGGCATTCCACATCGACACATCTTTCTGACCAAGTCCGTCAAACACACTCTGTGCATCTTCCAAGTTGCCACACTTCGCATACATGGTTACCAAACTGTTGGCTACAAACACATCAGCTTCATGTCCACGTTCCCTAATTTGGGCATGAAGATGCTTCCCCTTCTCCAGAGCCAGGGGGCCAACACTTGCACATGCCTGCAGGAGGCACACGAAAGTTACAGCATCTGGAACAGAGATGCCTTCTTCTTGCATAGCGCCATATAGATGAAGAGCTTCATGCCCCATGCCCTGCTGGGAATATGCTGCTATCATGGCAGTCCATGTCACGACATTCTTTTTCCCCAGTCCATCAAACAGTCTCTGAGCGTCTTCCAAGCTGCCACACTTTGCATACATGTTCACCAAGCTGTTAGCTACATACTCATCAGCTTGATGTCCTAATTTTCTAATTTGCCTATGAAGATGTTTTCCCTTCTCCAAACCCGGGGTGCCTATACTTGCACATGCCTGCAGGAGGCACACAAATGTCACAGAATTGGGTACAGTCATGCCTTCTTCTTCCAAAGCGCTATAGAGCTGCAGAGCTTCATTACCCATGCCCTGCTGGGCATATGCTGCTATCATGGCAGTCCATGTAACCACATCTTTCTGACCAAGTCCGTCAAACACACTCTGTGCATCTTCCAAGCTCCACACTTTGCATACATGTTGATCAGACTGTGAGCTAGGGACACCGGACGATCATATGAAAGAGGAAGATCCCTGTACTCAAGTTAGTGGCAAGCCTTGGCACATGTCTTTACAAACTTGAAAAGTCTCGGCCGGGATGGTGCCATGGCCGGGATGGTGCCCTGGGTCTAGGGATGAAGAGAACAAAATAGACAAAGATAGAGAGAATCTTGATGACCGCATAGGCGTTTGGGTCCTTCCAAATCCATCGTCATCACATTCCAGACACTGTGTATGTGTAAGTGAATGTAGGAATGGAATCTGTGTATGTGTAAGTGAATGTAGGAATGGAATCTGGGTGCTGTTCTATAAACCTTGACCTTCAAGTTCTCCTTATCTAGGTTCATATATCTCCTAAATTATTTAATAGAAAGCATATTTAAATATACAATAAAATATTGGGCAGTGGATACCCGGACAGAAGGAGGGTATGTACATGTAGCAGGTGCCAGGGAGGTTGGTGGAGCGTGCATTTATGGGGAATGAAACGCGTAACGGTTGGCACGAATGAAGCGCAGCAGTACTGTAGAGACGAAGGGCTTGCTGGCCCATTCCCTGCTGGGAATATCCTGCTATCATGGCGGTCCAGGTCACCACATCTTTCTGACCAAGTCCGTCAAACACACTCTGTGCATCTTCCAAGCTGCCACACTTCGCATACATGTTCACCAAACTGTTGGCTACAAACAGATCATTCTCATATCCTCTATTTTATCTTCACATATCTGCACCTACCTTGATATATAATTTAAGATATACTACTCCCATATTGTTCTAACCTATGTATGCTCTCCCAAACCTTTGGCACGAATGCATAGAACAGCAACAAAATAATCCTCCTCAAGTGAATCTTTAGAATAGCAGCCCTCATGGTTTTCATACTATGGGTAGAACTATGGACACTCCTTCGCGGGAAAAGGCTAGAACTTATGAAAGAGGAAGATTTGTGAGCTAGGGACACCGGACGATCATATGAAAGAGGAAGATCCCTGTACTCAAGTTAGTGGCAAGCCTTGGCACATGCCTGCAGGAGGCAAACAAATGTAACAGAATCGGGTCCAACGATGACATCTTCTTGCATAGCACTGTACAGATGAAGGGCCTCCTTGCCCAAACCCTGCTGGGAATATCCTGCTATCAAGGCATTCCACATCGACACATCTTTCTGACCAAGTCCGTCAAACACACTCTGTGCATCTTCCAAGTTGCCACACTTCGCATACATGGTTACCAAACTGTTGGCTACAAACACATCAGCTTCATGTCCACGTTCCCTAATTTGGGCATGAAGATGCTTCCCCTTCTCCAGAGCCAGGGGGCCAACACTTGCACATGCCTGCAGGAGGCACACGAAAGTTACAGCATCTGGAACAGAGATGCCTTCTTCTTGCATAGCGCCATATAGATGAAGAGCTTCATGCCCCATGCCCTGCTGGGAATATGCTGCTATCATGGCAGTCCATGTCACGACATTCTTTTTCCCCAGTCCATCAAACAGTCTCTGAGCGTCTTCCAAGCTCCCACACTTTGCATACATGTTTATCAAACTGCTGGCTACAAACAAATCAGCTTCACAACCTCGCTCGCTAATCTGTGCATGAATCTGCTTTCCCTTCTCCAATGCCAGGGTCCCCACACTTGCACATGCCTGCAGGAGGCAAGCAAACGTCACAGAATTGGGTACAGCCATGCCTTCTTCTTCTTCCATAGCACTGTAGAGACGAAGGGCTTGCTGGCCCATTCCCTGCTGAGAGTATCCTGCTATCATGGCGGTCCAGGTCACCACATCTTTCTGACCGAGACCGTCAAACAGCCTCTCAGCATCTTCTAACCCACCACACTTTGCATACATGTTCACCAAACTGTTGGCTACAAACAAATCAGCTTGAAGCCCACGGTCTCTAATCTGCCCATGAAGATCCTTCCCCTTCTCCAAAGCTGGGTGCCCTATACTCGCACATGCCTGCAGGAGGGACACAAAAGTCACAGAATCAGGAACCGCCATGCTGTCTTCTTGCATAGCCCTGTAAAGCCGAAAGGCTTCCTGACCCTTGCCATGCTGGGAATACCCCGCAATCATTGCATTCCAAGTTACCACATTCTTCTGCCCAAGTCCGTCAAACACGCTCTGCGCGTCCTCCAAGCTGCCACACTTTGCATACATGTGCACCAAGCAACTACCCACGAACAAGCCAGGCCCAGCCCCACTAGCCATCACATCAGCATGCACCTGCTGCCCAGATCTCAGGTCTCCAGCCCTTGCACAAGCCTGAAGAGCGGTCACAAACACCTGCCCATTTGGCTTCACACTGGACCGGCACATCCGGCGATACAATTCTACAGCCTGCTTGCTCTGCCCGTGCTTAACATGCGCATGAATTATGGACCCCCACATTAAGGCATCCGGCCTGGCCACCACCTCAAAGACATCCTTGGCATCCTGCAACCTGCCATGAGAAGAATACATTCGCAGGATGTGATTGCACAGGAACGTGTCTGACTCATAGCCCTTCTTGACCATAAAAGCATGCACACGCCTACCCAGAACAACATCCTTATTCACCGCACATCTCCTCAAAACAGAGAAAAAAAGAGGTTTGGAAATACAGCTCTCTGTCTGCACCATAACTCCCAACGCCTCCACGGCCTCATTCAGCTTGCCATCACCACATAGCTTGCTCACCATTTCAGCCCGGCTACTGTCGGAAACACAACCACCCATGTCCATATCAAGAGCGAGGACCTTCAGTGGAAAACCCATGTCCAGCGAGATTTCCTCTAAGACAAGCTGGCATGCTCCACCTGCCGACTGCTTGTGAGCCAAGTGTTGATTCCTGGATGTCAGACGAGCATGACCTCTTCCTACAATGCTGCTTAACCCACCATATCGTTGGGTCAAAGGAGAATGCAGCAGCAACAGATCCTCTTGCCCGTTGCATGACTCAATTCTAATGCTCCACACACCCATTACATCCAAGGAGCACACATTCGCAGCGAGACTACATCTCGACCCCGGCGTCGAGCATTACCCACCTCTATTTTATCTTCACATATCTGCACCTACCTTGATATATAATTTAAGATATACTACTCCCATATTGTTCTAACCTATGTATGCTCTCCCAAACCTTTGGCACGAATGAAGCGCAGCAGTACTGTAGGTGTCTCGAATTCACGATTCACGACCGAGATCGAGGTCGAGGAGCGAGCGCGGCGTGGGGGCCCGGCCCGGCATGCAAGTCATGGCAGGCTGCGGGTAACCAGGACACCACACCAATGTACACCATGGAGATGTGCATGACTGAACTTGACAGGAGGCTGCGTCTCAGTTTTACAAGACGACACATGTATCTGCAGCCCGGATGACTGAGGCCACTGGAATCTCGAAAATCTTGCCCAGGTCTGAGAAGAGGCTGGAATTGGAATTCCTGTCCGATTCCTCTGATCTGACTTGCCTAGGGCTGAGAGCTGTCGCGTGCTGAGATTGATGAGATTTTGAAGCAGGCCGAGTGCACGATTGTCTCTCAACTTAGCAACGAGTGCCTGGACTCTTATGTCCTGTCAGAATCCAGCCTCTTCATCTATCCCCTTAGAGTTGTGATCAAGACTTGCGGCACTACGCAGCTTCTCCTTGCCATCCGTCCTTGCTGGAGGCTGCGTCTCAGTTTTACAAGACGACACATGTATCTGCAGCCCGGATGACTGAGGCCACTGGAATCTCGAAAATCTTGCCCAGGTCTGAGATCTCTGCCTTTGCCTTCGATCCCTGCGGCTACTCAATGAATGGCATTGAAAGTGCGGCACATTCCACCATCCATGTGACCCCGGAAGATGGATTCAGCTATGCCAGCTTTGAGGCCATGGGATATGTACCTGGAAACATTGATTTGCGAGCGGTAGTGGATAGAGTTGTCCGCATCTTCAAACCAGCCGTTTTTCCTTGGCGTTGGACGTGACTGGCAGTGCGGGTGCGGACCATGTTCGATCGTCTTCCGTCTGCCCTCGCGGTTATTTTGTTGATGGAACCAGCCAGCAAGAATTCCAGAACCGCATTGTCATCTTTCGTACCTACAGGGCGGAGATAGCTTGCTCACCATTTCAGCCCGGCTACTGTCGGAAACACAACCACCCATGTCCATATCAAGAGCGAGGACCTTCAGTGGAAAACCCATGTCCAGCGAGATTTCCTCTAAGACAAGCTGGCATGCTCCACCTGCCGACTGCTTGTGAGCCAAGTGTTGATTCCTGGATGTCAGACGAGCATGACCTCTTCCTACAATGCTGCTTAACCCACCATATCGTTGGGTCAAAGGAGAATGCAGCAGCAACAGATCCTCTTGCCCGTTGCATGACTCAATTCTAATGCTCCACACACCCATTACATCCAAGGAGCACACATTCGCAGCGAGACTACATCTCGACCCCGGCGTCGAGCATTACCCACCTCTATTTTATCTTCACATATCTGCACCTACCTTGATATATAATTTAAGATATACTACTCCCATATTGTTCTAACCTATGTATGCTCTCCCCAAACCTTTGGCACGAATGCATAGAACAGCAACAAAAATAATCCTCCTCAAGTGAATCTTTAGAATAGCAGCCCTCATGGTTTTCATACTATGGGTAGAACTATGGACACTCCTTCGCGGGAAAAGGCTAGAACTTATGAAAGAGGAAGATTTGTGAGCTAGGGACACCGGACGATCATATGAAAGAGGAAGATCCCTGTACTCAAGTTAGTGGCAAGCCTTGGCACATGTCTTTACAAACTTGAAAAAGTCTCGGCCGGGATGGTGCCATGGCCGGGATGGTGCCCTGGGTCTAGGGATGAAGAGAACAAATAGACAAAGATAGAGAGAATCTTGATGACCGCATAGGCGTTTGGGTCCTTCCAAATCCATCGTCATCACATTCCAGACACTGTGTATGTGTAAGTGAATGTAGGAATGGAATCTGTGTATGTGTAAGTGAATGTAGGAATGGAATCTGGGTGCTGTTCTATAAACCTTGACCTTCAAGTTCTCCTTATCTAGGTTCATATATCTCCTAAATTATTTAATAGAAAGCATATTTAAATATACAATAAAATATTGGGCAGTGGATACCCGGACAGAAGGAGGAGGGTATGTACATGTAGCAGGTGCCAGGGGAGGGTTGGTGGAGCGTGCATTTATGGGGAATGAAACGCGTAACGGTTGGCACGAATGAAGCGCAGCAGTACTGTAGGTGTCTCGGAATTCACGATTCACGACCGAGATCGAGGGATCGAGGGATCGAGAGATCGAGGTCGAGGAGCGAGCGCGGCGTGGGGGCCCGGCCCGGCCCGGCCCGGCCCGGCATGCAAGTCATGGCAGGCTGCGGGTAGAGGTGGGGCCGAAGATCGCGCCGGGCACTTGGCAAGTTGGCGTGCAAATTAAACGGCTGTTGCACCACGCCCCTTGGCGCCCATTGCCGGCTCTCCTGTGCGCCCCCTTGTCTGCCTTGGACGCATGCCTCATCCTCTCTGCAGGCGCTGCCACAGTGCTCGGGCGGCCGATCACGCGCCTGCACAGTGCGGGTGAGTTCGCGCGGGTTTTATAGCGCTCCGCTGCGCCCGCATTCTTCCTCCTTCTCCTTTCCTCTGCTCTGCTTTGCTTTGCTTGTGTGCCGGATTTCGATTTGCTTGTGGTAGATCTAGAGTAGGCTTCCGCCACCGGCGTCGGGGTCCATGCACGTCGCCTCCGATGCCTTCTCACCATCCTAGGTTTGTGCCTCAGGTAGTTCCAAGACGTGCACCCGAATTCGCCTCAGTACGAATGATATGATGGCGGGAGCCGCAGGCGCCTTCCCCGCCGACGCCGATCGGTTTAGGCACCATTGCCCGCTCCAGTACCTGATTGAGGATATCCGCCCGCGTGGAGGAATTGAGAAGTTCCGCAGTGCTGCGTACACCGATTGCGGCCGCGAGCCGTCCTGATGCGGGACGCGATCTGAGAGCTGCAGGCCAATTCTTGCGTTTTTGCAAGTCTGCACAGCTTGTAGATCAGCCCTGCTTCCGTTCTGCTGTCTTTCTCCCCGTTCTTGCCTTCCTTTTCGCCTTTCTCTTCCTTCCTTCCTTCCTTCCTTCCTTCCTTCTTGCCTCCCTCCCTTGAGAAATCCTCACTCCGAAGTAGGTGGCAAGCGAGCCTTGGAATTGGCTAGAGATGGGGGTGCCGCTTGTTTCAGATCCCAGGCCGGAGAGCGAGAGCTTGCCTTGCCCTGGTTTCGAGGGGTCTGAGAAGAGGCTGGAATTGGAATTCCTGTCCGATTCCTCTGATCTGACTTGCCTAGGGCTGAGAGCGCTGTCGCGTGCTGAGATTGATGAGATTTTGAAGCAGGCCGAGTGCACGATTGTCTCTCAACTTAGCAACGAGTGCCTGGACTCTTATGTCCTGTCAGAATCCAGCCTCTTCATCTATCCCCTTAGAGTTGTGATCAAGACTTGCGGCACTACGCAGCTTCTCCTTGCCATCCCGTCCTTGCTGGAGGCTGCCAAGAGGCTTCACCTCACCGTCCACCGGTGTAAGTACACGCGTGGCACATTTATCTTTCCTTCTGCTCAGGCTTTTCCGCATGATCACTTCGGCAATGAAGTGGCGTATTTGGAGAAGCATTTCGGACATCTTGGAGCGGGCAAAAAGTCGGCTGTAATGGGAGATGCGTCCCATTCCCGCAATTGGCACATCTACAATGTCGCTGCGGGTAACCAGGACACCACACCAATGTACACCATGGAGATGTGCATGACTGAACTTGACAGGGAGGCTGCGTCTCAGTTTTACAAGACGACACATGTATCTGCAGCCCGGATGACTGAGGCCACTGGAATCTCGAAAATCTTGCCCAGGTCTGAGATCTCTGCCTTTGCCTTCGATCCCTGCGGCTACTCAATGAATGGCATTGAAAGTGCGGCACATTCCACCATCCATGTGACCCCGGAAGATGGATTCAGCTATGCCAGCTTTGAGGCCATGGGATATGTACCTGGAAACATTGATTTGCGAGCGGTAGTGGATAGAGTTGTCCGCATCTTCAAACCAGCCGTTTTTTCCTTGGCGTTGGACGTGACTGGCAGTGCGGGTGCGGACCATGTTCGATCGTCTTCCGTCTGCCCTCGCGGTTATTTTGTTGATGGAACCAGCCAGCAAGAATTCCAGAACCGCATTGTCATCTTTCGTACCTACAGGGCGGAGATAGCTTGCCAAGAGATAGAGTGCTTGAAAGCTCCGAATGGTGTGAAGACGGACAATCAAGTCAGTGACCGATTACATATCCTGCCCTGTGCGTCATCTGGATTGATGCACTGGAATAAGTCTGGTACGATGTTGCCCTCGTACTGAGGTGGCATAAAAAGTTTTGTTTGACAGTAGTAAGGAGCCATTTTGCAGGCGAATAGGTTATGGAATTGTAGCTCTGTAACTTATTATTATGATGGTCATCTCTTAACTCGTAGCACGCTGGCAGGAACTGTCAGCTGCTAAAATCAATTCAGCGGCCTTTAAGGTTTTTGATTTGTATGATGTATAAAATCTTATCCCAAGGGCTGTTTATTCAAACTCGAGAGCTGAGTCTGAGTGCGCAAGATGTTGAATTTCACTCCACACTAGACCCTGCTCCACAAGTTTGTGATGACACAACTCCTCTCAGAATACTTTGCTTTCTTTACACGCATGTAGGTTGCGGGCAGAGTATCGAATAATCCATGGAATACAATACCTAATACCTTGTCGCAAGTGGACTACTCTCAATTTAAAACTATGCGACCACAATACTTAGTCATGAAAGCACCTCTTATGTTAAGTACGAAAGCATCTCTATCGTAAGTAGAAACCATACATGTATGTAACTTCACTTGGAAGGCCAGCCAGCCGGGGATGGATGAGGGACGGAACACAACAGTAGTACAAGGAAAGGTCCGAAATGCTGACCTTTCACGATGAAGGGATAAGCACAAGAGCTGCCAAGCTAAGCTTCTGCAATGCTGGCAGCCACCCTCTTGGGCTTGGGAGTAGATTCCTTCTCTGGCTCGCGTAAGGCAATGAATGTCAAGGCGTCACTTATAACTGGATATAGGTAACACCTCCACGGATGCTGTGCTCGCCAAATAAGCCTATCTTCGAATGCAGTGTCTTCGGCTATATCTGTCCGTGCACACCAAACCACATCTTCATCTGGTTCCAGGTAGGTATTCACAGCCACACAACCCAAGGCCACATAGCCTTCTGGAGCTCTTGGCATCCATATGGTTATAGGCTCAACAAACCCATCACGCCAGCTCCTCCAAACCTGCACAGATATAAGGGCCAAAGGAAAGTCTGATCATGCAAACATCGAGTATACTACAACGATCGCTGGCTGTCATGATTGTGGGCTGTGTGAAATTGCAAGATCAAATGCCAGCTTTACCAAATCATAGCCAACAGGTCTAGCAAATTGGTTCGCATCATTCCTATACGCCATCGTGACTGTTGGACGATGCCTTCCCACATATGCCACGTCTCCAACAGAAACATATCTGGAACACAAACGCCCACCAAACGAACTATTATGGATAATACACCTGTCTACATTCATGCACGCTCACTCCGATCGATTTACAACACTCTTTCCGTGAAGCAGACAAAACTCAAGGCGACGTACCCTTCAGGTGGCATAGGACGCCATATTGTGCACATCTCTCGATCCGCGGTTGTCTGAAACAGGTGGGATTTGCAGGCTTGTAAGTGGTTACCCAGTTTTCCGTGCTCACTAGATGAGAACATGAAAAGGTTAAGGGGATTACCCGTCTTGAACACAGGGAACATGCAACACTTTCTTCCTTGTCACTGGTCCATATGTGCTCAAACAACACCACCTCCCTGGTAAATCCATGAGTCGATGTTTGCATGGTCCCACTTGCAGCCCCAGGTGCTTCCCCTTCCTGGTTCGCATCCCTTTGTGCACTAGAGCTTGTCCCTATGTTTCCGCTCGTCTCTGCAGATAGACTTCTTGTCCTGCTAGGTGCGATGATTTGCTTGATACGGTGCTTTCTTCCCAGCTGCAGGGAACAGTGCAAGATAACATGCAGAATATAACATAAGGACTGACGGCTTCTTCCCAGCTTCTAAACAGCAGGCAAAATCAGTATAATGTGACAATTGTCAACGAAAGATGAAACACCTACCTGCAAAGCCAGCTTTCTTCGATCAGGTCCATAAGCTCGCCATGCGTGCTCAAACGCAACGTACACTTGATACGCTTGTGGCAGACCCGAGCCGGGATCAGCCTCGAAACACCTTATGAGCTGGGCATATCTCTTGGGATCGTAGCGGCGATGAAGAATGACATGTGCTGGAAGCTGTTCTGTCCTTGGAAGTTCAAGTGCCAACAGATCCCTCCAAGGTACATCCCACAGGATCTTACAAGGATCTGACAGGACCTTCTCCAGGCCAGCACCATGTGATTGCGGACGCTACAGTACACAGGGTCACATCAGCTTTTCCAGCAGCTACATAAGCTCAGAGACCAACAAATACACCAAGAGGTTCACAAATCATACCAGCAGCATGAGTACACGGCGGTTTGTAATCATCACAATCCTGCCCTTGGGCAGATCGAAATGTTCATGATAGACATCACTCCAAGCAAACTTCGCCTGCTCCTTGAATACCTTCTCACGGAAGTAACCAGACTCGGCAAGGTGTAGGATTGCCTGCATCCAATGGAAACTCATTATGATTCTGTATAGACCAGAAAATCTGACAACACAAAGAAAATAAGTTTCGTACTTGGCCCAAAGCAGCTTTCTCATCATATGGAGTGAGCACACCATCCCCTCGAATAGCTCTTGGTATACGGACTCTCTGAACTTGAGGTTCATGATCCAGTATCTCAAGGTATCGACTACAAGTAGCTTCAACTCCATTTACAGTCAAGGCAACAAAGTCCAGCACTCCACTAAAAGGTTGCATCACGAAACCAACAACCGCTCTGCCAATACCCTGAAAGAAACCAGCCACCCCATTTTCTCTTGCACTTGCTATGGGCTTTGTCATAATGCCAGTAACCCCATACACAAAACCTCGTGCCAGAGCTTCTGTTCCCTGTAACAAGCCGTCGCCAACACCTGCAATATTCTTGGCTCTCTCCTGCAACAAAAGAAGTGAACCTTGTTGGAAAATGCAGCCACACAAGTTGAAGACTAAGCAAAACTGATCAAATTATTACCTGCTGTGCTCGCAATTTCAAAAAGCTTCCATCATTGGACAGGACAGCAGCACCTTTGCTGATTGTCCAAAGTGTTGAACTCGTCATTCCAAGCACATCAACTCCAGAGAGCAGTTGCAGTGGTTGATGAATCAAGTCTCTTCGAATACGATCGGTAATTGCAGAACCTACTTGACTTTTTCTGACAATTTTGTACTCCCGGAAAACAGCATTGATTCGGATCTGGAACACATTCCAAGCAGGATTAACAAGACTCGCCCAGTCAATAGATAAAAGTCTGGATATCCACTTGCTTAACTCTTAAGCTATATTGGGCAAACACATGGAAACAAGCAGAAGACCCATACTGGCATCTTGTTCATGTTGCCCAGTGTGGTCACTAGTGGACTATAAATCCCCAAAGCTCCTCGTGGGCGTTGACCGGGAGCTGTTTCCATGGAAAGCTTCAAACGAACATCTGAAAGATCAATCATCCTGCAAAATGTCGACAAATCATCATAAACCTTCGGAAACTCCCTGAAAAGCATTTTTTTTCTTTATCATCTTTCAAATTACACTGGACCACAAGAAGATGTTCTCCGCAAGGTACGCACTCAAATTTAATTTCTGGATCAACTTGCACAACGTCTGAACCCCCACTGAGACGATCCAGATGAAGATTGTTGTACATGCCCATAAGAGCCCAGATGATAGGCTCGTGGACATTAATCCGCCAAGGGCTTTCAGTGACCTACAATACGGAAATAAGGTATCATACAGGAGTCAATGACTAAACAGCGGTGTCACTTCATGCCCAGGTTCTTCTGCTTTCCCTGAACGAACACCATCTCACAACAAAACTTTTGAGACACAGTGACCTAGCAAACCTAATTAAGACACTTTTCAGTGACCAGTTCCAATCTCACCCGCAACCCAACATATGGGAACACTTCAGTGCTCTCGCTGTTGTCATTGCACTTATAGATAGTCAGCTTCAGCACATATTCAGAGGAATGATCACGACGTTCGGGGTACAGCAGCACTGGCATGGGAGAGAGTGGTAACTGGTTATCTAGTTGCAAGTAGCCCAGGAGGACCTTTAACCTGCAATGTCGAACGGAAGAAACAACCGATTAAAACAGTGGCTATTGACTGTGATCGCCCAAGGATCCTGATGAGAAGCAGATAGCTCATACCTGCTAGTACCATCATTATACCCCGTTGAGTATGATAGGACTAAGTTCTCCAGAAACAAGAAGAGAATCTCCAAAGGATTGTGGTCTATCACGGACAACCCCAACTTGCCTATATCCAGCACAATTTCAAGCTGTGTAGATGCAGCAGAGTTGGCGATTCCACTTTGCCCCAATTGATCCAAGCCACCTCGTACGAGAGATGCATCAAGTTCATCCAACACACTAGCGTATCGAGCCTCACTCTCATAAAATCGAACAACTTTAAGATCATGGTGTTCCACAACTAGCACGCAGATCTTCATCGAAATGCTCGCCTCCGTGTACAGGACAGGTTGATGGCCTATCTTATTGATATCATACCGCTGTACATGGCATACGTCCACCCCCTCAACAAGAACCTCCAGGATCTGCTCACCCTGTGGATTTTCCCAAGCAAATGACTTGGTAGACTGTGGCTGCAGATTCTGCCAGCCATCATCAGTCGTTTCCGCTTCATGATCAATTCCTGCTTGTCGATATATGATAGACTTTGACTTTGTACGGTTCTCAATCCTGTAGGACAGCAAGCGTCTCAAAAGGCTTGTCTGCTAAATAAACATAGATAGCACAACCAGAAGCACCACCAACCTGTACGGCCCTCTTGTAGATCCTAGTCGGAACACAACTGAATACCGCGACCCATCCTCCTGTGTACGTATATCGACGCGAACAGTTTTCCTTACACCATTCGGGCCCCGCATGGGCACATGCATCGTTTCCTCCTGCCGTAGAACAAGTGCATGAGACCACTCAAAACCGTCCACACGGATCTGCAAGCAGCAACAGGCCTTATATTGTCAGTGTGCACATGTATACCAACACACATGCTTCAACTTCTATTATCAATATCCTGGACTACACGTCACCTGCAGTTTTTCCTGTTCATCACTATCCGGGACCGGAAAAGCCACCTTCCAGTCAGATTCTTTCAGGGTACTAAACTCATCCGCATTGCCTATCTTCAGATGAAGTGCTTGCCCCATCATGTTGCTGAATGTCACATATGGCCGGATACGGATGACCTATTATGCATCAGTTTAAACAGGTTAGAACATGTTCGCTGGCTGTACTTAAAAGCTCTAAGGACGCAATACCAAAATGGGTTTAGGGGAACACACCTTGGTCGCAGCAAAGTTTAAGGGGCATGACGACGTTGAAACCAACAATCGAAACTGTGATCCATTAGTATCTATCGCTCTGACCTCAGCACAGCCATCCTGGAAAACATTTGAGATAAAGGGCATCAGTCATCAATTCCTCATCTGCTAGAAGGCAATGGATAGAATGTATGAACAGAACTGTTGAACTGCAATTGGAATACGTACTGCATCAGCAAGGGCTTCAAGTGGCCACACCGGTCCAAAATTGCCAGAACTTCCTAGTGCAACTGATAACCCCGTGACCTTTGGATCAAAAGATGAAAGCATCACAGGATAGTTTGGCAACTCTTCCACATCAATCTCGTCAAACACATGACCCTCCTTAACAGCTGGTACACAGAAAGAAGCTTCCGAAGAATGTTTCTCCCGAGCAGATTCCTTTTTGCCCTGGTTAGTAGCCTTCGCTATCTGAACAAATCTATACCGTAAGGGTGGACAGTTATCCCTGTCCAACCAGCATGGGACAAAGAGTCGTAACACCCTTGCTGCAATTCCTTCGTCATGATCATATTCTATCCGCACCTTAACTTTCCTGAGACATGGCACGCTATGTGAGAGGGCTGCTTAGATCCTATCAAATAAGGACCTAACATTCAAAATCCGGTTTACCTTCCAGTGATCAAGTTCTTCAATGTAATATGGTTCTCCAACTCTCGGTATGAATGAGATATCAAAGCCACCTCCTTTTGGAAACATCAGAAGCACCAATGTATATCAGTTACTAACAGGTGTAATAACTTGTGTCAAAACTTACTTGCAGTTGAACAACCCAGACAAGTGTCATTCACAGTCGTGGACATGCCTCCAACTAATTGACATGGCTAACGAGTCCACGGTTCCTTACTCTTTTGGGATGCCAACCACCTTGTGGAAGCCATGTCAGATAAAGGGCTCTGCGGAGGTCTGCATGATAGATCTGGGCCCTTTTGCCTGGATCAATAACCCCGCGATCTCGAACAAGAGGACCCCTGACATGGGACTTCTCTGCTACAGCAAATTCCGAGGGAACAGGAAGGAAGTTCACCAGCACTAAAGGGGCAGTTACTACAATCTTCCAATCCTTGATAGGCTCAAGGTGAGCGTCCCTCCCAATATTTACAGAGGTCAACTCAACACAAAGCCAAGCACCTTTACCATGTGCCGAACTGCTGCCTGCTTCAATCGGACAACTCAATAGCTCTTCAGTATCTATGAGAGTGTGTATACGGATCTCTTCAACAGCTGACTTATGCTTTTCTCCTCCTGCACGCCAACTGTGATGCATTACTCGGCTCCAGCCATACACACAATGCATGCTACCCTCCTCCACATGTGGTCGGACTTGCAGGCAGTAATCTTGACTTGTTGGGCGCAAAGTGGTCAGGGGTAGTGGAATGCTTTGCCCTGGTTCCACAACCCCAAGAATCAGACGGCTTGCTTGTTCTGGCCCTGATGAGATATACTGCCTAGTTCGAACCCAGCGGCGACGCCGCACAAAACTTAATGCTCCTTCTGAGAAGTGGAATGGAGGCCATGGAAAGTTCTTGAAATCAAACGCATAGCCCCACCCTTCTTCGTCGACAGGATCAACTTTGTCAACATACCAGTCGCTCGTCCATTCCCAGTTGGAGGGCAAGTCTATATGTGGAAATTCCTGCATTGATAAACCACCAATATAAAGTGATAACTTCAGGTAAGCTATATCCACAACGACATTAATGAGCCGTGAATTCACGAACAGTATATCCAAAACTATGTGTTACGAAGTTCTCACCTGTGATGAGTTCGAGAAATCTTTCCTAGACCAGTGTCCAGGATCTGCTGGAAGAAGATGTCCTGGCCACGTGCTTCCCCACCCTGAGATAGGCTGGTACCTTTCGTTCTCAAATACTTCCTCCACCACCAAACCTTCATCAGCTTTTTTACGATCAAGGGACTCATCACATTCCAATGAAAAGGCTGACTTCCCGGCCATTGGCTTGGGGGACAAAGACACTTCGATAGGGAAATCTGCACTGTTCTGGACTACGACCAGAGATCTCAGAAACAAATGCTTATTGCTGCCTTCCAGAACAATTTCACTGCCCACAATATCATCACCGATGGACAGTGGTGCAGCTCCTAATGCATAGTTTAGGCCTACGTTTGTCCATGGTCCTTTGTCTGAAAGACCAACTTGCAATGTTCCTGGCTTTGGACCACCTTGTCGTGTCACAGGCTGCCTGTTCTCACCACCACCCCCCAGAAAATAATACTCGGCAACACATAGTTGGCTGCATGCTGCTTGCTCATCCTGATGGTCCATCAGGTTCTGGATCACAAAAAAGCAGGAATAACTGAGTAAATGGACAACAATAAAGTAAAGGACTGCTAAAGGGAAAGGGTTGCTCCAACACCTGGGAATCTTGGGGCGTGCGAAGTGGGTGCCATGTCATCTGTGTACTTGACCAATTAATGTGATCATTCTCCTGGAATTTATGGACCGTCTCCTGGTTTCTGTTCACCTCATCTGTGAGAGGAATTGAGCAAAATCCGACTGCCGCCCCTGAAAATGGACAAGCGACAAATCAAAACAAAATTTCAATTGCAATATATAAACATCACCATCCGACAAAGTCTAGATATTAAAGAATAGGGCCCAAAGTCACCCATCCCCAGTACCAACACATACATTCCATACCTTTAGCAAGATCAACCACAAGTATCTCCGCTGCACACAATTCCTGCATAGAAATCACACATCCCAATCAGACCAACGAAATATTTTTGCAAAGCAAGTTTTGCTTGATCTTTAGAAGCCACATCTCCCTCACCCCTGGTTCAATCTCAAACACAAATACTTCATCCCAAGTGACAAACACTTTCTGAGAAGAGTCCTTCGAAACACTGCTTTCTGGGCTCTTGGATTGAGTTCGTGCACCCTGATACTGTAGCTGCCTCTGATCGGCAGTTTGTACTCGTGGAACAATGCGGACAGCAGACATGTATTCCCTGCCCCCAAAACCATCTTCTGCAGGCAACTATTCCACCAAGGCACAGCAAAATCAACTATATGAAAACTAACCAAATCTAGCTTGTAACTACGTTGGATATAATATTCAGACGACCACATGCCAACCTCTGCTTGACCAATTCTGAGCGCCACAAAGAGAACCGACGGTTTCTTTGGCCTTCCCTTCAGGCTCCGGTCTTCAACATTCCGTGGTGCAAGCTTCACAGAACGCTTTTCTCCGGGTGGAAGCAAAAGTAGTTTTGCTTGACCAGCATCATCTACAACAGAGAAAACAATCTCTTCGCCAAGATCATTATGACTTACAATGCAAAGGCTCTGTCTGTTTTCAACTTCCAAAGCCGGTTTTGCATCCCTGCTGGAAGCACTTTGATCCTATAACACGAGAAAAAGTGATCTTGAGTGCATACACCATGCATCACAACTGCGGCCTGTAATACTCACAAAATAGGAGAATAATTAGCAAAAGACACAAGCCCACCAGAAAACTTTGTTTCTTTGAAGTCTCCTCAATGTTGCTCAACTTTTTCCAACTAGCAGCTGCTTCCAGAAACAAATTGACATTGGCTGTTGACATGTTCACATTTAGCATGCTGGTAGCTGCAAGTCGAATGCGAGTTTCTGTTGGGCGGGTTGTATCAGCTGGATCTTTGTTAAACTCATATCTGCGCCAGCAATCAACAACTCAGATTGGTTAGATGGGATAACATATATTTTTTATCACCACCTAGCATGTGCATAACACAAAGTTCCAATGACTGCGTGGACCCTGTGCAGTTGACGCGAATACATACCTTACAAAGCCATCACATTGTTCTATGAGAGGTTCCCATGCATCATACTTTCCATTGTATGTTGCTCCACTCAGGGAGAAATTTGCAGCTGAACTGAATGCTTCGGCTCTCCCGTGTAATGCAAGTGTAATTCCGCTCAAGGAAAAATCTAGCAATGGGGCCATCTGCAAGAAGACAAGAGTCACCTAAGATCTTGAGCAAAATGCTCAACCAGGGTGGCCACGAACTCATGCTTACACTTTTCCAATCACTGCTTACCAAACCACCAAAGTCGTCAAAGAACGAGGCTGATACAAGCTTAGCCTCTGCATCCACAACTAGATTGTCAGGTGCGTCAGGTTGTCTAAGCTCAACAAGACCAACAGCTAAGCGTTTCGGAGGATGCTTAGGACCACGTTGGACAAGGAATGTATATCCCTGCAAGCTTGCACAAAGTTTCAATTAGGCTACACTTCCAGAGCTTAAGACATCTGATGCAGACACCTAAATGATCAACAACAACACCACTACACAGATGCATGAGGCTCACCTGACTCTGCAAAGGCCAAATACTGAAGTCAGGTTTCACATGCCTCAAATCTCTGGTGTCCCACAGGCTTGATGCAGGCAAAGGTACTCCAATAACTAAATCTGTCCGAACACATGCCACAGATTCCGTATCCTCCACCTGTGGTGTGGAGCTCCTAGTTGCAATGCACCCAAGAGACACATACCCAGGTGGAGCAACAGGGAACCAAAATGACACTGCTTCTAGTCCCCTCTTCTTTGGAATTTGCCCTTGAAGACGGAAGCGAACAGGTTTTTTCAGCAATTGATCATCAGGATTGTCACGGAGAACCAGGCCCAAGCTTGGGGGTTCATACCTGCCACACCTCAAAACATTCACAGCTGCGCCATGAGCAAGAGATATGGCATTCACGAGGGTAAAGGTGAAACACTGAACATGTCGAAGTACATATGGATGCCACCAGCACACCAGCCACTTACCCTTCAATAGCCATATCACCACATATAGCACAACCAATTGGAGCAATCGGCCTCCATATAGAAACACCTTTTGGTGACCCACTTCCCTTATTCCACCAAATGAGTTTAAATCGAGCTACATGTTCGAAAATCCGGCCAGATGGTGATGCAGAGAGAGCTTGCTCAGCTTGCCCACCTCTTGGTGATGATGGTTGATTTGAGACCGGGGACGGATTCCCCTGACCTGGGAAGCACCCCTGATCAAAAATTACCTGTCGAAGTTCATACGGCTTGACCTTAGCTGGGCCTAGTTCATGCTGCGTGAAAAACGACCCTACAGAATTATCCACCCTCCAAAATGCCTGGTTCGTCGAGTCCTGGTCACTGCATGTACAGAACGCACAATCATCTGAAACTGTGCAAATATGAAATAGAGGTATACCATCATGAAAGATTCCAAACCTGAGACTACATACGAATGAACTCACCGGTGCTCAGCTCGTACAAAAATACAGTCCCTCATTGAGCAAGGGCTCAACAAGACCTCCAAGACACATTGTACGACATTAAGCGGTGGCGGGTCATGTCCCCTGGTGGCTACACATCCTAAAGGTAGATAACCAGGTGGAGGGATTGGTAACCAAACACAACACTCATCCACCTCATGCTCTTCCCGTGCTGAATGTGAGGAAGCACCAAAAGTAGATTTCGAGGACCAAACCAGTCGAAAATCTACTGGCTTCTTCACACGGGCAAGCCCCATATTGAGGGCCACAACACCCTTCGCTGGTGGCTCATGTCTGTCCAAGGAAATGCACCTTAGCAGTTTTCAGAGACAATACAGCCCCAAAAATTTCTGATGATGTAACAAGTACTTACAGTGGTGTGAAACAATCCCCCAAGACCGCAAAACCCGGTGGTGCTCGAGGCCGCCAGAATGCAATCTGATTAAGTCCTTTCTCCACTCCTGATGGACAAGCAGATCAGCTGCTTGTACATACTAAACCATGCCGACAAGCCGGTTGAACATCGGATACATCGATACATGACCAAGAACATGGCCTTACCTTCATTTGCCCAGACTTTGTCAAACTCGGAGCACTCCACAGTTATTTGCTCGGAGGTGATTCGCAGGAATGACATAACATCCTCTTGGAGCCTTAAGATCAACTGAATAATGCTAAAAGAGAAGTTGGTGTATATCTCTGACATGCCTACATGAATATTCTGCTTCCCTGAAACACTTGAATACTTCAACATGGTATCAAATGGCTCCAGAACATTCAGGCCACTGCTGGATTCTATAGAAAGGCTGCTTATCTTGGCATTCAACTCCATATCATCACCCTTCATTATAAATCTGACACAGAAAGCACATGTAAAAAGATTGGTTACGTGTATATACAATGTCACCCTGAGATGGCACTATTGAACAAGATAAGCTTCTGAACCCTGGAAGACCTATGTTCTCCAGGAAGAGAGAGCTTAACGGTGCAAACGATGAAAGCTAGCTTCTGCTCAGGACAAATGACGCACCTTGAAAACATGTTCATCCTGGCACGCAAGAGATTTTCAGGGAGTTCAGGGAGGCGTTTAGTTCCATTGTAAAACGTTAGCTCTGGTCCAATTGCCTGAAACAGTGCTACAGATTCAGACTTGGTTTCTTTGTCAGCTTGATTGGAGTTGAAATATTTTGTTAACATATCATATTTCAATATTGAGAGATTTATCACCACAGTGCCAAGACAAACCAAAGTAGCTCACACTCAACTTCAAGACCTGACGCAAACAATGTACTCACCTGCAAATCAAACATGATTTCATCAGCAGACGAGGCCTCTGGTAGCTCCTGGTTACGATCCGTGCTGTTTTCATCATCAGAACTGATTGAGCTACCATCCGCAGACTTTTCAGGATCTCCCTCTAAAAATACGCCATCATGTTCCGAAGCGGAATAGCTGCTATTACTCCCAAGACACACGCATGAATCAAGATATACACCATTCTGTCAACCCACAAGAGTTACAGTTATTAGTGCAGCCGTGAGCCCTCAAATGTGTGCAACACTGAAAAATCAAGACATCACGTCGAGGTTGTCTACAGAACCTTACCTGGATAATTACATTTTTGAATCTAAGTTTCTTGCAATCACCAACGAAGATTAGAGTCTCTTGAGAATCTTGATCCATGTTTGCTTCATTTCTGTTCAATAGGCGGACGTGCTGACCTCTACCATCATATACATACTCATCAATCTTGTCGTAGTCAGCTACAAGAGGCCTTTTGGGAGACAGTACAACTTCCTTGGAACTCTGTATGTGCACAGACTTAGTCAGAAAGATCCCATCCTTCATATCCAAAGGGTTCTCATCTAAACCTTTGCCATCAGATCGCACAGCATGGATAGACGGTATGAAGAACTCTGCTACAGCAAGCAAAAAGTCCAATGCCACCAACAGGCGGGGACGTTGAATCCTCAGAGAGATCATTTTCAGATGGTTATTCAGCTTAGCATCCAACACAAGCATTGTAAGTGATGGTACACCATCAGTGTAACAATGTCCTTCAGCCGCCTGTATGCCCCTATGCTCTTCAGGACCCGAGTTATACTCTTTCACATTGGCACTTCCTATCATATACCGCATTTCTGGTTCTGTGCCTTCACGATCATCCTTGACAGTAAACCTTTCAAGGGTAGCCATTATATTCGCTTCGCCAGCACTATTTGCCTTGTAAGCAGCCCATGCTCCACTCACCTGGCACAGGATCAAACGTGAGCCTAAGGATGCAACCTTTGCGTTGATTATTCCTCGTGCAAACACATCAAGCAGGAGTTCCTGAGATTGATTGGCCCTCTATAAACAGGACATGTGCGGCCTACTATCAGCATGTGGAAGCTAAGCAGATTCCGCAACACCCCATATTAATCAATTCTCGTGTAAACAGCAAGCAAAAATTCCTGAAATGGTTTGGACATCTATAAACAAAACCTGTGACCTCCTACCAGCACACCGAAGCTAAGCAGATTCCGCAATAGCCTGGTCAGAAAGAGATTCAGCATTGTCAAGATTGGGTATAGAAGTAGCCACACCAACCTGGAGAGAAGCAAGAGCAGCGTCTCTAGTGCCTCCACTGTACAATCCCAGTTCCACTAGTTGTATGCCAACTGCTACCTTAACTGTGGTCCACACAGACTCCTCACCACCATCATTTTGTGGCAAGGGCTGGGATTGCTCATCTGGTGCCGTCCTATTCTCTGTGGTCACATTTTTCTCATCGTCTTCAGACTTATGTTCCACCACAGGAGGAGGAAGATTTGGAGTTTCACCAAAGTTGGTCACGGCACATTCTGTAATAACTTGATACTCCCTGTCTGATAGGGCGGCTTTGAGTTGCTCTAGCTGCATCCACATACCAGAGGTATGCAACAACATGTTTAAGTTCAAAGATGACAGGACATAAGACTATTCTGCAAACTGTTTACTCCAAGCATTCTGACCTTGATGGTCATTTCAATTCCTGGAATCTTGTGCCAAAGATCCCGGAGCGGACGTCTCAAAAGTAAGGATAATCCTTTCGCTTCTTGGATTATACCTTCACCACTCTTCCCACCGACTCCAACAACTAGATGTAAATCCTCCACCTGGAGCAGGAATGTCAGCTCTCAAGTTCATCCCCAGTACATAGACGTCATTTTTCCTTCAAAAGCAATGCATAGCCCAAACCAAGCTTTGAAACAAGCCAACCAAGCAACCTGCAGTGACATTGTATCCAGCCGGACAGCTCCCAGGTCATCTTTATTTCCACCCAACCAGTCGAAGTTGTTCTTCACATTGATGTGCAAAATATCCAACTCCAAAAAGCTGTGAGCACACTAGCTGTGTTAGCTCCAAATTATGATCATAAGCGTACAAACTGGCTTCACATAACTGCTCACAAAAAGAGAAGTCAAGAAGCTGACATACTCGTGACTGTGAGTCGCCCTAGGCATTATAATGATGGGTTTGCTGAGGCTGATATCCAGCTTCAGCGCAGGAGACCCCTCAATTTCAGACTGAGTAAACAGTTTTTCCACGTTGGTCACTTTATCTTTGAGCTTCACAACATATCCAGCATTTTGTGGAACAAGGCCCATGAAATAGGCAGAAAGCTGCAATAGCCCAACATGTCCAACTTCAACTTCCAATTCATCACAAATCTGGTACATTGAAACCTACACCTTGCATGCTTACAGCGTAGCAGGCCTCTGAACCATTAAGAGCAGTCTGGCATATGGCGAAGTGGAGACAGACAGGGAACGTGACCAACCTCTTGAATAAACCGATTCAGATACACAAATCGCACTTCTGATAGCTTTCCCACGAGACTATATTCATACCCTTGATAATCATCGTCATCAGCATTAAATGACGTGAATGCTAGCTGAATAGAGAGAGTACAAACGTGTGAGTCAGCAACAAAAATCAAACCCTGGCAGGAACATTCTCTGAAAACCAACTCGAAAAAAGGCACAACATACAACACCACGTTGCTACCTCTATGAATGATGAACCACCTGGGTTCCGCATGTCACAGATATATGAATAGGGATGATCATCTGGAAGATTGTCATCACTGATTTGCAGATTCCCAAGTGCAGCTGTGATAGCATAAGATGCTGGGAAGATCTGGCAAAAAAAACCAATAAATCAGCTACTCTCCGACATCATTTAGAAAACTATGTCTTGTAAATAACAACCTCAACAATAAGAGAACACCAACGCTCCACTCTCTCCAACTTTCCAGATGGTTAAGTCTAGGACGAAACATGCATATACAGAAAGCACATACCTTGACCTCTGTATGCAGCTCTTCCTGTGATAAGGTGGCCAGCTGAGCTCCATCCTCCAAGTTCAACACAATTTGGGCACGATCCATTTGTAAAACCAGAAGAAAAACCACACGGTCTTTCCCCTTACCAAGCAGGCCTTTCACTATTGAATCATTACGGCCAAACTTCGCATCTCCCTTTTCATCTACTGCAGATGGATCAATCATAGTCACCAGGTCATCTGACTTCGGTGTGGACTCTACTTGAGCTGCTGATTCATTGTCTGTACCAACTTCAGCTGTTACTGCAGAAACGAGATCCAACATTGCTAGTAGAGTACGCCGATTGCAGAAGAACGACAGTGTCGTCAGCGATAGGCGCACCTGCAAAGCCATCACAACCATAAGCAGACTTTCATAAAAATGAACTCAACGTCCCATTGAAGAACGCGATACTGCAGGATACTAATCATTAAGCTCTGCAATAGAAAGTGGATTGCTGCTCACCTCTTTATCAATATTTCGGTAATACGGCGAGTCAGGGGAGGAAAATATCATTTGGGCCTTGACAAAATTTTCCAGTCCTCCTTCATGTGATCCACCATAGTGTCCATTTCCATCATTTGACACTGGTAGCAAGTCTGGCTCATGATCAAAGCTTGGCGGCTCTGTTCCATTCAGTTTCCCTTCATTACTGAACTCGTCAGCATCAAAGAACCTGCCTGAGGAACCTCTAGACCTCCTAGACCCCCGTCCCGAGAAGTCGCTATCTGAATCACCAAGCTCCTCCGCAGCATCGAAGAACCTGTCATCTTCCCCCTCTTTCTCCCTGATGAGCTTCCTGCTGTAACCACTTCCCTTCCCACTCCTACCATTGGCAATCAACTTTCTCTTTTTGGACAGAGTCTTTTTGGGAGACGTGATACAAGAGCGTGCCAGATACTGCAGTGAAGGATGTGAGCCACCAAAAAGCTGGTCTTCCAGCTCTAAGGATTGCAGGACAGCTCCCAGGGTCATATCATATTGACGCATCACAAACTCCACCTACAAACAGCATGATAAAGCAAGCACCTTAATTCAAGCACACCATCTAGAAGCTACCTCCAGTGACCATACGTCACACTTTGGAGATATTTAGGAACACATCTTGCACAACCATACCTTGCTACCCAGAGCACGAAACACCACAACTGGCAGCTCCCTGTCAAGCAAAAATTGCTTTGATGAGTAGTCTCTCTGCACGGTATCAACCCAAGCATCAATACTGACTGATGAGGAACTGGTGAGCATCAATACTACTAGGCATTCATTGACCTGAGACTTAATAACATAGCAAGGGACTAGCTCTCACCCCTTGGCTGTTGCTGACAATAATCTTCAGCTCGTCCAGTGCCCCTGTTAAGTAGAAACTTTCAAGCTCTGCAGGATTTGCTTGACTCTTTCCATTTGAAGCACTCAGCACCGCGTCTTTTGGAGAATCCTCCTTTTCTCCCTGCCCTTGGACCAGACCTGCAACTGCAGCAGGAGCCTGCTCACAAGTTGCGGGTAACAATCAGGGAGAAGTTCTCTCTTTCTGCAAGGTTTGCAGAACACTTTGTACACAAAATCCCTCAAATCAGATCGCAGACACCAATTCAGAACACAGCTTACTGATGACTGAAAAATGGCGCTTTTGATCCGGCTTTGCCAACTATTGAAAGCCTCATCATCATCTAACCGCAAAAGCAAGGCATTTGCAGACTCGGCAACCTGATGGAACAAAATCAAGAGGGTGACAGCTTGCATATTAGATTAAAAAGACATTATCAGTTACCAAAGTGCATGGGACCAACCAATATACCTTGCTGTTAAACTGGCCTGCATCACATATTGCCAGCACGTACTGTACTCCTCCAACAGCTTCAGGAGGGACAGGGAAGACTTGTTTGCCAATCAAACTACACAAAAGGAAAAGGAAGGATCAGTTCAGAAATTCGAAAGGCATGCAGGTGAACTCCCACACTACAAAGTCACGACCCTGTGCCAGATGATATACTGTTGCGACCATTTAAATGACAACTCAGCAAACAGCTAAGTTTGGTGTGTTCAGATCCACTGCATTAACTCATGGCTTCCTATTACTCACCTGTAACACACTTGGTACGACTTGGCAGATGGTGCTTCCAGAAGGTATAGGAAAGGACCCGCTAAAGCAGCATACCTATGCTGCCAAACAGCTTCTCTGTGCCCAACGCCCTGCAGTGACACAGGTTGAATGAGAACATCTGCCAGAACATGTCAGAGAGGATGTCCTAATAACCGAGGCAGCGACTTTGACATACCTTCCAGGCCAAGACAGCCACAGACCCCTCAAAATCAGCTGGTTCCCAGGGACGAATGGAAGAAGCATCTTCCTCCGATGCAAGATTCTGAAAAACTTTCAAAACTTGTAACAGTCGGTGATAGCGTGCTGGAGAAAACTGGAAACCGAGGGAGGGCACTCGCAAAGCTACACGAGTTGACGGAAATTGTGGATGAGGGGCACAGATCTGCTCATATTAACCGGTTACAACAGTCTCCCATAAGTACATTCTCAGCATGGCTAAAAACAACAAGACTGAGGAAGATTGCTCATCCCAGTCATGGCCTCTACACACTGTAGAAGGTACCTGGTGGAAAGATAAGGCCATCCCACACTTCTCAAGGACTGGGAGGAATGCCCCACTGCCCTTGGAACTTCCATCCCAGCGCCTGCCCTCACCATCCCAGTCGTAGTCACCGTCGACTATGAATGCTGACACATCACTTAGGTTAATTCTAAATCGCATGTACAGGTCAACCTCCTCCGCACCGCCCTGGAGACCAAATGTCAATACTTGACACTCAGCAGTGACAAACAAACTGTAAAAATTAACCTTCACATGAGATGCTTTCAAGCACTTACATCGCTGGGATCCGTGCGAAGAGTGAGATAACCAAAATCCAGGAGTAGCTTGGTCTGTCTTACGCCATCAGGGTAAAAATCTGCAGGGACTGTGACTTTCGGTGCAGCAATATTTAGATCAAGCGAAAACCTGAAGGAAAACAATGCAGACAATATTCAAGAAAGAACACAGTTGGCATCCAACATAGACATGAGACACACAATATAGTTGCAGATCATATGGCTTATGCACCAGAGGAAGTAAGATCAATCCCACAAGCTCTCCCCCCACCAAGCCTACCTTGGCCTATCTTTCAAGGCTTCATTCAACTGTTGCTGAGCATTTCTTGCAACTTCATCCAAAGTCATCTGAGTACAAGATGAAAACACTCAGTAACATTGAAGGTGAACTGACCCAACAGACGTGTGGGCACTTTCAGAGTGGTTGACAACCCAAAACCTGTTCTTCATAGACATAAACCATAAGTTACACATGAACATACCTGAAGAGCAGCGGCCGTTTGCACAGCAACACTGCGACTGACAGCTCGGCTATTTTGGAAGAAAGCAATCACTTTGTCGACACTTTTCTTCAGAACCTGTTCATATCCAGTTCAGCACATCCCCGTGATCATGATGTGAACAACGTTGTTTATTCAAATCTCTGGTACAATACGTACTGTCACATAGCATGGAGAAGCTGTTAGCTTGAGGCTCCAGTCAACATTCTCCCCCATCGGCTTGTACGTGAACGTGGCCTCCAGGGCTCTAGAGCGTGTCCTACTCTGCATGCATCAGCAACAAAAGTGATACAAATGCATGTGCAAGTGCCTATCATATGAAAATTACCAACGTAAGTAGCCATGCATGATGAATACGGACAACACATCAGACCATGTTGAACAACGGGGAAATGCAGGATATCCAATCAACAAAGTACCTCCGCAAGAATCCCTTCTGGAGAGCGGACTTGATAAGATTCTAGTTTTACACCAACAATCTTTGTCTCGGGATAAAGCTTTACACTGCACTGGAGGTCATCAGCTGAAAGCTCCACCAGGCATTCACCTCCAGCAGCCAGCAACTTTGTCGCATTGTGTTGCATCCGCACTTCTAACACAGTATGGAGCATGTCTGGAGAATCCTGCCCTGGAAGTAATGTGGAAGGCATACCCTCTTTATACCCAATCACTTGATTCAATTGCTTCCACTCCTCATCATTCAGACCCCTTACTGCACCTTCACTCTCATTCGATGAGCCACCCCTACATTTCCAAATGCACGTGCATGTGAGGTAACATTTTCAACTTTGTCCTATACAGTTTTTGTTGCAACCAGGCTTACCAGCCAAACCACCACCAACTTTTCTTTGACTGCCCTTGTGAGCTTGCATCTTGCGCCCTGGTACTGTCTACAAAACTATGGGCCAAAATCCTGCAACATGCCACAGAATGAATCCAGATTGAGACAAGAAAAATTCAAGAAAATTTATCAGAAGTATCATCCATTTCCAGTATCACCCACAGAACTTGCCTCCACTGGATTATTGTCTCACTTTCCAATTCTCGGTCAAGCTCCTGTATCTCCGAGTTATCATCACAAGTAGTCCGATCTGGATGGGCTTGTAGGCAGGAAACATACGCTGATAGATACCGTTTTCGCAGCCGAGCGACCCGAAGAACATCCGGCCAGGACAACAGACCCCTGCAGATCCAAAATGATGTCAAACTACAAACCTCCTTTGGAAACACTGAATACTGCATCAGACGGTTGACATCAGTCTAATAGGGACCATGTGCCAGCCTGAAGTCAAAGAAAAATCACAACCTTGCTCTTTTTTGCTGCTCAGCCACTGCTTTGAAGGCATAATTCCACCAGGCATTTCTATCTTCCTTGACAGTCGTCTTCGGCCGGAAATGGGCATATTGTACACGCTTGCTGAAAGCAGTTATATTCTCAGCAAGTTTCAAGCCATCTCGATATTGTGTCTGCAGATTAAGACATGTACATGACAGAATAAGGCACACTGAGAAACTGCATAGCATTTCTTCACAACAGGATGATCACCAGCAAGCTACCATCAGTCAAATAACTGGAAGAAACACACCAGAGTATCTCTAATCTGTACAGAATCCCACCTCCGAGAGATTTAAGGTCACATCATCTAAAGTCACTTCTGCCTTCTGTAATGGTTTGTCAGGGGCTCTCTTATCCCTGCTCCCCAGTTTGTAATATCTTGCAGTCCCAGCAACTGGTTGGAGGAGGTAGTGGTGGTCCACCCCTTCTTTCAACTTGGTTAGAGTACCGATTCCATTAGTTTGACGCGGTTGTAGCTTGATACTTGGCTCAAAAATCTGCACAAGTAAGCAACTCTCAGAAACTCGTAGGCACCCCATTCCAAAACCTGAACAACCTCAGCAATCGTCCAGAATCCCACCTCACTCCATTCTCCTGCAGAGAGTTCAGCCCAGGGCTTTTTTGGTTGCCAAGGAGGAGTATCAGGGTCAAAATAGAAAGCTAGCCGTTGTAGCTCCCCAGACTGCACAACCCACATCTCATTAGGCCTGCAAGACCGGGCAGCTACCATACGGATAAACATTCTATTTCGATCAAATGCCTCGTCTTGAGCCTGACCTTTTGCACCCGATCTAATGCTCCACCAGTAACAAAAGTCTCCTTCCCATTTTCATCTACTGTCACAGCCGCAAGCTTCTCCAATGTCATCCCAGCAGCAAAAGGGTGTCCAGGGTTGCTGAAATGAGAGGCCAATGCAGATACATGAGACAAAGTACCCTTCCCAAGCCATCTATGTCGTTGCTCAACCATTGCTGGTTAATAAGGCCACTGAATCTCCCCATAATGCAAAGGCTGATCCTAAATGTGTTACCTTTCACTGTCTTCATACCGAATGTGAATATTGGTTATAGACAGCTTCAGGTTACCAATAATTGTGCCGATGAGAGACTCAATCCACGAACTATTCTGCAGGCAATAGAGCCTAATGTCAAATCCTACACACTGTCTAAGTTTCAAGAGAAAGATCAAACGCAGAAGAAATGACAAAGGTCAGATGACGGCACCACTTCAGCCTTTGTAGCATTCTCCTGACGTTTTGCCTCCACATACTTCGTTTCAGCCTCCTGCAGTACCCCAGCAACGGCAGCCACAATTTGAGAGAAGAAACGGAATCACCCCCGTATCAGAAACTCACAGTTCCTAATTCAAGGACACATTCTGGAAGAAAGTCACTGCTGTACCTTGACTTGCTGAGTTTTGGCCTTTTGCACAGCTTCATCATCGCCACCTTCAATATTTGTTGCAGGCTCTGCCAGAAGGAATATCCGATCTAAAAACACAATGACAGGCTCCTGACCAAGTCGGCTCCATGGAACCTTCAAGTACCAGGAACAAGTACAAGAATCCACGATTTAGCACAACTGATGAATAAATCGTTAACAGCTGCACCTGAACTGGTGCCACTGCCCCAAATCAGCCAATCATCCAACAGATGAGCATTCTACCAACCTTCAACTTCACTGAGCCTAAAAACCCAGCTTTCACTTTGATCGGTAGCTTCAAGGCATTCAATGCCTCGGGCTTGAGCTGCATATTCGTGAGTTCCACATTTCCTGAATGACCAATCAGAGCACGGCATTAACCACTGAGCACCAAAAACCCTAGGCCAGAGGGCGAGGAATCGATCAGAATTCCGCACCTTGCCACACACTGATCTTCAACGCCTCCTTGGACAGCCCCTTGATGTAGTCACCAAGGTACCTCTCCAGGTAAGTGGCAGCTACTTCCTCCAACATGGTGCCAGAATTTAGTCACAAACCTCAGCAGCTCCCAAGCTAAACCCAAATTCCCTGCAGACCCACAAAAAATTCCCCGTCCTCACGCCTCCCAGGCCTGAAATTCCTCCTCCTACACCCCCGAATCCTACAGCCCACCAAACCCAACCCGATCCCCGCGTCCCCAGCTCCACTCCCGCAGCTGCAGACTGCCTTCTGGCGGCCTGGGCCGATCCAATTTCATCCCTGCAGTCCTGGATGCGCCTCCTACCTCCACCGGAATGCGGGTATCAAGTGCCTGGAGCGAGTCGGGAGCCCAGCTGGCCAAATTTTCCGCAGCTCCCGATAGGAGTGGGGAAGCGAGATGCAGCAGAGGAGAGAGGGCACGAAGGCGAATTCAACTTGCAGTCTGCCTTCATTTCATTGCATTCCACTCCGTTCCCACCGCTCACAAGCCCACCTGAAGTAGCAGAGCTGCCAGTGTTCCTAGCTTAAACCTCCTCCGGGGCTTGCAAGGTAAAACCCATATTGTAAAAGTCACGTTCGTTCCCCTTCACCTGCAGCTCGGCTATTCGCTGGCGAGTCTGCGAGTTGTGAGCGCGACGCCAGATGGACAACACGTGGTGCCTGTAACCTGTCTTTCCATGGCGTGCAACCACGTGTATAGATTGCAACATTTTGCTTCCCTGGAACCTGGGCTCGCTGGCATCCTACTTTGTGCATTACTTTACTACGAAGCAATTTCTGAAATACTTCATCGTTTCCGACAACATCGGTCGCCGAGGCAGCACCTGATTGGACAAGGCTGTTGCCCAAACGTGTTCCTTCAGCTTAGGTCAAGAAACAAAACTTACCAATTTGCGTATTGGGGCGATGTAATGAGTCTGCGTTGGGGAGACTATTCCGTCTTTGGCCCCTTCCAAGATGTATCCGGAAACGGTGCACTTTGAGATATAAGACTGAGACAAAGCATGGAATAAAGAGGAGACCTTAGAGGAGTCTGCTCTCATAGTGTGTTTTTGGTGTGTTTTGGTTTGCTATGTCTTTAGGCACATGACAAATATCTAAGTTGCTCAGCGAACGTATTTGTTCCACTCCATGACTCCCTCACTAGGCATGGATTTCGAACCCGGATCTCTGCAATCACAACGCTCTTAACTTAACCACTAGGCCTCCTGCAAATTGGACATAGTACAATTAGAACCCTTAGCCGATAGGGCTCTCTCTTAAGAAGTTGATGAATATCAAGGTTGCTCACCGAGGGCCCTGAGAAGGTGATGGATATCAAGGTTGTCAGTCCAACTGATTGCACGAAGGGCTCGGTGAATGTAAGAGCCTGCATGGCACTGTTGTGGAAATTGAACAACAAACTGAGTCCTTTCTCTACTAGTAGTTATATCTTTCAAGTACGGTATGAGGTGCAAAATTGAAATTGGTCAGCTGCATCCTTGCAGTAATCTTGGCATGCCAATGCTTATATCTAAAAATTCACTTGTGTTGGTGTGTGTAGCCTACCATCCATAATCTTCTCTCTGCACATTCTTCAATTCAAGTATGTAGAACGATAGTTGGGCATCGTTAGCTACATGTTCGCAATTGATGAAAAAGAATTCAACTTAACGAGAGATCATGTGTGAGCGCGAAGGTGCTTCACATGCATGGTTGCAAAGTGAGAGCCTACATTGAGAAGGAGCTTGACATACCCTTGTGAATTGTATTTCATGTAGCTCACATGTGCTTGTTTGCCCTTTCGTACTGATTGTATCTTAGTGCAGAGCTTGTCCTGCCTAGAACCACAGTATATGTAGACGTACGCAAGTCGCCTCCACCTTTCACCTGCAGAGGTGCTTAGCACTATAGTATCTACTTGTATTTCAATAACATGAACTACCTGCTTGCAGTCCTTCAACGAGCAGACGTGTGAGAGTTTTGTTCCGTGAAATGGCTAAATTTTCGAGAAAGTGTGGGCGATCAGGCTTTCTGCATCTAGTGCCAAGTTCCCAAGCTAATCAATGTCCAATTGAATGGCGACATCTAACTGCCTTGTTTTATGACTGTAACCTGGAATTGATGTTGGGTGTAAGCATGTAAATTACCCAGGTCATTGTAAAAGGAAGGATTCCTTGAAAATTCAAGCTCGAATTCCGTGCATGTGGCATCGTGTGCTAAATTGGTGGTGCTAGTTTCAACAAATGACAGAGCGGGCATAGCTGTCTAAGCACACCAATTACACTGCTTCCATTACTGCAATAGTGCCTTCTTTTGACACGTCCTATTCAAAGGAATTGCAGCAACGGCTTTTTACGCTTGCAGCTGCTACAAGTGGTAACATCTCCAGCTGAATCCATTTCTGTTGTTGCTTCCATTTTGCTGTGTGGTCACGCGGGAAAAGGCACGTACAATGCTTAAAACAAATTCATTGACTCAACAAGGTACGACATTTAAGTATGATTTATAAAACAACTTTTTGTGCCAAAAAAGGTCAAAATATAGTCAGCAATATGCTGAGAAGATTATATTTTGAATGGAATTTAGACTTGCATCAAGTCTGGCTGTTGAAATTCACCAGATATTACTCACTTCCCCTCCCTCTGAGATCTGTTGACCCCTGCGCATAGTAAGCCTTTCAACCCTAAGAAAGGGCCTCAGTCGAGTATCAATCCTAATTAGATTTCTAATTACATTACATACTGAATCTAGCTGAATTGAGTAATCTCAGTTCCAACTAACCATGTCGTGAACTAGAATCCTCAACCGCCTGAGCGCGATCTCCCAGTACCTTAGAAATCACTCAAGGTAACGTGCGTCCCTCTTCTTAGCGACAATGTTGATTTCGTCCAACCAACTCCTTAGTTTATCCAACCTGTCGCAACCCTCAATGAACACACCGCCCGCCACCATCAGACCAAGAATGAAGGTCTTGTGAGGTTAGGAGATACTCAATGCCGCAGCAACCGCTCCAACGATTTATAAAATAACAATAATTTTATGGGAAACAACAAAACTGAAAGCGTGAATAAATGAAAACCGTTTCAGATTGCAAATTGCACGATTTTGAAAAACCTTTCTTTGTGGCACATGTATTTAGATAGAGACGTGTCTTCATTGCACATGTATGGACAAGGAAACAATAACCATTTACCAACCGAATACGAGCTGGGCAATATGGGATGGGGCTGCACAACGGAGGTTGCCCGAACAGTGGAGCTAATCCATTTTGAGACCTCCCTTCAAAGAGTGACATCCAGACTTGTGTTCATTGGAAACTCCATAGTTAAGTATTGAATTCATTGGAACTCCATAGTTAAATGTCCTTAGGACGGATCAATGTTTGGATGAGGTGCCACCTATCCCCAACTTCATGGCCCTGCAAAACCACCTATTCTAAACATCATGCCCTCAAACATCGTCTCCGTAGTGTGCAGGGGCCCTCGGGTTGGGCCGCTAGTAGTGCCCTACGAGTTATTCTAATGAGAATTCGAGTGTGAGACTTTGATGTATACTTAATACTTTGAAAGGGGGGACATGAGATTTTATTATGAAAAAGAGATAGGAAACCCATCTACCATACTTTGAAAAAGTTATAAAATCTTCAAACTTTTTAAAACCAATCTACATTTTTAAAGAATTCCTTGCATTGCTACCACCTTCAATTCAATTGAGACGCACGTAAAGTGGTAGCCGAAAAATAAGGTCTGCATCCACAGGGTCATGTTTATCGTGAGACCTTCCGCGGTAACTACACTATCATACACGATCTCTTTCCAAATGGTTTCCAAATGGCTTAGGCCAAATGGACACACATTTATAAGAACGACGTCATTATTAAGCTTCCTGTGCTTGGATGGGTACTTAGATGGGGTGCCCTTAGGGAATGTATGCCCTTGGTGGCTTAAGCACACCATGGTAAAAGTTGTAAGAACGAAGAGATTTGATGAGAGAGTTGTAAAAGTTGTAAGTATGTACCAAGTCCCATGACGGAAATCCGTTTCAATAAAATTTTTGTTCTTCTTCTTTCGACTCACGAGCTTGCTTCTTCTCGTGCATGCCGGGACCAAAAGCGGGAAGATGAGTGCCAGCCTCTGATGTCATGGTGCGCGGGGGCTCGGCTCGGCTCTGGGGCTGACGTAGCGTGCTTGCGAGCTGCAGGTGTGCGCAATTCTGTCCCAGTTATCACGTCTGTGGAGTGCAACTGTGTCTTTCTGTGGTGCGGTTCCGGCTGATTGAGCCGCACTGCACGCACCGCAGTCTGCGGGATGCTCAGCTTATTAGGGCGGTGTGTTGCGAAGTTTCGATTTTCGTGATTCTCAATGCTTGATGGAACCCCGGCGGTGCAGGATTGAAGACATCCAGCAGAGGGGAGGGTGTGGCAAGGCATTGCAGGCGGATGATGTTGCAGGTGTGTTGTGTTTTGAGATAGAATCGGTGGAGTGGAGCTTAATTTCGAAGCAGGATGGCATCTGCGTGTGGCAGAACCTTTTGCGCTTCAGGTGCTACTGAGGCGCCAATTGGAGACCTGTGGTGCTGGTCGACTGGTGGCCATTGAGGCCCGATTTTGTAAGACTTCCTCGGGTCAGTGGAAGGTCGAGCTGACTGGTTGTTGAGGGCTTCAAGGGGTGCTTCGCTTGCGGAGAATTAGGTGGCGTGGGTTTGGAGGATTCTGCTCTGGAACTGGTTTTTCGACCACAGAAAAAATGCGTCAATCCGTATTATATCGAAGTGTCCAGGAGGAGATATGGCGACGCCAGATAGGAGACCTTCGACCCGAGGCATTTTTGTGTAAAATTGGAGGTTGCCTGGTACGGTTGGAGGAACACTGAATTCCAGGCGGCGTTTTTCTCCGGCTTTCCAGCTGATTTGCTGAAACCTAAGGTTGGCCTTGGTGATGCAGGACCTTATTCAGCGCCTCGAGCAGTTTGCTAACCTGGAGTATCATGAAGGATGTGTAAATACCGTGCACTTTAGTCCATGACTCAGGCCATGAAAGCTATGTCTTTCAGGCCAGAATCTTGCCATTCTCTGATGATTAACATGTCATCAGCTGTGGCGCAGATGGCCAGGTACTGGTCAAGATTTGTGGTTTTTCTCATTAGGTGTTACTGTACTAGTACCGTCTTGCTTATTTGGCAAAAAGTGTTCTTTATCTAACCTTGTTTCGCTTGCCTTTGCTGAAACTCTTTTTTGATCTGGCTGTGGGTTTGCAGTATGATCTACCAGAGAGCAAAACTGCGAAGCTGTTCACTTGTAAACCTATTCATTCCTCGAAGCACAGGAGGCATCATAGTACTGTCCGCCTGAATGCAATAGTAACTAATCCACGAAACCCCAACTATTTTTCTGTCTGGGGATCAGGTGAGTACGCCAGGGTATACGAGATCCGTAGAGTGGATGCGGATGCATCTAGTGCCAAATCAAAACCAGTTGAGGTGTTTGCTCCAGCTCATTTTGTTGGAGCGGTGCTGGAGCGGTTACCATCACATGTGTGGCGTACTCTTTGCAAGAGGAGCTCCTGGTCTCTTACAATGATGAGCAAATATACCTGTTTGACAAAGATATGGGCCTGGGACCGGGATTGAGTAGACAGTGCTTTATAGAGGCTGTGTGCTGGAAATCTGCTGCTGTACAACGAAGGAAGTGGTTGGTTGCATGATGGAACTATTTATCGCTGCATTAGCTCTGTAGGTGATGGAGGTGAACAGACGTCGGAGGGAGGACCGGGGTCACATATCCCTGACACCAGATGCGATCATGTATGTCTTGCGCCTTCAGTGCCGGCAAGCTCAAAGTGACATGGAACAATGGAGTTACTCTCGAATGGAATATGAGGCGGATGAGGATGACTATCTGAGCAACTTCTACGAGGACGATGACTCTTCTGATGAAGGTAGTAGCCATGTGCGTCTGCGGCGAGTGTATTAAAAGTTGAGGAACACTGTACGTCTGTAGATAGATGTCGCACAGCTACTGCCGGCTGTAGGCAGATAGCAGTGTGTAAATATCAGGGCAATTGTCATGACAACGTGGTGGCGATGGTATGGCTTGAAACAATCTAAGCCTCAGTTAGTACCAGACGTTGTTTGTTGCGGATGGTAGGGAAATGGTGTTGGATTGGGAAATCGGAATGAGGGTCTAATCTGAAAGTGGAGCAAGTAAATGATGCCGCCTTTTATGTTGAGAGAGGCTCGCTTAGAGCCACTGTGAACAACCCAGAAGGTTGAGCCTTTAGCCTAGTTGGACAAGCCATGTAGATATGGCAAACAAAATCTGTTGGAAAGGCAGGAAGGCGAAGCCTACCAGCCCCTTTCTGGTGCTGGGGTGAAGTAACATTACAGAGCTCACAAGCTTGATTGTTTCATATTGTGGCCTCAGAGGCTTTGTCCATGTAGAGTACTGCTTCTCCTTTAATGCTGGTGAAACGTGCGAAGTTAGACTCGCTATTACGTGCTGTTGTAGACTACTGTTGCTGAACGTTCTCTCCATTCTTGCACGTGGTTGGCAGAAGTCACTGTGTTGTTGTTTCCTTGCGCAGGTACTGTTGCATGTACATATGTAAGAAATGTTGTGCAAGGCCAAGCAGGTATCTTGGGGTCCGGTCCTGTCTGTCTTAGTCTCGGTCACCTAATGCGTAGGGCCTGTTCCTCATCTCAGGAACTTCTCAGAAACATGAGTGGTGCTGCTCTGCTGCCAGCGGTATCTGCAAGGGGACTGAAAGTGATGCTTCAGGGAGCATGAAGAACGAGTCCGAATGACAATGCTGGTGCGTGCACCTGTCTAGAGCCTTGGAAATGCGGAATGTGCCCAGGTGCTGCCCAGACAGATCCTCAACCAGGGGAGGAGCTTGAAGCCAAAATGCCAAGTGGCTTCGGAACGTAAATACTTGCAGAACGAAAGTTCGCTAAGACATCGCCATAGTGACGCAGGGTAGCAGAGTCAAGTAGACGGTAGGTGGGACATGTATGTAAGATACTGGCCGGCCTTGTGAATATTGGTTTTTAAATCCGTTGGCTGCAGCCCAGCACTGGCAGTCCGGACGTCAGCCCAGCCATCCACAGCCACTGATTCCTCTCGGTCAGAGCGCGTGACACTGCTCATCACTCAAACTCGCACTTGCCGAATACGCTTCTTTGATTGGAAGACCTTTTCTTTGTGCTTAAACATGGTTACGGTTTTAGCTGACAAGTTTTGTGTGTGGAGAGCAGGGTACTGGCAGGGTTCTCCACCTGCATATGTACATGCATATGTATGTACGTTCTGTGAACGCATTTTTCTGGGTGCGTGTCTTGCACCTGCATGTATGCTTGCTGAATTACTAGTCCGGACGAATTTTTCTGTGTGCGGGTCTGGCATGTGCATGTATGTTTGCTGAATTACCTGTACGGGTTATGCATTGTGACTGGAGGAATTGAACTTCAGGGGGTTTTCATCTTCATGTGCGTTCGCTGGATTTACTAATACGCCATGTGTATTGTGACTGCAGATCAGGGTTTTGCACCTGCTTCTTGTAGTTTGCTCGCTGAATTCACTCACATATACAGGTTATGTACTGTGACTGCAGGAGGAACTGTTATCATTGATGCAATTCAATTCAATTCAATTCAATGCAATGCAATGCAAGGATGGTCTCGCTCGGTAGAACTCGGAAGAATTGATGTGGTGGATGAAGGGGCAGCAGCAGGGGACTAGGACGATGGTGCTATATTTGGGGGGGATTAACGCGGACTACGTATTTTGACAGCGCATGGTTTTACATGGGCATGTTCCAGATGTCGGGTGATTTCACTAGCATGTACGGGTCATCCAGACTGACGGGATCGAAACAGTGGTGCGGTGGGTCACAGGTGTGCTACAGTCGATATGGTGTCGCAAGCGGCTCAAGTGTCCGGGCGGGGCAGCGGGGGCTGCTGCAGTGCAGCTCGCTTCGTAGCTTCAGCAGGGCGGCTCTTGGGGAACATTTGGCAGGCAGCAGGCAGGCAGCAGGCAGGCAGGCAAGGCGGACGGAGGCAGGGCAGGAGGGCAGCGCAGCGCAGCCCATGCCTACTGTGTTACATGTACCTATGTGCAAAGAAAAGTCATATTTGTTGGGTTGTTAGTGACAACAGAGGAACAGTGCCGTCTGTATCGTGCCTTGTGTGCCATTTGATAAGTACATGAAGGCTACGGACAACAAAAGAAGTGGGCATCGGATGACGAGGGATGGAGACGCGCTGCGCAGCCACAGCAGAAATGAATGCAGCTTACCTCGCTTCCCAGGCCAAGCGCGTGCACCCGCGCGTGCTTCGTTTTGCAGATTGAGATATTAAATGCTCGCCCCTGCGGGCCTTCCAGCTGCTGCATGCGCATGCGCATGCGCATGCCATGGCCATGGCGACCTGGATGTGGGATCAGATGCTGGCATATCGAATGGGCATCGTCCAAGCGCTGGAAGCAGCGCACGAAAGGAACGCGAAACCAGGAAGCCAGGCAGGAGCAGCCCGGCTGCGACACGATGACCTACCGCTGCGTCAGCATAACACGACCGGCAACAGTACCGTTTGATCCCTCCTAGCTCCCAACCTCTCGCGGAGCGGCTAGAAAAACACCTGAAGCAGGCGCCGTGGGAAAACGAAGCGGAGTGTTTTGGTGAAACTCGCCTTTGCGGCTCGGCGAGAAAGCGTGGTCAAGGCAGGGGGAATCTGCGGGGTTGGCGTAACGGGACGCGACTTCCGATCTGGAAGCAAGGCAGTTAGCGGCGCTAGCTAGGGGCTAGGCTGGAGCTGGGTTTGGCTGTCTTTGTGTTGCTGCCACTGGGACCTGGGACCCGGTACCTGGGACCTGGGACCCGGGACCCGGGACCCGGGACCCGGGACCTTTTCCTTCCGCCAGTTGGGACCTGTTCCTTCCGCCAGTTGCGGTACCGGCGTTCTTGCATATGTGTGTCCAAAATGGCTTAGGTCCTCCGCGTAGATCGGTACTTGGATAGGGTGCCTAAACGGAGTGGATGCCCTTGCCGCAAGTAGCTTAGACACACCATGGCACCAGTGGTTAAGTGTCGAGTCCCATGACAGGAAAATCCCGTCCAAGTGGACTATACTAAATTTCTTCTTCTTCTCTCCGGGCATCTCTCTCTCCTTGCGCCGCGCGCGAGCAGCGAGCCGCGGGCCTTGCCTTTGCCCTAATGGGAGCATGAAGGCACCACCTCTGAGGCTCTGACCATCGCCAGACTCCGACCACATGAAGTGGCTGCGCGCGGACATGGCGCCACGTCTCCGCCTCGCCTCCTGCTTACGTAGCCCAAGATTCCCTTCGCCTCTGGAAGCTGGTCGACCAGCGGCTCCAAGGCAGTTGAGAGGCAGTTGGCATTCCTATTCCGGAACGATGCACTTGAATCGCGGCGTGACCCGCGACTTACAACTCGAATTTCACGTTTGTTAGACCAAGCGCGACCGGTGGAGGTGGATCCCTCTTCCGGTCGATCTCTTGTCATCGACAGCAAGGAGATTTGGGCAAGTTGTTCTTGTCAAAGGGGGAACACCGCCAACAAGTTGCAAACAGTGCGGGCCGAGTCTCACGCGAACCGCTGTTGACGAAATATATGAGGGCGGTCTATACAAGGAGTGGACCATTTGCACTCTGATGTTACATCATTTCGCTCTGATATTCCGGATCAGAGAAGAAAGAGGTCGACCAAAACCTGGACAAAATGAGCTAACAGCAAAGCCTTTTGTGTGTGTTACACCTGCATTTCTTCTTTGAGGAAAGAAGAAGCAGGTGCACACGTGATAACACTTACGCCTCCAGAGCTAACACTAGCAGCTTACACAACGTTAACCCCGCTTCTAACCTACTAGCATGCCAACTTCTCGCTGCAAAAAACCATCAATTCTTACTGAATCTGCTGGTGAAGGGACAGGATGCGAGCAAGCGAACCCAAAAATCCAACCAGGAGAAGTTGAATGCTGCAAAGGTCGGGGAAACACACAGGCCTAATCTAAATCTCCAACAGTGCAATGTCACCTGGATTCAGTGTCGGGCTTCGGATATGGAAAGCCGGAGAGATGTTACTCCCCCATACCCGCAGCTGATGGAGTCGAACTCGTCGAGGATGCTAGGCCAGGCGGTTCAGGATCGCTACAAAGCGCTCCAACACCAGCAACGTACTTTCATCACATGTGACTCCCCTCCTCCTTTCGGCGGTCTATTCAGTGCAGTCTTGGAGAGCGGGCCGGGCTGCTTACGCTTCCCGTTGAGGCTGATGAAGGCCGGGGAAGGGGCAAACCCTCCACCGAAGACCAGGAGTGGCGCCTCAAGTGCTTCCGGCTTCCTCTTCCACATAAGGGCACACCGAATGAAACCAAACATTCAAGCACCTGCGTCGATAGTGAACGGGCGCCAGTATGGCAACCTTGAAGCTGCCACACTCCAGCGCCTAGAAAGGTTTCCCCGTTGCCAGCAGCTGAAAGGACTTGGTGACACAGGTGGATGAGGACCATAACTTACGGCCAATCCCACCACGGGACCGAATTCTGATCGTCCACGGAGAAGAAATAGCTGGACAACTCATCAGGCTGCTGACAAGATCCATCTTCAAGCTTCACGCCATGCCGTTGCTGACTCGCATAACTTAGCCCAGGATTCATCAATCTGGGACTGTCGAAGTCATCTTCCAAATGCTGGAATGGCGCTTCCATCGCCGCCAGCATGGAGGAAGGGAAAGGGATGTCCGCAATAAGGACCGGCGGCAGAGAGGAGCAAGTCGGGACCTCCGGAGGAGAAGCCATGAATCCGCAGCTGGTGACGGTGCTCGCGCAGCTGCCTGAAGACCAATTCGGAGCCGGCCCGGAGATGTCAGTGGACGCTGCAGTCGGGGAGTTCTGTTGCAAGAGAGGCAAGAGCTTGCCGTAGTCGCTTTCAACAGTCTGGTGAGGGCTATCTACATTGGACATGCCGCTGTTCACAGAGTTGCAAGTGTCGGAGCTGTGAGGACTACCTCGTCCGCACGCGCCATATCCCAGGGTATTCCTTGAGTCCTGCGAGTTGTTGTTGCCGGAGGGGAAGTTGGTCACAGACTTGGGACTGAGCTGGAAATCGCTGGCACTCAAGTCGTTGGCAGGAACGGCAAGCAACTCGGACTTGATCAAGGCCGGCTTGGTAGAAGACGGGCCCGCAGCAGGCACAGTCTTGGTTGTAGCCACCAGCGCCCCGTCCGTCGGGGCAACAGCTTTCGACGGACTGGCGTGCGGGTCGGCCACTTTGTTCGTCTTGTCAGGCTCTGAAGACGAGTTGGAACACTCCGGCAATGGCTCGTCCCTGGCAGGCGATTTGTCACGAGACAGGCGCTTCACCTGATGACACACACAACAAAGGCCGGCTACGTCAGCACCACGACATCAAAGCGCCTCCTCGCTTACGTGCTCGCTCAGGCAGCACACAAGACCATAACAGACAAGAGAAGCAACAACAACAACAAACTCGACACATAACAAAGCAAGCAACGAGCAAAAGGCAAAAAAAACAACGACGACGTCATCCTCCACTTCCTTCCTACCTCTTCCACGAGTCTGTCCTTCTCCTCCATAAGCGTGCTGTAGTCTCCCTTCAAAGCATCGTAGTCCGCCTTGAGCAGCTCGTAGTCCTTCTCCAGCTGTTTTGTTTTCCAGCGCGCCCGCCGGTTCTGGAACCACACCGCGACCTGGCGCGGCTGCAGTCCCAAATCTCTGGCCAGCTGCATTTTCCTCTCCGGCTCCAATTTGTTCTCCATCTCGAAATTCTTCTCCAGAGACCGCACCTGCTCCGCCGTCAGCCTGCGCTTCTTCTCCGCAGGCTGCCCCAGGTCATCCCCGCCGTCCTCATCTCCGGTCTCCTCCGGCGACGTCTCGAACAGCGTAGGATAGCTAAACGGCCGCTTCAAATTGGTGCCGCTAGGACTGGCATTCGAGCTCTGATGCGGCATCACTCCCTCCTCCAACACTCCCTTACCTGCAATCAAGCATCCGCACAATCAGCGCAATCACTCAACCAGATTCCACACAATGCCGCTTCCCCCGCAGCCAATGTTTGCAATTGCTCTCCCTACTTCACTCACTTCCTCACTCCCACAGCCGCAGCGGGCTGCCGTTACCTGCAGAATGGCCGGCCCCCGCCCTGGACGACAACATAGCCACCAGCGTATCGGTTGAGCTGCTCTCGCTCCTGTGCATCATCTGCAGCATCCCCCCGGCACCGTTGTAGGACGCAAGCGCATTCCCGCTGGCCATCCCTGCGAGATCTCACCCTCCCCTCCCCTTTCACACTCTCCTCACCCCGGCCTCCAACAAAATGCAACACAATTGCGCGGAAACGCCTCTCTCCCTCAGCCTACACCTCCTCCGCATTGAATCCGCACAAAACACCGCAATCCGAGAAAGTTCCCCACGGATCGGAGCAACGGCACACCGCAGAGCTACTGAACGCGAGCTCTCTCCCGGGCCGTGGAACGCAAACAAAACTCCGAGTCGCGAACTGAAACACAAGTGCAAAGCCAGCCCAGGCCAAATCGCTGCGCTTCCCGTTGCCGCTGGTTGCAGAGTGGCAGGCGGGGCTTAAGAGGGCAATGCGGACGCGGTGGAAGCACAGGAGGTGGGGGCCCTGGCTGGCTGGTGACGAGACGCAGGCTTCGGGTGGGGAGGAAATAGCCGAGGAGAGGGCGGGCGGAGAGGAGAGGAGAGGAGAGAGAATTCGGGCTCTGTCCTAGAGAGAGAGTGGGGCGCCCGGCTGGCTGGCCTCTGGCGGCCTGGCCCCGTGGGCCGTAAGCTGTAAGGGCCAACACAAGCCCTTCTTTTTCCCTTTCCCTTTCCACCCCTTCCCTTCCATTAACGTTGAGCACAAGCATTAAACATCCCACTTTTTTTAGCCCCGCGATCCTCCTTCGCTCGATTTTGTGCTAACTCCATATCCCGAACTCAATCCCGGACCCTGATCACACTGTCACACCGCATTCCCTCGGGCTCCCTCCAATTTGGCCAAATCTTCCTTCCCCAAATCTTCCTTCCGACTCACACAAAATAACACCCACCACTTACTCCCCCTTCCCCCTCCCTTTCCCACATCCAAATAGTCTATACGGTCAATATATCAAATCAACCCCACTTTTGTATGCCCAACCATTTGGTGGGGATATTTTATTATATTTTCACAAATTAAATATATTCAAATTCAAGTTTATTACCAACTATCTCGCACTCAAGAACTCGCTAGAGCGAGTCCAAAAGATCGATAAATATCAAATAGATAGATCTTACACGCTTCAGAACTTTTTTTTGCTTGTAATGCACTATGAGGAAGTCTAGACGAAAAGCACACATTCATGAAACATGCCTTCAAGTAAGAAGCGACACTTTTGTCGTTACTACACAACGCCAGTTGCAAGGTCTGGGGCCTTCTTTGTCTTTATCCTTCACAAAAATCATGTGGACGGTGTGGCTATCGTTTTCCTTCCTGTTTCTGTGGCGCTGCAAGAGCAGCAGTGTCACAGGAAATCAAAGAAAGCTGAGGACAGGAAAGAGGTTCCGTGGGGGAGTACTCCATGTACACTTTTGTACAAGGCACAGAAAAAGTTATCTTGCCAGAGTAAAGTATAGAAGGAGGTCGGAACCCCAAGCAATATTACACGCTCGCGCTTCAAGGTTAGTATAAGTCAGTCATCGTGGTACTATGGATGCAAGTCATGTGCCCACTAAGAATGGACTAACAAGATCAAGTCATTGTGTTACTATGGATGCAAGTCATATGCCCACTAAGAATGGACTCACAAGATCAAGTCATTCAATGTCCCGCCTTGATTGAACACTACCAAGATCTACGAGACATTCATCTCAACTCTAATCACTTTCATTAAGTACCTTCACCCAACTCTCACTTGAATTGAAGTGAATTCAACTGAACCGAACTCAACTAAACGAAGATCTCGTACCCTCTACATCCTAAACATGTACGTATGGTAACTTGTGTCCTTCTCAAAGTTGAAAAGAGCGGCGCGGCCACCAACCTCGTTGGTGGGTGGAACCTTTCAGAAGGCGACTGAAGCATATATCTCTTGTCTCAAATCAACCCATCAGGTGTTGGTAGGCGAGGCATGCGCTGCCTATCACACTCATCCCGCATGTGGACACTATGTATAAAGAGACACTTCCTTGTAAGATAAAATGAATTATATACCTTGTCTACCTCTAATAAAATCCTCTTGTTTTTCTTGAGAAATTCTCCCACAGCATGTAGACCTGTATTATCCTGCATCAATAAAAAAAGAGCATTGGCATTCCGAAATAGCCAAGAAAGCAAATCGTCTAAATACGGCATCTCCCGCGAGCGATGCCCTGTCAGAGCGGGACAAAAAGGACGATGAGGAAACGAAACGAAGTCGGGCAGTCGCAGAGCGCCGTTCACACGGGCCCGGCCGCGCCCTGTACCCGTACGTGTGGACATAAGTATTTAGACGACGTCTAAAGAAGGTGGGCCCCACTCGGAGTGAGCTTCTCCCCGTACGTATGCGGGAATGCGCAAAAATCCGTCCAGTAAAGGAAAATAAAACTGTCCAAAATTCGTACCAGGGAAAGCAATACATAGTCACAGCTGGGAAGTCATGATGCGGTTTCTGTTGGCCCTGGCCTGTGTCATACCATAAGCATATGCCCGCCTGGCTGGGCTGGGTGGTAGTTGCGCAAAACAATATGCCAGGGCGCAACCACCTTTTCGCCCTGGGCCCGGTTGCCACCAATGAATCGCCTACTAATCCATTTAACCCTAAAGTAGATATTTTAAATTATATTACCTACATGCAAACTAGTGGAGGTTCTCCTTAGCTCCCCATCTCACACCGAACCTACTTAGCTAAAACTTAATTTGAGAAAATGGATTACCACTTCCATACACATGGATACTTGAATAGATCTATATCTCACTTCTTTCATACCTCATGGCATACATTTTATACACTCCTATCAATACTATCTAGACACATTAGCCCTTTTAAAAGAGTGAGTCGGTTCCATATACACCCAAGACATAAAAAGAGCTCTGGGAGGCTAGAAGAAGAAGAAGAAGAAGAGTATATTACAGTCCACTTGGACGGAATTTTCCCATCATGGGACTAGGCGCTTAACAACTTGTACCATGGTGTGCCTAAGCTACTTGTACTAAGGGCATCCACGCCCTTCAGGCACCCCATCGAAGTACCGATCGAAGCTGTCATGGGACTTGGCACTTAACAACTTGTACCATGGTGTGCCTAAGCTACTTGCACCAAGGGCATCCACACCCTTCAGGCACCCATCTAAGTACCCACCGAAGCACCTTGTCATGGAACTTGGCACTTAACAACTTGTACCATGGTGTGCCTAAGTTACTTGTACCAAGGGCATGCACAGCTTCAGGCACCCATCTAAGCACCCATCTAAGTACCCATCTAAGCACCTTGTCATGGGACTTGGCACTTAACAACTTGTCCCATGGTGTGGCTAAGTACTTGCACCAAGCACATCCACACCCTTCATGCACCCCATCTAAGTACCGATGGAAGCACTAGATGCTTAATAACGGCGTTCTTATACATGTGTGTGCATTTGGCCTAAGCCATTGGGACACACATCTAGACTTAGTATTGCAGGCTTCACCCAGAAAATGAGGCCCTTCCCTCTCCCTCAAGGAGTTATATATAATATTGCTGGGACTAATCCCCCAAGCTAGGGCCCTCTAGTTGTTCACAAAGCCTCATGGTGGATGGTACTTCCATCCCTGCATACTCATGAAGTCTCCATACCTCTCATATATAGCATCTAAATATAAATTAATATAATAATAATAATAATAATAATAATAATAATAATAATAATAATAATAATAATAATAATAAAATAGGGTGAGTGAGCCCCCGTTGGCACAGCCCTGTGTTACGCCGGGCGAGCGGGCGACCCAGGCCCAGTTGCTGCCGGGAAGGTTGTGGAATAGCGCACGCACAAATCCCGATCGGCGTGCATGGGGTGCAATTCGAGCATGTGCGAGTGCGAGTGGCAGTGCGAGTGCGACGCTGACGGAATCGTGGAACATAACGGCACACCCGGGACCGCCGTAACAGCCGCGCTTCCCGTGCACGTTCGAACTTACGCGCACTCGACCCGTCACTCAGCATCACTCCACCTCCCGAGTTCCAGCTCGGCGACCTTCCTTCCACCTTCCTCCCCCAAAGTCAACTCAACTTGCTCGGATCATGGGTTATTTTTGGACATTAAAATGTGTGTAACTTATTATTTTTATTCAATTAAAAAATAATTATAGAAGTAAAATCCATTACAATTCGGTACAAAAGGAGCACCATCATATACCCACCTACTTTATGTAAGGTCTTGCAGTAAAGAAAAGAAACCAATGTGCCCCATGTCGATGATCTAGTAATTGATGTCAATAATCTAGTACTAGTAATTGGTGTTGATAATCCAATAATTGGTAAGTGGGTAGTTGATTAGGAGGCCAAACTTTCCTAGGATTAGAAACAATGTCATACCTTTTCGGGGCACACCCAGCTTCGTCAAGAGAGTTCTTTCCACCTTACACCAAAGTCAACTCAACTTGCTCGGCTCATGGGCTATTTGTGTATATTAAAATATGTATATTTCATTATTTTTATTTAACTGAAAAAAGTAATTATAGAAGTAAAATCTATCGTGGGGGCTAGTCCCGCTAGCATGGTGCCCTTCATTGGGTTTTTCCCCCTTTGTTTTCGGGGTGGATGGGTTTTTCCTATCTCTTTTTTATAATAAAGTCTTCCTTTCCCTTAAATCTATTACAATCCGTTAAAAAGGGATCACTATCATGTATTGACCTACTTCATGTCAGGTCTTGCAGGAAAGAAAAGAAACCAATGCACCCCATGTCGATAATCTAGTGATAGGTAATTGAGCAGTTGATCTATCTAAAACTTATTCATACTATCCTCGGGGTTATAAACAATGGCATCCCTTTTTCTGGGCACACCCAACTCCCTGGAGATTTCTTCCATGCGAAACCACCCCATTCAATGGTCGTGATTGTAATCGTTCAGAGGTTCTCGCAACCCTAATACTTATGTTATATGACCTACTTTTTGTGCATATTATTTAAAATATGTTAATTTCACCACTGTACTTTTTACCACCTTGGCAAAGAAAAAATATAATACTTTCGTGGAAGGTTCATATATCCCAATGGCTCGGACCAAACTCGTGCCGTTCAACATCCTGCGCTCCGATGAGTCCTCACATGGGGTTTCTCCAGCACAGCATGTACCAAGTCTTATGAAAAGACAAATTCCGTCCACGTGGATTATAAAAGACTTCTTCTTCGAGTACGTACGCATCCGAATGGGTCCAGGCTTTGGACGCGACGTACTACAGTAGGTGTGACGCGCGTTGGCGGCAATTGCGCAGAAGCTTGGGGGACGCGTGGCTTCGTTTCCACAGGAAGCGGAATCGGGAAAGCACGGATTTAACGTTTCTCGACACATGCGGCCCAGTGTCCGGAGCTGACCGGCTGGGGACCACCGGCCCAACAGGTCACCCGACGAAGCCCACCTGAAGTAAGGCCCACCCCGATATTTGCTTTCCCCTCGCTGGCCCACGCTGAGCGCAGATGGACAGACCACGTCTTTGCTTCCCCCTGCTGCCACGTGTCCTCACCCACCCACCTGCCTGCCTCCACCTAATGCATATGCGCTTCGATCAAGATTTTTCCGATCTCGCTCACTCACTCCCCTCCACGTTCCACGTCATTATTGATGAATTTACTATACAAAAACTCTACTACGAACGACTAGTTGATAGTCGTACACGAGACTTGAGTGTTACCTTATGCAAGAATGACCTAATACGATGACATAATCCTAAGCATCTTTGCCTTATCTTCCTCTCCGAACCCTCATATTGTTGGTTAGGAGTAAAACATTCACGAGTGGGTGTTTGTGATTTCTTCACTTTTTTTTTCATGGTCAATTGCTACCTCGTCAAAGTGGGCACTCTTAACCTTCCCAACATTCTCACTAGCGAAATTTTGTAAAAAAAATAATTAAAAAAATTAAATATAAAACACGAGATCTACATTGTGTGATGAATCCTTGTACTTATCTACCTATCTATCTAGTTCAGAATTCAAGGTTTAGATGGGCGATCGCCGGACGTAGTGCCCTCTACAGGGTTGTTCCCCCTTTTGGTTGTGGGCAGATGGGATTTGCCATTTCCTTTTTTACATAAAGTCTCCACGTTCTCGTTAAAAATTCTATAAAATTGAGAAATCAAACCTCCTTCTTGGTCTAGATTCTTTGCTTCTTTAGGTACACCTAACAGACCATACATTAGAGTCATGGCTAAAGGGCTACAAGGCCAGCCTATTTTTCGACATTTTTATTATTATTTATTATAGTTGCGTGTAACTTCGATTTGGTCGAGCTTAAAACGGACGGGTGGGTTGGTAGCCGCCTCGGGGTCGGACACGGAACCGTGTCCGAACCGCAAGCAAGCGCGCTCGTGTTTCACCCACCCCCCACGGGAGCCCGGTCCGGCCACGTGGGGCGGGCGCCGACCGGCGAGCGGCGACCGGAGACCGGCGACCGGGGACGGGCGACCGGCGCCGCCGTACAAGGCACCTGAGCGACTCCGGGGGACCCAGCAGCGGGGGCTGCCTCCGCCAACCGGTCTCCGGCGAAACCGGCAAAGCCGGCGTAATGGGCTCATATGTCTGGACCACGGGCCGGTTTTCTATTGCCTCACCAACCTCCGCCATTCACCTGGCAAGTTCAAATGTTCAACTTTATATTTCTTAGTACCCACATACCCGCACCAACACGACCTTCGTGGCCATACTTCGCGGTGCTGCTCTATGGTGCTCCCCGTCATCCCTCCTCCCTCACAATTCTAGACGTTACTCCAGGCTGTTTAATGATTAAAAAAATCAAATTCTATATAATAAAATATAAATAATAATAAAATAACATCGTTCTCTTAGTCTTGGTAGTGAAACAAAGATGCCCTTCAAGACGGCAACTATTGAGACCGGGAAGCCCATGTGCTTGTGAAAGCCGGCAAGGAAGGTGCGATCTACCAAACACAAGCCAATTACAGCCACAAAGAGGCTGGACCCAACTTAACCTCAAACCGAATCTTGTGAAGCTGGAAGGAGCCAAGGAGCCTGTTGCCCACATTTGGAGGACCCACAAAATGGAACTCATGGTCGGCCCAAATCAGGTCTGTGGTAGATCGGTACGAGGAATCGGTCGACCATGTCAGGTACATGAAAGGCTTGGGCCATCCATTACTTTGTACCGGGCCATGGGCGAAACTCCGGCGGCGAAACGTGGTCCCATCAAATCCTCCTCGGGATCGCCTTGTCAGACGTGGTTTACTTTCTTTCCCGCTTTTCCGCTTCTTTTCTTCGGATGTCTCCTCCCGTCTGTAAGTTTCTAATGATTGAAAGAAACTCCGTTTCCTGAACCCAACGCCGAAGTAGCCGGCGCATCCACTCCGGCTAAAATTGACGCCATCAATAACGCGGCTGCCTTTTCTCGGAAAAAGCCAGCATCGCCGGCTCTAAAACAGGGAGGTGTGGTACACGGGGTAGCAACGAGCCCGGATGCCTTTAGTAGTCTTCATGCCTTCTGCCCGTTTTGAGTTTCCTTGGGATCTACCTCATCGCAATCATTGGGAAAATAAGCAACCCCGTTACTGCTCCGTTTGGTGATTGGACTTGTTTATTGCATGGCAGCTTTCTTGTCTAACATAGGTATTCAAATTATTAGAAAGGATTATTATATTATTATGTTATAAAACTATGTTCATGTAAGAATTTGAGCAAATAGGGTCTTCGGAGATTCCATGTAAATATGCGATCAATTTTACTGAAAATAAGAAAATAAGCAAATATGCAGACACCAAACTACTATTTTCCTAGCATGTGCAATGAGGAACCAAGACATTAGATTAACTAGCTTGCAATATCCATAATGACCCTCTCTTCATGGAGCCCCAATGGCTGAGTCGGTTCAATGGAAAAGGAGGTTCATTGAACTTGTGAGTCTTGTAGCATTTCCCTATATCGAGCTGATTGCACACATAGGATGTGGGTTCTTTGCATTTAGCCTTTCTAGTTGAGAATTTCAAGTGTTAGTACACTTAGATATTTCTGTGGAGAATTTCAAGTCTAGTGCATTTGGGTCTTATACCTAGATTTCCTGTCAATAAATATTTTAATTTATTTACATTAATTTTAATAGACTATTATATACCTCCAACAACGTTGTGGAGACATATGTCCATACTGGTGATTTGGAAGGGTTAATAGGAGACCATGACAAGCCAATCTTCCTCGAATAGGATACCATTGAACTGCACTTTTGTACATGGGATCCGCAAAGTGAGCAGCATAATCTCATACCAACATGCTACTCCGATGAACATGGGATCTGCAAAGTGAGCAGCATATCTTTCCAAGTGTCGCGTTTGTATCTTGGATATGACTAAATCGAAGTGTGTTGTCTTAGGCACCGTCTTCGAAATGGAAATGTCATTCCAGCTTGCACTTTTCTCGGACATGTCAAATTCAAATGTGAGTCGTCTCGAGCCTTGTCTTCGAAATGGCAATATCATTCAAACCCGCGCTTATCTCGGATATAACAGCTCCAAATGAGTTGTCTCAAGGCATTTGTCTTTCGAAATAGATGTAATGTCGTTCCAAGTTCTGACTCGCGCGCATCTGGGATATGACAAATCACACACACCACCACAAAGTTATGGGGGACATGATCTCCATGTTCCTGATGGGAGGAGCGCAAGAATTCTGACAGCGGCAAGCTACGTAGACACATATTGCATTTTACACCTTCCACCCAGAGGTGGAGGCTCACGATAGTGGAGACAGGAGAGCTTGGGTTCACGTGAGAAGGGACGTGTGAGGGTCGGGTCACTTGAGATGCCTCCTCGGCCTGCGTTCCCACTGAGCGTGCTGCGTGACGCCCTGGCCCCTCATCCATGGTGGTGGGCACTCGGCTGGCCGTGGCATCAACACCATGGAGTACATATATGTATGTACATCCCACCCGAGCTCTTTCCCCATCGAGCTTCACGTGAGGCAAAAGGCTGCAGCTCCGGACAAAGGGAGCCGGACGGCATTGACCCCCAGTCGTTCCAACGGGGGGGCCTGGCGACGTGGATCCCTCCATGTCTGCCCTCCGTCCAGAGCTTGTAGATACATACTTCGTGTTCGCTTGGAGGCAAGTGGACTGTGACGAGATAAGCCATAGCCACAGTGATCCGAGGTCAGGCGTTATACTAGCGTACAGCCTGCAGCCAGGGCAGGGCCGGAGGGCATCATCACGATTCCTCATGAACATCATCAACCCCCTTCTTTAATGTTCTGCTCCTGGTGCCCAAACCCTAGTCCCGGAGCGGACACCGACGCTCTTCAAGGCAAAGCCGCGTTTGATGCGAGCGGCAGCCACCACATACTTCCGTAACGACGATCGCCTCCGCTTGCCTTGATGGGAGCAAAACAAATGCCATTCCTGCCCACACGACACCAAAAAGCGCCGCAGGACCTCGGATCTTGAAACCCTGATTGCTATCCCGCAGGATTTGGCAAGCTCAGAGGGCGCTGTTAATGCTCCTCGCATCCTCCTGCAGGAATTGCAGAGGTTTGATAACAAGGGCAGGACTTGGCGGCCTCTGCCGCTCCCCCATCCGCCAAATCCGCCGTGGCATGGCATGCCTATGTCGTCCCATACCTCTCTCTACAAAGCCATACAAAGCCATACAGCGCCGTAACCGCCGTATTTTGCCGGGGACTGACGCCCGTGACCCCAAGCACACTTACCGCGCACCAAAACGGGGCAGGCATCTAAACCGTGCGTGGGGGCTAGACCGTGCGGGAGTGCGAACCAAGTGCAGGATTTAAACCGTGCAGGACTCGATGTCGAATTATCGCATATGTACTTAACCTAAAGCAAGCACATTTGCCGGCCAAGCAAGCTTGCTTCAAACTATGGAGTGCGCGCTGAAGGTACAAGTCCCAGCACTAAGACATATGGAGTGCATGCTTTACTATTAAATATCTGGTCATGGGGCTTGCTGATATATTGGCTAGTTGTAAGGGTGGCTGATATACCAAAAAAGATTTTGAAGCTGCTACTATACCAAAGAAGATTGGATGTTTGATCAATTTTGTTATTATGTAGTTGCATCAAATCCTTCTTCACCAAGGACCATTTATGGATCCACAGAGAAAGAGAAACAACACACAAACCTCATCATGCCAGCATACATTCATACAACCCTAAGAGGAACAACACACAAACCTAGATTATGTCAGCATACATTCATACAAGCCTAAGAGAAACAACACACAGACCTAAATTAATTATGTCAGCATACATTCATACAATCCTATTCTCCTGCCATCATCTATTAACTCCTCTGTGTGGAGTACGGTTGTATGAATTAACTCCTTTTCTCCTGCCATCATCCATTAACTCTATGTGTGGAATAGGGTTGTGTGAATGAACTCCTTCTCTCCTGCCATCATCGATTAACTCCTCCGTGGATGGCAAGAGAATATTACCTACAGAATCACCTCAAAGGCCGGCTGACTTCCATTCCACTCCTTGCAGAAGAAAAAAATCATCCCTGCCCACCTCCCGCCCACGCCGTGCCGCCCCTCTACCTCCGGTCCGCGCTCTCCCGGCTTCATTTGCACCTGGCCCCCAGGCCCGCGCCCAGGCTTTGAAAAAAGCTTGAGCATGCCATGGCGACGGGGTTGAGATGCCTTCTGATCCCCGCTGCCGGCTTGCGCGCTGTCTGTGTCGTACGCTCGGCCTTCTCTTGTTTTGAAAGAACTCGCGCACGGTAGTGACTACCACAAGGTAGTCACTACCGTGTGATATGTCCGCGCACGGTTTAGATGCATGCACATTTTCACACCGTGCGATATGCATGCTTGAGTTATGCCCGTCGGTCCCCGGCAAAATACAACGCTTACGACGCCGTTTGTGGTGGCCCTGTGCACACGGAGAACCGTTCAGACAGATACGAGCTTGGCCGGGGCATGGCATGCCACGGCGGATTCCACACGCGCGAAGGATTTATCGCTTGGGAGCCTGGGACACAGGCCCCGCACCTGCATGCCGCAATTCTGTGTGATGACCGAGCTTGACCGAGCTCTGGCCATGGCAGCTAGGGCTTGCGGCCGAAGTAGACAAGTAGATACAGTATGTACCGACTTTGTCTGGTCACACAGACTGCAGAAACGCCGGATGCATACCTACACAAATGTAATTCCATTTGCGGAGTGAAAAACACACCGATGGCCGATGGAGCTTGTCGGACCTAGATGTGGTGAGCTCGCCGTACAAGGAGGTTTTCGGGAGACGGGTTTTAGTATCGGTGTGCGCGAGACGCAAGTCAGGATGAAATCATCAAAAGGACAGGTCTTCGTGGAGACAACGTGATGTCAGCCTGCGTGTCCGCCCGCACAGACTGCTAGCGTAAAGAAACCCGAAGCAGAGCGGACTTGGACTGGAGGAGGAGGCCACATTAGGAGTCCTCGTGGCAGGTAGTGGCGGCTCATCAGGGAGCCTCCGGAATGATCCTCCATTCTATCTGTGAGAATAGTGCATTGTGAGCAAATTCTTACCTCTTCTGTCAGACCTGAAACCTGAAAGCGCGACACCTTCTTTCGATGCTTGTTGTGCCGTCTCAACCAAATCCAAATGGAAGCCAGACTCTGGTTCCAGCAAAGACAAGTTCTTCAGTTGTTTGTTTTGTGTGAACCCTCAATGCAGCGCGAGGTTTCTTTCAATGCTCTCTTTTTTGTGTGAACCCTCAATGGCGAGACCTGCTTTCACGTTTCTTCTGCGTGAGGAACTGGAGGCGCAAGACCACCTTTCGCTGTTCAGTGAAAACCGCTAGTTCAAATAGCAGTGGACAAATGCAAGACCATGAGATATTGCTTTCCAGAGAGAATTGTGCTTTTGCATGAGGATTGTGGACGCGTCGTGTTTCAGTCACTCCTTTCATAGTCGCGAGACCTTCTTTCAGTCATTCATTCATTCAGATTATGAGGTTTCCAACCTTTCCTTCGATCATTCCTTCAGTCGGTGGCAAATCCAGGTGTGAACACAAGAATGAGGGTGACGAGTCACGACGTCCGGGGTTTGGGATCCGGCATCTCCCACAGACTCTTCCTTCCTCAACCAACCCGAGAGAGCGAGCTGGTGGAGGTCGCTCAGGGCCGTCAGTCCTGGAGGAGACACAGGAAAGCTGGCGCACTGCGAGCCGCTGCTTTTCCCAGCGACAACTCTTACCAGCATCCGCTAACAAGAGGACCGACTGGTCCCGAATCCCGTCTTCTCCGACTCCGTTTCCGTATTCCGCACTCCGCTTGCCAGGTCATATCTGGATGCAGCTCTCTTGCCCTCGGGGTACGTCAGGAGTTTTTTATTGCTTTCTGCCGAATCCCGATTGCTGGCACTGACACTTTCGCTTTTCCTTTTTCCTCCAGGACTGTCGACTGTGGCGCTTTTGCAGACGGTGTGCCGAACTGGTGACGTTGGTGAAACAAGGCTGAAATCACCGCTTCTTGATGACGTCCTGCCATGGCCAGATGTGTGAGAGAGACTCCACTGCAGTGAATCAAAGCGAGCAGAGCAAGCACAGAAGAGCAAAGGTGACCTTTTCCTTTTGTTTCCCTCGCCCCCTTTCCAGAGTCACCGTATAGCCCCTTCGCTTTCCGTTCAAGGCGGTTGCAAGCCTTCTTCTCCGGAGTCTGACACATGAATGCTGCAGCGGGACCTGGCAATCATCATATTGTAATGTGTTGCTGCCCGAGCGTCGGGACAGGTGGAGCTTTGCAATGGCCATGCGATGCTGGCAGCTGGACCATTATGGAATGGTTCTGAACTTGCTCCTCCTCATGGGCTTCCGTTTGCCACGCTTTCCGGTTTGGCACCGTCCTGTAAGCAATCATCTCCCTACCAGAACCTGGTGAATGGAAGAAACTACCGAGCTCACCAGCACACACAAGGCCAAGGTGAGTCTGTCCATGGCAGTGCAGGAGTTTCGGGTCATGGTATGATGAGATCCCAGTGAACTCGAGCTTGCAGCAGCAGTTCCAGGTAACCCTAAAGTAGAGCTGTTGCAAGGGACTCGGGGTCTTCCTCATGTCCGAAGCAAGGGCTTATAGAAGGCTTCAGCATGCCGACTCTGATCCAGCTCCCAGCATCACATGCAATGGAGCATATTACATATTTTTTGGTTTCGGCAAGCTTTAAGGGATCAAAGTGGAGGTGTGGCAGGAATAAAGCAAAGCGGAAGACATGATAAACGCTCTGCTCCAGGAGTGCTACTGTAACCAAGATGCTCAACGCGCTAGGTGATGACCGCTTTGCTCCAAAGCCAACAAAGAGCTCTAGAGACTCCAGGTAGACGTACAAGTCCCACAGTACATACTTTGGAAAGCGTGTGGTACAGTGGTTGGTGCTTCTCTGCACACGCCCTGATCAAAGTCACATGCTTGTCTGTTCCGGTCTGCACCGTCTGAGAGGCTGCACCTGTACTGTGCAACGCACTAAAGCTATTAAAAGCTAGTCGACGTGTCAAGCCTCCTGGAAGGCAGTGCCACTGCTCACAGTCGGCTGGTGACTTGAATGCATATGCTGCAATGGATATGCAATGCTGCAGAATGGCACGACATGTTCTTGTCATTGTACATCCCAGCTATGTATTTTTATATGTACATATGTGCCCGCTCCTCAACATCAGGGAGAGGGATCGCAAGCTTGCAAGTTGCAATGCCCAGAGAGATCTTCCAAAGTGCATATAGAATACTTTGAGAATCGCATTGTGCGGTTGCTTTTGCTTTTGTGACACTTTGATATTAGACCACATACGTAGAGTATGCAAACATCGCCCAAACTTCCTGGGCAACCAGCTGGAGGCTGTACTTGCTGCTGTAAGGGGACGATCACGGCTTGGTCGGGCCTGGTTGGTGGCTTTATAATAATATTGAGCCTTATAAACTATGGAGGCTTGGCAAGCAAGTATGTATATTGAATTGTGTGGTAGGGGAAACAAGGCAGGATCTGAAGCAATTCAGGGTACGAATTGGACAGATTTGAGATGAGTTTTTCTGGCCCAGGCATGAGGTCATCCTGGTTCTCTGACCTGTATCGTATGTACATAAGCCGAATTGCTGATTTACCTTCAAGTATTACATACTAGAGAGCATACAGGCACAAAATATGTTAAGGGCGAACTGACCAGGCATGTAAACTTCTGTACAGATGGAGCTCTTGGCAACAGGCCTCGTCAAGTCCAAAGCCGGTGGAAGACAGAGAACACGAGAGAGCATAGAGGCACAAAATATGTAAAGGGCGAACTGATCAGGCATGTAAACTTTTGTACAGATGGAGGTCTTGGCATTACAGGCCTCGTCCAGTCCCAAATCGGTAGAAGACAGAGAACACGAGAGAGCATACAGGCACAAAATATGTAAAGGGCGAACTGACCAGGCATCTAAACTTTTGTACAGATGGAGGTCTTGGCAACAGGCTCTGTGGTAAGGACATCAAGGACTGCCTTGAAAACACCATTACCATCAACGAATGTACAGATGTATGTACATATAAAGCGACTGCGGAATAACAACACGCCACACGTATGTCCAAGGACTCCAAGACCATCTCATCAAGGTCTTCTTTTTGCCATTCAAAGCAGCCTGAAGGATGATTGTGGAAGGCAAGGTTTTGCAAAGGTGAGTCACATGATCTCTGAGGATACCAGGGAGGTTGACATTTGAAACCGAGGTGTGCGGATTCGATGCCCACATATGTCCAGCAGCAATTAGTTAACAGCCTCTGCTGTATGTAGCCGGTACTCTCGGGTGCCTGCCCAGTACTTTGCAGCTAAGGCAACGCTGATGACGAGAACCACGAGCTCTCCCAGCAGGATATCATGATTCATCACTCATCACTTGGAAGCTGCATCCTTCCAACATGTCCTCCTCAGTCAAGTATGTAGGTTGGAGCCAGGTGGCATCAGGCACCCGTTTTCCCTGATCCAGCATTGAGCAAGGGGTTGGTGTCCGTGATCACGATGGTACATGGGGCGTACAGTCCGCCTTCTCACCCGGGTTGCAACTTGCACGTAACCTGCTACATCGAAGTCGACAGGTACGGAACTTAGTTCTGCATTGCGTGATCTGCATATGCGTCTGCTTTATTGTGTATCTCGATGACTGGGTGATCCCATTCTATGTTCCAATACCCCCAAAAACGCGCGTCGTCTTATCTCCAGCTGCAAGTGAGTAGAACCCGATAGCATTTCCTGCTAGAAATGTAGCCACTGGGTAGCGCGTATCGTCCATTCTGCGGTTCCTGACCCGCAGTTTCTGGCACAGCTCTCCGTCCTTGATATGCGGCGTTCTTAGCGATGCATTGGGCGAAGCGTTTCAACTCCGACCAGCAGTTCCATGTAACTTCACACAAACCCTTGACTCCTCGAGGCGAGAGGTAAGAGGCGCTCGGACAGAGCGTATAAGGCAGGATCCATGTGCCTCCAGGCAGAGGGGCACACATGTAGAGCCTCGCGAGTAGCAGGGAGGCGCATGCCTCGAGGCCGTGCAGCTGGATTTCCTGACACCCATAGTTGCAAACACTGTCTGGGATTGACATGCATGTGTTCACTGTGATACACACGCCGGAAGCGCGTCACTGTAGTTGCAGAACGACGTGCTCATGTCTTCCACTAGAACTTTTCATTCAACTCCGTCTCCTCCGGAGGCACGCACGTGTTAACTCATCTGGCGCGATGGGCCTTGGCAATTGCAAAACAAGCACAGAACACTGCAAAACTATGCAAACCGAGAGATGCAGATCCGCACCAGCACTTTCAACTGATATCCCAAATCTCATCCATGGTCGCTGTGTCATCGGCTGCTGAATCTACACGCGTTTCTCACAAAAATTGGATGAGACCATACCCTTTGACATGCATGCTTGCGGGCCAGGTTGCTGCACTTCAAATCCACCAGAGATGTGGAAGGGAGGGCAAACATAACATGGCCGACCTTGTGATTAGGTTAGCATCAATATCAAAGTTGCCCAAGTTGGTAAGAACGTTCATTCTCCTGGACAAAAGCTGCAGACACGTAGCCTCGTTGCGCGCATCGTTACACTGCCTGGAGAAATTCCGTTGACGTCTTTTACCCTCTTTCGTTGTGCACTTCTTCATCCAATCCGGGTGTTCACTTTAGCATAGCAGGGTACGATTCCACCAGTGGTGATGTTTACTGGGAACTGTGTCTGGCCCACTGTAAGTCGTCTGAAAGTCACGAAGCAATCGTGTCATGCCCTGAAATGGAACTCGTGGGGGACTCTCATTTCATCTACAGTGATTACACAGGACACTTTGTTACATCGTGTTTGTAAACATCTGCTTGTTGCAGAGTAGACCTTAGCAGTAAGGGAGCATGTTAGCCATCTCACGCACAAATTGTTGCTGGTGTGCAATCACTTCCGCATCACTTCTCGAAAGAGAACCTTCACTATTGATTCAACTGCTTCACTTAGCACTGCCAGTGCCAGCCAGCCCTTCAAATTGTTCCAATGCTGGAGGGAAATAGTCTGACAGAGTTGTTCCACATTACTAAGCCTCGCAAGAAGCAGGCTTTTCATTACCTGGAGTTTCTGAGGCACTCATTGCAGCCTCCCGGCCAGGAAGAAAGCTGCCAGCATGGAGAGTCCATCGCACCGAACAGGTTGTGACCACACGTACATATGGCTATCCACAAGGGCAGAAGTTTACAGAGAGTTCTCTCGGCACCGTCAGCTGTCTTCGATTAGTGGGACTTTGTTCTCATACTGTTGGGATGAATTGTATCATGATGTTAGTATTACTCTTCTGTTCTGAGAGTTTGCTGATAGATCCGTCCCGTGAGACTGTTTTGTAAACTGTCGGCCTCCTCCCTCTTCTGCGTCACTTCAATTTAGAGTAAAGACAATGTGTAGGCCCCTGTAAGCTGAGCAGCAATATTTGGGTAATGCAAGCCCCTGCAAAAGTGCCAAGGGCAAAGGACAAAGTGCAAAAAGGAGTACCTAGTACAGATTTGGTATATCCAGTGCATCGTGGAAACGGTGAAGACGTGGTGCTCCGTGTTGTGAGGGGTTGAGTCATCAAACAGCCCTCACGACACAGCTCCGACAATAGATAACGCCAACCATTAGAGGACTTTGCACACCGCCGAGTCTTACGGATAACCACTTTCCGCCGAGTCTGGTCACATTGCAGGCGCCGTCCTTCCTCCTCCCCCCATAAATCTGCGTGTGCCCATCCCCGTCAGTCAATTTTCCCTGCTTTCCTCTCCAGCTGGCGAGGTCCTTGGTTCAGCATCAGATCTGAGCTCTTGCAAGCTGTGGATTCGTGGACTGTTCGGAGGCGCACCTGATCAAGCAAACATGGCTACATTGCGTGCAACTCTGTTATGTCTCCTGATAGCTCTTTCCTCCAGTATGTGGATAGAGGGAGCTTCAGCGCTACCTAAACGAAGCAACTGCCCGGTGTCTGGCCGGAAGGTTAGTGGAAAGTGAAGCAGCTGCTCAGGGAAGAAATGGAGATTGTCCGTCCCCTTCAGATTTCTCATAAGTGCGTGTCACGCAATGCAGCTCTGCACGGAAGTGTCACAGTCTGTGAAGCTCACCTGCTGCAAGCCAAATCCAGCTTCACCCTACGCCTACGCCAAGCACGGCTGCGTGGATCTGCGCTCCGATCCCGGTTTCTGCGGCTCTTGCACCAATCTCTGCAAGAACGGAGAGACCTGCGTGGCAGGAAAATGCGTTCCTGTGAAAGTCTGTAAATTTGCTTGCATCAAGGGGTACACCTGCTGCGACGGCCAGTGCGTCAATACTCAAGCCGACAACTACAACTGCGGGAAATGTGGCGTCTCTTGCGGACCCCCTGAGGGCCAAGTTGGGCTGCTCAAGTTCTGTTATAATGGAGAGTGCGTGATCTAGGCTGGTGCATGATCAGCCCTGCTCTCAGCTTGTTCTTCCAGTCCACCGATCTAGGCAGTGAGGTAGCTGCCGCGAAGGTACATGTTTGTACATTGTACAGCTCTTTCATCAGCTCGATGAAGGCTTTTTGTTGCTCAAGCTTGAAAGAGTGATCGTTCTCCAAGGAAAGACTAGCAGAATCAATCCAAAAGAATTGTCCAGTACTTTGAGGTCATATCTCTGAGTTTCTTCTTCCACACGATGGCCTAAGACTCCAGTACCTTGGTGAATAGGATGGAACGAGAATCAGTCCTACCAATCTTGTGGCCTCAGACTCTTCTTGCCCGAGGAAAAACAGCAAGATAGCTGTGAGCCTTCACAACCTTCAAAGAAAGCAGACACACGTTGGCAGCATTGCACACAGAGTTTGAAGAGACGGTTTCCTTCCCTCTCCAGTAAATCTCACAACCAACTGATCAGCTTGCACCTGGAGGCTGATCTTGTCCTCACAGCAATCCGCTGTGATGCGGGACTGTCACGCTGCACAAGAGCCAAAGATTTGAAGCGAAAACTGCAAAGCCTCACAGGCTCGACACATTGACTGCAATCCGCACAATTGCAGGCCTCGAAGAAGTTCCGTTCTGCCACCATTGGATTGCCAACAGCATGTAGTACGCGGCTTCAAGATCAGAGGAGGAAATTGCTCCGGATCTGAGCCTTCATCTCGAATCAAGATTGTCTACAGGGCCTGCGAATTCCGAAGGGTCTCTTCACGCTTCCGTCATCCATGGACAGAGGACACGGTTCGGCCGCGCTTTGTCTTCAATCCAGCAAGCCTTGCCTTGCCCTCGGGCAGTGCGCCTCCCATGTTCATCGTTCGACAATGGACATCACTGGCAACCCAAGCCTCAAGGGCTGTTCACAACTCGCAGTACGGGCTTGCGGTAGCGGTAAGCGAAAAGATGTCAGTCTTTCACAAAAAATAGGGTTTCTTGACGCGCCGCTGGACCCCGCACGACTGGGCAGTACGGGACAACGAAACGTGGTTACTTGAGGGTGTTCCCGTTGGAGCCTGCCCGACCCGACCCGACCCGACCCGGATTGCCTCACACTCCGACTCCGAGCCCGCTCCATTCCACAGGGCTCGTTCATTAGTTCATGCCTTCATTCGTTCATTCCCAGTATTTGTGCGGTAATAGATCGGGTTTTCATTGTTGGACCCGGTCCCCGATTTCCCCACCTTGCTGCTTTCGAGGCTTACTCGGCAGTGCGCTTCGGGGTACCTCCGCATTGCTACTGTGGAGAGGACTGCATTTTTTTTTGTTGGTGTTGCTGATATTCAGCATACTATGTTGCAAACGGCCATTTCAGCATACTGTGTCGCAAACGGCCGTATGGGGTATTGCATTTTGTTTTAATGGTGCTTCCCGCATTTCGGCATACTGTGCCGCAAACGGCCGCATGGGGTACTACATTTTCTTTTAACGGTGCTTCCAGCATACTGTGCCGCAAACGGCCGTATGGGGTACTGCGCGTTGTGAACGGCCCTTGACCAGGTCGGTGCACTGTGAAGGAGTGAACGGACAGCCTCCATCGGAGTATTCACACAGTGGAATGCCACAAGCTGGTTAGCTGCATGACTTCTGTAATCTGAATAGGTTGAAGGGTGAAGGGTTCATGAAGGGTGAAGGGTTCATGAAGGGTGAAGGGTTCATGAAGGGTAAGGGTTCATGAAGGGTGAAGGGTTTATGAAGGGTGACGGGTTCATAAAGGGGGGTGAAGGGTTCATAAAGGGCGGTGAAGGGTTCATGAATGGGGTTGAAGGGTTCATGAACGGGGGTGAAGGGTTCATGGAGGGGGGTGAAGGGTTCATGAAGGCTGAAGGATTCATGAAGGGTGAAGGGTTCATAAAGGGGGGTGAAGGGTTCATGAAGGGTGAAGGGTTCATGAAGGGTGAAGGGTTCATGAAGGGTGAAGGGTTCATGAAGGGTGAAAGGTTCATGAAGGGTGAAGGGTCCATGGAGGATGAGGGAAGGGTCCCCGCGTGACGATTTTAACCCATCATGGCCAGACCAGTTTATAAATGATGTGAGTTGATTCTTTGGACGTCTTTATGAGTAAATTCTCCAAAATATACGGGTATAAGTAGGTAAAATTATTATAAAATTTTGATAAAATATTAATTATTAATATGTGAGTAATATCGATAAACCTAGGTGGGTCAATGGTTGGATGAACTAAATTATGATGTAGTTGGCATGAACTGCCAATCTATGGCATATCGATATGGTCACGCGCCATCCACATTTTTTTTAAGAATACCGATATGGTCACGCGCCATCCATATTTTTTTAGGGTTGTGAACAGAAAGAAATAGTCCACCCGCATACGGTAGAACTATTTCGTTATGTCACGCATGACCACATGGGTCTTGGCTGTGGCCACCCTGTGTATCGATCTCATCAAGCTAATGATGCACAAGAACTTTTGACCATAGTACACACAAACTTTTTTCTATCGCCCACTTGTGGCTAGGGTTTAGGGTTGCATCTTCTCATGGGCAGTTGTGTGCCCTTGCATCATGCATCTGCTGGGTGGCGTATGTGTGCGGTTGTGTATGGTAGGTCTTCATCGAGGAGTGACGAGAAATGACACAAAGGGACCCTAAACCCATGCCTAGGCTGAGCCCCTTATGCAGTAGGCTGCGCAAACCTTACCCCCATGTTGTAGCCACGGTCACGTGAGAATGAAGCCTGCACGTGAGAGCGAGGCCTTCAGGCGAGAGCGAACCCTACACCCTAAACCTTTTCGCCCAAAAATTTGTGTGTGTGTGTCTTGGCCGTGTGTTAACATGTATGTATGGTGATCGGAACCCTGAAAACCTAAAGAACAAAACATCTGCATGACACAATGGGAGCACCAAGCAAAAAGTGTGTCATACAAAGTTTTTGCCCCACGTACGAACGTACCGAAGCCATATTATATGTGTATTGTATAGGAGAATCTTAAAGATGTCGTGGCATATTTCCGTAGAGTACACCCAAAAGAACAAAGTCACACACACGATGGCGCGTGACCAGCACGGTATTCCATACCAATCCAATAGTGTTCTTAGTGTTAATTTCCTAAAAAATAGTTGAACTTGTAGCATTAAAGTTTTTTTTTGCTATGAAATATAAACATGCATATACATGCTAGAATGTCACCGAAATATAATCAAATCACTAAAAGATAATTAATTAGAATATCACCATAATGTATTAATTGAATGACAACCAACACAAAGAAAAGATTCCCTATAAACAAGATATTAATGACATATTTTGTGTCCAAGGATTAAAACCTCCATGATAATCATAATGTTTAAAATTATTCATAAAATTAATATATATTTTTTCAACATAAAAAATAGGTTTCTCATAAGAGTGAATAGATCGCAATGTACTCAATTGCCAAGTCATACTTCATATTTGTTCAATGCTGCACAACCAATTATCATGAAAACATTTATAACGATGATGAGAAACCTTCTCATGGCAGCCCTAATGGACTCCAAAGCCTGGTTTGTGGTTTTTGCAGATCTGCCCTCGCTCCCCACCGTGGAAGCACAAAACTTCTTAAGACTACGGAGCTGAGAAAACGATTCCAATACCCTAGACCTGCCTTGCACACTAAAATGACAGGTTCTATGCAAGAAAATGGACCCCAAGTCCCACGCAATCGCCTGGCAACATGCCTCGGATGGCCCCCTCACTCCAGAAGTGGCGGTCAGTTCTCTTGTTGCGCCCTACATCGTCTCGACCGCTCACTGCTTGACGATCGTGCTCTTGGAACTAAGGCTTCCGCTGCTGGCACTACAGGTTCTACGGGTGGGGCATCAACATCATGCGCATCCCCAAGCTGAGCCCCTTGAAAGCCAGAACTCCCCATATCTTGTGCAGCCCCTTCACTCCCCATGTCTTGTGCAGCCCCTTCACTCCCCATGTCTTGTGCAGCCCCTTCACTCCCCATGTCTTGTGCAGCCCCTTCAGTAGTTTCTGCACCCACCACTAGAGGTGGCACCAGAACACTTTCAATTACAGCCACTGCCAATCTTTTTTCAGTGCTAACCTGCCTCTTTGCTCGCCAAGCACGTTTCCAAGCAGCATGCTTGGAGGGTCGGACAACATCCGCCTCGCTCCCGTTGCTTGGCGCCATGTCTCAACACACTCTGAACCCTTCAACCTTCGCAATCCGTGGCCTCGTCTATCACAAAAAAGTTTGACACCTGGGGCCAAGGGCGATTGAGTACTCTCAACTTCCTGTCAATGTGAATTATAAATTTCAAACTAGGAATCTTCCTCCCGGGATGAGCCATTCGAGCACTTCCTACGAAAACGAGGTCTAAAATTGAAACCAAAAGTCTCTCTCCCACGGAGGAGAGAGAACATACATTTTAAATTTCAAAGGATTCTCTCTCTTTGGATCAAGCAATGGTGGGAAGGGACTCTCTCTCCCCGTCCAAAGTGTGGTGCCAGCGTCACACATTGAGTGTTACATTTGCACTTTCATAATTAAATCTAACCACAAATAGTTTCTACCATATATGTATCTTTTTCGTGCTGAATTTTTTTTGAATGCATTTGTCTAGATGGTCACCCTTGCTCTAAAAAAATTCAGACAAATTGGACATCATTTGATCAATCCAAAATTAACTAAACGAAAAAAGTGGACACATGTGGACATAAATCCGCGTTGCGATTGTTGCTTACTAACATGGTACACCAAACCACACTACTACCCCACTATGCGAGTGCGATAGAAACGAATTGGGGAGATGCACACCTTCTTCCCGGCGTAGGACAGATCACCTCCTCGTGCACAATCAAGCTGCAAGCGTCAAATTACTCCCTCTCCTCGTCCGCTCGAAGGCGTCCGGAGTTGCAGTGATGGAATGGAAGGGGGTGTAAAACCGGTTTCGTGCTAGGGGACTGTGAGTGGAAATGTTTTCAAAAGGCCTTATATGACAGGCGTAGATTTTAGGGTTCCCCTCGTTTTATCCGCTTCCCATCCGTAGCTTCCATCGATTCGCTTTCGTACATTTTGTTTGTATTTGATTTTAATTTCATATCTTAATTACACCTCTTAATGGTGGTGTTGTTGTGGCGGCTAGAGGCGGCGCGATTACTATCGCGTACACTGATTGTTTGTCGTTGGAGATCTAAAAGATGTGCAGTGAGTGGCGCTGCCAGCACCGTTTTTTGGTGGGTCAGGGCAAGCTGAAGTTGGTGGCTTGCATAGAATAGGACCATTTACCCACGAGTGAACACATTTCCGTCTGTGCTGTAGGTGAAGTGGCGCTGCCCGCTGCAACGATGTTACAGGAGACGCACAACCATGGAGACTGTGAAGTAAGCGATCTTTGTCTTTTCCAATGCACTCTCTGCGATAAGGTTCCATGGATGTTCATCTCACAGCCGGTTTTCTTGTTTTCATGTTGCAGGAAGGGAAGAACTTATTGTCTTCGCTGTTCAATCGAGAGCTGGACGCTATGAGAAAAAGGAAACGCAATACGAGATTAAATTCTGCCATTCCACCTGTCCCGATGTTGTCGCACATCACACCACAGTCCCCAAATGGTTTGTGGACAGTCGATGGTCAGTGTGTACTTTCTGTGTGCATTTCTATGTTCACGTCTATGCCAACATCTGACCATGAGAGGTGATGCCGCATCTCCAGCACTTGTGATCGTCCTAAAGATGGCGCTTGCCAACGCCCTTTGCAGGGCGATGGAAACCCGTAACCTCTAGGTGGTTGTAACATCTAACTACTTAATAAACTACCTAAAGCCCTAAGAATTAAATTAATTAATAGTCTTAGGTGCCCTAGTGAAGAGTGCCCCAAATAGGGTATATTTCATCGTGACGGACGAAAGCCCGGTCGAAAGAAAGCTATTGAAAAGGACTACTTCCATGACCGAATCATATCAATTGTGACTATAGAGAGTATGGCTTGGATTCGATCAATTTGATTAGTTGGACAATTCACAGTTGTAAACAAATGAAAGAAATTTTGATGGAAATGAAATTGATGTTCTCACTTGCATGCACCGAGGGTGAGGGAAAAAGGAAGGGGTGGGGTGGGAAGGCACTGCCATTCGCTAAACCATCAATAAGCATTTGTTGTCCTTGGGTCATGGTGCGTGTAATATTATTACGTGTTATTCTAGTTTTTTGTCGAGATATTCTAGCTTGCTCGCAGGCATTCGCCAAAGGCCAAGGACAAGTAGTCCTATAAGTATAACGTGCAGTAGCTAGTAGGTAGTAGTAGCTACTACCACTCCAACGAAAGTCGTGCGCCCTTGAAACAAACCATTTCCGGTTAGTAGGCCCTTCCCTATCTCAGACGGCGACATCTTGGGGGCGGTTGGGGGTTATAGGATAGATTAGTGTGGGGCCACGCCCCCTGGCTTGGTGCCCTGTTGCCACACAAGCAGACCCTGAGGCTGGTGAGGTGACAGCCCCACCTAATCAGCAACCACATACTGGTAGGTCCACATTCAACTTTGTTCCGACTATGGAAGTGGTATAGTTGTCATGTATGCTTGAATGTTGCATAGAATTCATGGTCAATGATCGCCTGCTTGCTCAATTTCGGCGCACACACTATCACTTGGCATGCCCCTGTGAATAGGATTTGTGTCTGTCTCGGTTTTGAGTAACACTGAGGCTTGGCTAGTGACACTCACTGTCACTAGGCCTGCCTCAGTGTTACTCGATTTGGCAACTTGATCAGGTTCGGCGATCTATGGATCACGATAAGTGACAAGCCATGGCACATGGCATGCCCATCTGTGGCACATGGCACACTTGTCGTGCTCATGTGTTACAATTGTCATGTGGTCTATGGGTGTAGTGAGAACTATGTCACCCCGTGTAACCCAAAGTTTTGTCTGTAACAGGTGAAGGAACCTCGGCTCACAAGACCGAACTGCAAGAGCTTCTTACTGAACGCCTAGCTCGTGGAGCAGAGGAGGTGATAATTGCAATCGCGTTGGGGTCAGCGCTGGAGGCTGATGCCACAACAGCCAGAGGCCTCTTAAGGGAGGAGAAGCAACAATTAGGGGAGGTTGCATTTGACATTCGTAAAAGCCTACAAGAGATAGAAGATTTGGATCGAGTGATCCAAGCGGCGGTTGAAGATACACCTGATCTTCCAGAGCAACGTGCATTGGTGAATCACTTAGGGACCCAATTGCAAGGGTTGTATGGTCTTGAAAAGGTCCACTGTTAAAAGGTGGAGGAGCTAGCTCGGGAGTCAGACATCAAAGGTTATGAGCATGAAAAGCAGGCTACTGTCGTGGACCGCTTGCAGCGGAGTTGGGGTGCATTGCAGCGTCTGAAAGAAGTGGTTGATAGAACAGAGTCCCAAGGTAAGGGCACTGGATGGGTTGCTGCGCCGTTGGAAAGGAAGAGTGCACCAACCATCTCTGTTAACGCCTGCCCTATTTGTTCCAGGTAATACCCATGATGCCAGGCCACCGAGTGTCGTGGTTGCTGCATCACAATTGTGAGCAGATCATGTTGTCTTGTGGGCACATGTACCATGAGCCATGCTTGTTTCAGCATCTGCAAACAACAAACACCTGTGCACTAGACGATTGTATGCTGGAAGTTGACCCCCGATGGATAAGAGCAAAAGGCTGGAAACTGCAGGCATTTCCCACAATCAGCGATTGGGTCACTGAACAGGTTAAGGAATGGGAGTCTGAGTTCATGAACCTCCTGAAAGATCCAGATCACTTCCTCACACAGCTGGACAAAGTACAACGTCCAGTGCAACAGGAGATCCCACTGGCCGCTTCTCCATGTATCTCTGTCTATACAGGCTTATTCATTGTGTTGTGCAGTTGGTTGGCCCGTCGACATTATGCTCCTTCAGGTAGGATCTTGACAGCAATATTCCTTTTGTCATTTGTGCAGCATGTTATGAGAAGCTTCCACTACTATCTAGTGGATCTCGCCATGTTCCTATAAGGAACACCCAAAATTTATTTTCCGAGGCACCAGAGAATTGGTTGGGTTGGCCTGGCTCCATTTGTATTGTGCTTGCTTCGGATGAAAGGAGGATTTCGGTTGCTACCCCTCCTTTTGTCAGGAAGCCAATAGTGGAGGTGCAAGTCATGGCAACTAAGCATGCAAGTGGACAGACCACTGAAGTGGGAGAGCAGGCCGGCACTGGGATGTGTGATGAGTCGGACGAGCTGCATACAAATGACACACCTCCAAATTAAACTTACCCCGGGATGTGGTGGAGGCCATGGAAGCTTTGGAATCTGCAGATGCCTTGCAGGACACACATGATCAGACCCCCTGGTCCGGACTTTCTCTCCGCTCACACTGACCGCTGTTACAGACTGCGCAAGGGTAGCCTGATTTGGGTCTGACTATTGTGCTGGTGTGACATCCGAATGTGTCTCCGTCTCTACCTCAGGTGTTTCTTTTTCCAGCTCTGTTGACTTCGTGCCCACTACTAATGATCCTTTTTCCACCTCAGCTGCACTTCACCTGCCACTTGATCATGCACCAACTCCACACATGGTGGTGGCAGCATACATGCTAGTGCCTCCATCTCCAGCTCATGGTGCGCTGAAGGTGCTACCTGGGGTGGCATGGTGTTGACAGTACCAAATGGAGGTCAAGGCAATCGACTAAGACAAAGTGACCGACAAAATCGAGAGTGGTTGCAGAGCCAGTGGACCCAGCAGTACGCGAATTGGAGCCCGGAGACAACTATGTGGTGGCAGCTGAGGATGACAATGATGAACACGTAGAATTCTACGTCCTCAAGTGCATCAGGGGAGTTCATAAGTTGCCTGCTTCGAAGCGCTCAACGCATCTGCTCTCACCTTCCATCCTCCCCCACACCATTTCACATTCTCCTCAGCCCTGTGTATCTCGTAATGAGCTTGAACATGCTGCGCTACAACTCGTCGGCTAACCCCAATAACGCGACCCTTGGCAACTGCACCCGCATCTTGGCCTACACCTTGTGACAGAACAATGTTCATGAAGGTCTGTCGAGCTTTCAACTTTAAAAAATAGAATCCACGTATAGGTACTTGGAGTTTTCGCAGTTTCGCGAATGAGTGCATCAGCGAAAATCAAAAGAGAGCTTGCTACAGCCAAAATCCACTAAGTGGAAACATGATTAAAATTTTTCATCCAACTTCATCTCTTCGAGAAGCACGCACGTGTTATCTCATCTGGCGCGAAGAGCCTTGGCAATTACAAAACAAGCACAGAATACTCCAAATCTATGCAAACCGCGAGAGGCAGCAGGTTGCAGAACTGCACCAGCACTTTCAACTGATATCCCCAACTCTCATCCCTGGTCGCTGTGTCATCGGCTGCTGAATCTACAACTCTTCCTCCCCAAAATTGGGCCACCTGCTTTGACATGCATGTTTGCGGGCCAGGTTGCTGCACTTCACATCCGAAAACTCTGGCTCCTCACAGAGTTCCAGCATCCCTGCTCCAAATCCACCAGTCTGTGAGAATGGAAGGGAGGGCAGACATAACAGAGTCAACCTTGTGAATAGGTTAGGATCAATATCAAAGTTTGCAAATCGGTAAGAACGTTCATTCTCCTGGAGAAAAGCTGCATATTCGTAGCCTCGTTGCGCGCAATAGGCAATAAGCCTCGCAAGAGGCAGGCGTTTCATTATCTAGAGTTTTTGAGACACTTGTTGCAACTTCCCGGCCAGGAAGAAAGCTGCCAGCATGGAGAGTCCATCGTACCGGACAGGATGTGACCACTCGCACACATGGCTATTCACAAGGGCAGAGGTTTACAGAGAGTTCTCTCGCCACCGTCAGCTGTCTTCGATTTGTGGGTCTTTGCTTTCATACAGTTGGGATGAATTGTATGATGTTATTATCACTCTCTGAGATCTGGATGGCAGATGAATCCAGAGAAGATTTGTCCCGTGAGACTGTTTTGTAAACTGTGGGGCTCCTCCTCTTCTGCATCACTTCAATTTAGAGTAAAGATGTGTAAAGCACTGCAAGCTGAGCAGCAATTAGTAATGCAAGCCTCTATCAATTCGACCAACCTGCAGAAGTGCAAAGGGCAAAGTGCAAAGTGCTAAAGGGAGTACATATTTGGTAAGTCCATAGCATCGTGGAAACTTTGAAGTGGTACTACGTGTTGTGAGGAGTTGACTCAAACAGCCAGTTCCACAATAGGGTGACGCCAACCATTTGAGGACTTCAGACACCGCCGAGTCTTGCGCATGGATAACCACACCGAGTCTGTTCCCAGTACAGGCGGCGTCCTTCCTCCTCCTCCATAAATCTGGGGTTGCCCATGCTGTAAGTCAGTTTTCCCTGCTCCTCTCCAGTTGGCGAGGTCCTTGCTTCAGCATCAGATCACAGCTCTTGCAGGCTGTGGACTTGTGTACTGTTTGGAGCCTGATCAAACAAACATGGCCACATTTCGTGCAACTCTGTTATGTCTCCTCCTGATGGCTCTTTCTTACAGTATGTGGATGGAGGGAGCTTCAGCGCTACCTAAACGAAGCAACTGCCCGGTGTCTGGCCGGAAGGTGAGTGGAAGTCAAGCTGCTCAGGGGAGAAATGAAGATCTGTCCGTCTCTGTGAGATTCTCACAAGTGCATGTCACGCAATGCAGCTCTGCGCGGAAGTGTCACAGTCTGTGAAGCTCACCTGCTGCAAGCCAAATCCAGCCTCACCTTACAACTACCCCAGGCACGGCTGCGTGGATCTGCGCTCCAATCCCGGCTTCTGCGGCTCTTGCACCAATATCTGCAAGAAAAGAGAGACCTGCGTGGCAGGAAAATGCGTTCCTGTGAAAGTCTGCAAGATTGCTTGCATCAAGGGGTACACCTGCTGCAACGGCCAGTGCGTCGATACTCAAACCGACAACCACAACTGCGGGAAATGTGGCGTCTCTTGCGGACCCCCCAAGGGCCAAGTCGGGCTGCTCAAGTTCTGTCGTAATGGAGAGTGCGTGATCTAGGCTGGTGCGTGATCAGCCCTGCTCTCAGCTTGTTCTTCCAGTCCACCGATCTAGGCACTGAGGTAGCTGCGGCATTTTGCTACATGTGTATACACTGTACAGCTCCTTCATCAGCCCGATGAAGGCCTTTTGTCGTTTAAGCTTGAAAGTGTGATCGTTAAGTGTCGCAAATAATTCTGAAGAATCGATCCAGTACTTTGAGGTAATCTCTCTGAGTGTCTTCTTCCACGCGATGACCCAAGACTCCAGTATCTTGGTGAACACGATGGAGCGAGAAGGATGTCTGCAGTCCTACCAATCTTGTGGCCTCGGACTCTTCTTGCCCGAGAAAAAGGAGCAAGATAGTTGTAAGCCTTCACAACCTCCAAAGAAAGCAGACACTCGTTGGCAGGATTGCACACACAGTTTGAAGTGACGGTTTCCTTCTTTTTCCAATAAATCTCACAACCCGCTGATCAGCTTGCACCAGGAGGCTGATCTTGTCTTCCACAGCAATCCGCTGTGATGCGGGACTGTCACGCTGCACAAGAACCAAATTTGAAGTGAAAACTGCAGAGCCTCACTGGCGCGACACCGTGACTGCAATCCGCACAATTGCAGGCCTCAACGAAGTTCCGTTCTGACACCATTGGAGTGCCAACACCAAGTACGCGGCTTCAAGAACAGAGGAGGAAATTCCTTCGGATCTGACATCTTCATCTCGAATCAAGATTTTCTACAGGGCCTGCAAATTCCGCATGCACATCTTTTCTTCACCTCCAGTTCCGAATTCGGGCACAGTCGCATTCCGGGCACAGGAAGAGGATGCAGGATGAACGGACTGTCCCGTAGGCTAAGGTAGCGGACAGCTCTGCCGCAATGGACGTCGTCCGTTACAATGTGGAAGTACTCGCCACTGGCCAGCGCACGAGGCGGTGCCTCCTCCGCGGTCGGGACGATCTGGGAGCCTGGCTGGTCAAGCGCAGCTCCGCCGTTCAGTCCAGACGAGGTAGTTGCAGTGTGAACAGTGCGCATAGCACGCTGGTCTACGCGCCTCGCGTGCTTTGCATTTCGTGTGCGGATCTCTTCACGCTTCCGTCATCCATGGTCATCAGTGGTCATTATCAATGGCAACCCCAGTCTCACCCTGTCGGTGCACTGCCAAGGAGTGGATGGACAGGCTCCATTGGAGTGTTCGGCCACGACCAAGTGTGATCACCAATTAGGCCGTCCCTATAGGAAATCAGGCAGGATCAATCTATGTGTATCTGGAGAGGGGGGAGAAGAATGAATAGGAAAGGTAAGTGTCTTGGGTATGTTGGCCTTTTCTAGTCACCCCCAAAGGATGTAACTGTTCACATACAAATCCCATCTACCCCGAGGCGAAAGGGACAACTTTATTAATGCATCAAGCACCGTGTGAAATGTTATGGGGATCCGGCGAAGTATATCAGGATATCCATCGACAGGATGGACCAGCAGAAGACACAGCTTCCCCATTTTACGTGTTTGCTGAAGGATCTTTAGATGTAGGTTTGATCGATATCCACGTTGTGGGTTACATGGTTTACAACTACACCATGTCGGCGAAACTATTCATAGCATATGGGAACATCCGGAATGATGCAAACCTGACTATAGCCAGTATCTAGCATGTAATTTCAAATTACATGGGACTACTACCAAAGGTCCTCTATCTTCAACTGGACTACTGCACGGGGGAATAAGAATGCACTGCTATTCGCTTATCTGAATATGTTGGTGGAGCTTAAGGTTTTCCAGAAGGTAAAAGTAGGATTTCTCCTGGTTGGGCATACACATGACCAGGTTGACCAGATGTTTTCGAGGTTTTCAATAGTGCTTGCAAGGAAGGAAGCTTTCACGCTCCCAAACTAACCGGTGTTTTGGAGAATGCATATACGCCCAAACCACAAATTATGGAGGTGAAAGAAGTTCCAGACTTCCGGAAGTTTGTTTGGCCAATACCTTATGGTAAAAGTCGGATATAAACAGTTTCAAAAGAAAGCTTGCACAATGTATCTTTCCAAAGATCACCAAAATTACCCGAGAAACGCGAGGTGAGCGCGGACTTGTTAGTGTGATGAGGGGTAAACAATATTCCACTGATGAATACTGGTCGCCGGACGAGGGTTTAGAGTTTTTGAATAATGTTCCCTTGACTCCCATTCAAGCTGCTCGTTTGGTTCAATTGGAGGTCCGAAGTAAAAAAGCGGTTGCAGAGGAGGATCCCGAAGGAGTCTTTAAAGAATGCGTGGCAAACTGGAGGAAAAACTCAGGACCCATTTGGGGGCGGGTGAGGATATTTGGTGGGAGGAATTCTGGGCTGAGGAATCAGCCATTGTCGACAACACAGCATGTGAGCATGCTGAGGAATTAAAGACCGCTTGGCAATGGTACGATAGAACATGTAATGAAGAGTTGCATCGCCCTTTGGTTGTACCCAAGGCTGAGATTTTACAGCATCCAACCGTCCGTCAAGTGCCATGGCGGGACATGTATGTTGGAGCGTACCGACAGGATGATGCGCGAAGGAACAAGAAAGCTTGAATGTGTGTTGAGATACAAACAGTCACATGATTGCGGTGCCTTAAGCTTGTGAGATGATGCTAACAATCGACTATTCGCTCGCAAAAAGTCCTATAGGTGGACTTCCAATGTGACGCCCATTCATTAAAGTCCATTGGTGGGTTACTAAATGCACCGACGACGAAGGCTTTAGAGGAGATGATTTTACCTGATCAGCCACCAACTCGCGCCAATCATGGGGGTTGCTCTCAACGTCGGAACTTGAGGTTGCGGAAACACGTCGACAAATTGCTTCTTTCAGACACATTCATTTTGGCATACGGGTTTTCTTTAACAAAACAGAAGCAACTAAATGCAAAGACCAGAACCATAATACGGAAAAACATGTACGTTTTGCGCTTTGTGCAGGAGGAAGCTCCGGAACATATGGAAGGAAGTGACGCATATGATGGCGTTGCGAGAACTGCGCATCGAGGCGAAAGGGACAACTTTATTAATGCATCAAGCACCGTGTGAAATGTTATGGGATCCGGCAAGTATATCGGGATATCCATCGACAGGATGGACCAGCAGAAGACACAGCTTCCCCATTTTACGTGTTTGCTGAAGGATCTTTAGATGGTTTGATCGATATCCACGTTGTGGGTTACATGGTTTACAACTACACCATGTCGGCGAAACTATTCATAGCATATGGGAACATCCGGAATGATGCAAACCTGACTATAGCCAGTATCTAGCATGTAATTTCAAATTACATGGGACTACTACCAAAGGTCCTCTATCTTCAACTGGACTACTGCACGGGGGAATAAGAATGCACTGCTATTCGCTTATCTGAATATGTTGGTGGAGCTTAAGGTTTTCCAGAAGGTAAAAGTAGGATTTCTCCTGGTTGGGCATACACATGACCAGGTTGACCAGATGTTTTCGAGGTTTTCAATAGTGCTTGCAAGGAAGGAAGCTTTCACGCTTCCCAAACTAACCGGTGTTTTGGAGAATGCATATACGCCCAAACCACAAATTATGGAGGTGAAAGAAGTTCCAGACTTCCGAAAGTTTGTTTGGCCAATACCTTATGGTAAAGCTGGATATAAACAGGTTTCAGCAGTAAAACAGTTGCACAATGTATCTTTCCAAAGCATCAGTTCAAAATTACCCGAGAAACGCGAGGTGAGCGCGGACTTGTTAGTGTGATGAGGGTAAACAATATTCCACCGATGAATACCGTCACGGACGAGGGTTTAGAGTTTTGAATAATGTTCCCTTGACTCCCATTCAAGCTGCTCGTTTGGTTCAATTGGAGGTCCGAAGTAAAAAAGCGGTTGCAGAGGGGAGGGATCCTGAAAGGAGTCTTGCAGTAATGCGTGGCAAACTGGAGGAAAAACTCAGGACCCATTTGGGGGCGGGTGAGGATATTTGGTGGGAGGAATTCTGGGCTGAGGAATCAGCCATTGTCGACAACACAGCATGTGAGCATGCTGAGGAATTAAAGACCGCTTGGCAATGGTACGATAGAACATGTAATGAAGAGTTGCATCGCCCTTTGGTTGTACCCAAGGCTGAGATTTTACAGCATCCAACCGTCCGTCAAGTGCCATGGCGGGACATGTATGTTGGAGCGTACCGACAGGATGATGCGCGAAGGCGGGAACAAGAAAGCTTGAACGGCGATGTGTTGGAGATACAAACAGGTCACATGATTGCGGTGCCTTAAGCTTGTGAGACAGATGCTAACAATCGACTATTCTGGCTCGCAAAAGTCCTATAGGTGGACTTCCAATGTGACGCCCCATTCATTAAAGTCCATTGGTGGGTTACTAAATGCACTGACGCATTTGAAGGCAGGTACCTAGAGGAGATGATTTTACCTGATCAGCCACCAACTCGCGCCAATCATGGGGGTTGCTCTCAACGTCGGAACTTGAGGTTGCGGAAACACGTCGACAAATTGCTTCTTTCAGACACATTCATTTTGGCATACGGGTTTTCTTTAACAAAACAGAAGCAACTAAATGCAAAGACCAGAACCATAATACGGAAAAACATGTACGTTTTGCGCTTTGTGCAGGAGGAAGCTCCGGAACATATGGAAGGAAGTGACGCTGCATATGATGGCGTTGCAGAAACTGTCGCATCAGAAGGCGAAGATCTTGAAACCCTTGATGAAAATGGTTCACGCGGTACAGATTAGTTAGTTTTTCAGTTGACCAAGGACTCCAACTAGTAGTGGACTGTGGGCAAGGTGTGCGCCGGCTGACCGGCGCACTTCTCCATCAGTGGATAGGTTATGCGTTCCGCCATGGACCCAAATGGCATAACCAAGTTCACATCCTGAGCACACAAAATGACGATATAGGACAGAAATTGCGATTATGTTAGAGTACAGCCTTGTTTTTGCAAATGGCATGAATGGATTTCCCAACAGCGAAAAAAACGCGATATGTAATGACAAGTCAGAGCCAATCGAAGTAAAAAACACCGTATCAGCCAAAACCGTATCTCTATCCAGATGGACGTTATTTTTTTTATTAGAACACATGATAAGAACGGCTTGTCCGACGCAAGTTCAAACGCATCCACCAGTTCCGGTCCCCGCACATTTTCTGAAGATTTGAAGGAATGAATTCAAAGACGATAATATATTTTGCCACGTTCTACTGCGGTGCTGTCAAATAGTGGATGCCACATTTGTTCAAAACCCGCAATAACGTACATGGTTTTCTGGGACACGCTTTTTTTTGGATATGATGATGGGAAAGTCTGCTGCCTTTTTCCCAGCAGCCCATTTCAACGGAATCCGCCAATATTGCTCAGACATTGTTGTAAGTTTTTTAAACTACTTAGGCTTAGGTAAATAAACATAATTTTACGGATCATATTTATTTTAGGTATTATGATTTCAAGGTTATGAGGATTAATGGTTTTAGAAGGGGAGAGGACAATAAAACCTTCGATTGACAATGTATTAATGAAGCAATGCATGAGCGGTAAACATGGCTTGCATTGGTAATTTGCCTTTGTGATGTGGGTGTTATTCGTGATTTGCCTTTGTGATGTGTGTGGTACATATGATTTCCCTATATGATGCTTGCGCTGCTCATGATTTTCTTTTATGATATGTATGCCACTCGCAATTTTCCTTTGTGATGTGTGTATCATTCGTGATTTCCCTTTGAGATGTGTATGTCATTCGTGATTTCCCTTTGAGATGTGTGTGTCATTCGTGATTTCCCTTTGAGATGTGTGTATCATTTGTGATTTCCCTTTGTAATGTGTGTGTCATTCGTGATTTTTTGCGATGCTTGGTTTACTCGTGATGCTTGTTTGATTTCCCTTTGAGATGTGTATGTCATTCGTGATTTCCTTTTGAGATATGTGTATCCTTCATGATTTCCCTCTGTAATGTGTATATCATTCGTGATTTTTTCGGTGCTTGGTTTATTCGTGATGCTTGTTTGATTTCCCTTTGAAAACGTCATTGTATTTACTGAAGAACAAATAAAAGTTTTACAAAGTGTTGATCGCTCTTAAGGGATTCTTAACCTTAAAATGACAACTCCTATCTTTCAAGTACGACGACACTAGCGTAGCCAGTGGAAAAGTATTGAGTGTCATGGCACCATGATTCTATCCTTATTAACCCTCTTCTACCTTCGCCAAACATTAAATAACGGGCTAGAGAGCGGTTTTAATTCTTATTGTACCCATTACAGACATGAAAAGATGGGAATTATTTGTAATTATCATGATTTCCTATTATTATACATGGTACATACAACTAACAATATATAGGCAACTTCTTAAAACCTATGTGTCATGCCATTACTCTAGTGAAAAGAAATGAAACCATTCTCCACACTAGCCGGTTATATGGCCGGTTATATGGCCGGTTATATGGCCGGTTATATGGCCGGTTATATGGCTGGAAGCTAATCTAGAAAGTAACCCTTAACTCAGGAATTACAATGAATAACAATTTGTAAACGGCACACAAATACAACATAGCATGAAAGTTTCTCTTATGCACATAAACATTTATAATATTGACACATATCAGGGGGAATTTGAACTTTCCAATTTTTAGATCTTCTATCTATATCAAATTGTCCTGTCCATGGATCAACTTGAGCTCCAGGAATAGGAGGCGGTTCAGCTCTTATTCCTTGAGGTCCTGGAATCTTTGGTTCTGGAGGCAACGGTAATTGCTTTTCTATTTGAGACATTGTAGCTGTAGGTATTGGTCGTTGTGGTTCTTTCATTGTCCTAGCCACTCCCATCAATACAATACTTGGAATCATTAAAATTGTTGCTACTATGAGACTGATCCACATGACCATACCTGCTCGATGTATTGGTTGATGTACAGACTCTTTAGTGATAATCACATCATTCAATGATTCAAGAAAATAAGAACAGTTTCCAAGCTTTTGAAGATCATGACGAGTAACTTCCAAATTCTCAGTAACATTAAAGATCATCCAAGTTAATTGTACATACTTTGTACTATTTGCCGGCTCGATAACACCTTGATTCACAAAATTGACAAAGTTATCATATTCATGTATTGCATTGTTGCTACTTGTATTAAGCTTAGCGCAAGGTGTAAACCCTCTCCAATCAAACTCTGTATTAAAAGGAGCAGCGTAGACTTGAGCAGCATGCAACGCATCACTTGCAGCTTTGGATGCCACAAAACAAAAACCAGCTGAAAGTGACATACCTATAACCAAAACAAAACCTATGTATACGAGATACTTAAATATTGGTGCTTGGAGGAACGTCCACTTTGGTCTATACAGCCGAGCAATAATCATTGTCAATGCTATCACCACTAGAATAAGTGAGGGAACAAAAAATGCAATACTTATTGCATATTCATATCGCATAAGAGACATTCGCATCAAATGAAGTGATTTTCTTTCCCAAGGATAATCGATACTAGATATTGCCAACTTTGCATTAGATACAAATTGCACCATTTTTCTAGCGTTGCTCTTAGAGTTCGGATCATAAAAAGTATAATCATCATCGGTTAGGTTCTGTATACCATAGTTCAATTGATTCAATATGTTGTCTATACTTTCTTTAGTAGCTTCATATGGTTTAGTGTTAATTTCCTGAAGAATAGTTGAGCTTGTAGCATGAAATATATGTTGCGCTATGAGAAATATGCACATGGATATAATTCCCAGAATGCAAGACACAATCATTAGAGATCCTATTCTTGTCAAAACCATTGTCCAATCCTCTAAATCCTCTCGTGAAGAAAATATATGATTGAAGAAGGCAACTAACACCCCAAATATAATCAACAGTATTCCAGCCCACGCAAAGAAAGGATATCCTGTAAACAAGACACTATTAATATATGCTGTGTCCCAAGGATTAAAACCTCCATAATAATGTTTAAAATTATTCATAAAATCAATACGATTTTTTCCAACTTGTAGGGGTCTTGGATTTATTCTGCTATAAGAAATAGGTTCCTCAGATTGATTAAGTCGCACTGTACTTAATTGCGGTCCCTCTTCATACTTATTCAATGTTGTACAACCAATAAACGTTGAGAAACTTATAATGATAATGAAAAAATAAATTCGAGACATTATTGAAAAGTAAATTCTACATAAACTAGAAGTTTTTGCAAGTTTGCGAATTAGTGCATCTGCAAAAATCAAGAGAAAGATCTTGTTACAGCCTAAATCCTCTGGAGATACAAAGTTGCACGAAGACTTGTAAAAGGAGGGCTGCTCATAAATATAGGGAAAAAAAAAGAAGAAGAAGCAAAATTAGAAATATTTTTAAATATTAAGTTATTATTATTTTGGTTGTGATCACAATGGACTAATTGATAGCAGAGGAAGAGGCACGCACACCACAAAGGGAATTTGTGAGAGGCTCGCACAGCACAAAGGGAAATTGTGAGTGGCTCGCACATCACAAAGGGAAATCATGAGAGGCCCGCACACCACAAATGAAAATTTCAAGTGGCACGCACACCTTAAGGAGGATTCGAAGGTGGCACACACACTATAAATGGAAATTGCATATGGTACGCACATCACAAAAAGAAATTATCAACGGAAAACACTAGAAAAGAAAGGGAAATTGCCAGTGGAAAACACTAGAAAGGAAAGGGAAATTGCCAATGCAAAACACTAGAAAGGAAAGGGACATTGCCGGTGGAAAATACTGGAAAGGAAAGGAAAATTGGCAATGCAAAACATTAGAAAGGAAAGGGAAATTGCCAATAGAAAATACTAGAAAGGAAAGGAAAATTGCCAGTGGAAAATACTAGAAAGGAAAGCACGAGTGGCCCACATGCTAGAAAGGGAAAGCACAAGTGGCCCACACGTCACAAAGGGAGATCACTGCTGGCACACATATTCACCCCTCATATATTACTTGGTTGGTATAATGTTAAACGAAGGTTGTGATAATATCCTCCCGAGGATAATATCTCAAGGTCAAGTGGCTTTCTTTCGTGGGGATGAATTGGTGGTGTTTGGCCCTCGTTCATGCAATTTTATTCATACTCTTGATTGATTGAAGATTATTTGTCTTATATAAATTTTACCTTTACATTAGTCCAAACTATTTTACCACAATCTATGTAGTTATCATATTTCAGTCCGATGACGGAAATCCGTCCTCAGTGGACTTAAATAAAATTCTTCTTCTTCTTCTTCTTCTTCTCCCCTTCTAAACCCATCACACCTTTTGACCTTAAAATCATAATATCTCAAATAATTCTAATTTATACAGCAAATTATATCTACTTATCATACTGATACAGTTTACAAAAATAACCCAAAGCATCGAGAAGTCCAAAGCATCGACTCACGTGATCCGTAAAATGGTCGGGCCTCCCCTAAACCAGCTATCGAGTTTGGGAGCTTGGTTACGAGCCCGGACTCGGTCCCACCACGGGACTGAGACAACCAGTGGAAAAGGCAACACGGCAGCTGGATGGACTGCGTACCGCTTTACGTGCACTTGTGCACCGGGTGCGCGGCACGCGGTTAGTAGATGCGGGGTTAGAAGTAGAAGTGGGGATTAGAAGCGGTTTGCCATGCCACTCTCTCGTGAGAAACATGCCAGTCTGCGAGCATCCGAACCTCCTGTCAAAGCGACCTCCTCCTTAACGGCCCCATGAACTGCCCTTGCTCGCACTGTTCGCTGACGGCTGCAGCCGAAACGCCCCTTTTGCTTCCAGCAGGCCTGCCCAAGGGGACCTCTTGGGACTTCATATGCTGATTGGCGAGACCACAACCTCGAGCTCTTGTATGTCTCATGTTATCCCACGACCTCGTGAGAGGCCAGAAGAACTGCCGTCAATGGGTCCTGGTGACCACCTCACTGAACACCCGTCTCCAGCTCCAGCTAGACACCCTCTTGGGCACTTGGTGTTGTCCTTGCATCGAGGTGGTCGGAAGCACTGGCTAGAAACCACTGCTTTGTTGGGTCTGCGAGGACTGTTTCAGGATGGGTCATGTTGCCCTTGGCTTGACTCATAGACTGCGCGCCCTGAGCCTATGGGTGCAACAGACTGTGATGCATCATCGGTTAGCGCCTGGAGCAACAGACATGAATGACAGTGGCATCCCATAATAAGGTTACCAGCCTCCTGCAGTTTACTACCATTTGCTGCCGTCCTTGCAAATCCACACTTACATCCTGCAGACGATAATGTGGTGTTCTACTTTCTGTATGAAGGCCGTGGCAGTTATACGATGATTCGATCAGCGCAACCTGCAGAGTATTCACAATCTTCCTGGACAATACTTTCTAAGGCACCTGAGATAGCCAGCTGGTTGCTCTGCACACACGTGTTTTTCTGGTTACTCCTAGGAGGTTTCCCCAACCACAAAACTATGCACCAGTCCCTCCATGTCTGTCCACCAGCTCTGGCCGGGCTGCTTCCATGCCCTGGTTCTCAACCTCGTTGCCTGCATTTCCTCTGCCCGCTGCCACATCTGGGCACCCGTGTATATGTTGGACATCAAACTATAGGCTGCGGCGTTTTTCTTGTCTAGCTTCACTGCTTCCTTGAAAGCCTGGAGTCCCACCTCCGCATTGTTCCACTTTCGACAAGCACCCAATAGTGTGTGCCAAACTGCAGCATCAGGCTGTACAGGCATCGCCCTTATCAAACCTAGGGCTTCATCCAGTTGTCCAGCACGACCCAGAAGATCCACCATGCATGTGTAGTGGTCCACCGTGGGAATGATGCCATTTTGTTTGCTCATAGCCTCAAAGCACTCTTGCGCCTTGCTCACCTGACCCGTATGACTGCAAACTGTTAGTATACTGAGGAGTGTGACGCCATCCGGCCGTATGCCATCCTCTCTCATTCTAAGAACCAACTCGAAGACCTGTTTACTGTCTCCTTGCTGGGTGTATCCCGCAATCAGCGCATTCCAGGCACTAATGTCTCTTTTGGACAATTCCTCAAACACCTCCAATGCATCACCCATGCTACCGCACTTCCCATACATGTTTATCAAACTGCCAGGTACAAGCTCGTCATCTTGCAACCCTTGTTGTTTAATCTGCGCATGGATCTGCCTTCCCAAAGGCAAAGCTGCCACATTCGCACATGCCTGTAAGAGGCCCACAAATGTAACAGAATCAGGTGCAACAACGCCTTCCTGCTGCATAGACCTGTAGACACGGAGAGCTTCCTGCCCCATCCCCTGTTGGGAATATCCTGCAATCATGGCACTCCACATCACCACATCTTTCTGAGGAAGTCCATCAAACACTTCCTGCGCATCCTCCAGGCTGCCGCACTTTGCATACATGTTTACCAAACTGCTGGCTACAAACACATCAGCCTCAAGTCCCTGGTCTCTTATTTCTGCATGAAGCTGCCTCCCCTTCTCCAGACCAGGAGTTCCCACACTTGCACACGCCTGCAGTAGGCATGCAAATGTCACAGAATTGGGTGTAACCACGCCTTCCTGCTGCATAGCCCCTGAAGAGCTTCCTGCCCCTGGCCCTGCTGAGAGTACCCTGCTATCATGGCACTCCACGTCACCACATCTTTCTGAGGAAGTCCATCAAACACACCTTGAGCCTTGTCTAAGCTGCCACACTTTGCATACATGTTCACCAAGCTGTTGCCCACAAACACATCCGCCTCAAGCCCTTGCTCCTTGATCAGCGCATGAAGCTGCCTGCCCTTCTCCAAAGCCGAGGCACCCACACTCGCACATGCCTGCAGCAGGCTCACAAACGTCACAGAATCCAGTGCAACCTTGCATTCTTCTTGCATGGCCGTGTAAAGACAAAGGGCTTTCTGCCCCATGCCCTGCTGGGCATATCCTGCTATCATGGTGTTCCACATCACCACATTCTTTCGACTAAGTCCATCAAACACTCCGAGCATCCACCAGGCTCCCACACTTCGCATACATGTTCACCAGGCTCCCCTCACAACCACATCACCCTGAAGCCCCTGTTCTCTCATCTCCCCATGGAGCTCCTTCCCTTCTCCAAACCTGCAACCCCATACTCGCACATGCCTGCAGGAGGCACACAAACGTCACCGAGCTGGGTGCAACAACGCCTTCCTGCTGCATAGACCTGTAGACACGGAGAGCTTCCTGCCCCATCCCCTGTTGGGAATATCCTGCAATCATGGCACTCCACATCACCACATCTTTCTGAGGAAGTCCATCAAACACTTCCTGCGCATCCTCCAGGCTGCCGCACTTTGCATACATGTTTACCAAACTGCTGGCTACAAACACATCAGCCTCAAGTCCCTGGTCTCTTATTTCTGCATGAAGCTGCCTCCCCTTCTCCAGACCAGGAGTTCCCACACTTGCACACGCCTGCAGTAGGCATGCAAATGTCACAGAATTGGGTGTAACCACGCCTTCCCGCTGCATAGCCCCGTAGGCACGAAGAGCTTCCTGCCCCCGGCCCTGCTGAGAGTACCCTGCTATCATGGCACTCCACGTCACCACATCTTTCTGAGGAAGTCCATCAAACACACCTTGAGCCTTGTCTAAGCTGCCACACTTTGCATACATGTTCACCAAGCTGTTGCCCACAAACACATCCGCCTCAAGCCCTTGCTCCTTGATCAGCGCATGAAGCTGCCTGCCCTTCTCCAAAGCCGAGGCACCCACACTCGCACATGCCTGCAGCAGGCTCACAAACGTCACAGAATCCAGTGCAACCTTGCATTCTTCTTGCATGGCCGTGTAAAGACAAAGGGCTTTCTGCCCCATGCCCTGCTGGGCATATCCTGCTATCATGGTGTTCCACATCACCACATTCTTTCGACTAAGTCCATCAAACACTCTCCGAGCATCCACCAGGCTCCCACACTTCGCATACATGTTCACCAGGCTCCCCCTCACAACCACATCACCCTGAAGCCCCCGTTCTCTCATCTCCCCATGGAGCTCCTTCCCCTTCTCCAAACCCGCAACCCCCATACTCGCACATGCCTGCAGGAGGCACACAAACGTCACCGAGCTGGGTGCAACAACGCCCTCTTCCCTCATAGCCTTGTAGACACCAAGAGCTTCTCGCCCCATGCCCTGCTGAGAATACCCTGCTATCATGGCATTCCACGTCACAACATTCTTCCTCTCCAGCCCATCAAACACTCTCTGAGCATCCTCCAAGCTCCCACATTTGGCATACATGTCCACCAGGCCACTGAAAACAAACAAATCAGGCTCAACTCCACTGGCCAAAACATCAGCATGCACCTCCTGCCCAGACCTCAAGTCTGCTCCCTTCGCACAGGCCTGAAGAGCTGCTACAAACACATGCCCGTTTGGCTTCACGCTCGACCTGCGCATCCCATGGTAGAGCTCCACGGCCTGCTTATCCTGCCCATGTTTCACATGAGCAGAAATTATGGCAGCCCATGTGAAGGCATCCGGCTTGGCAGCCATGGTGAACACACCCATGGCTTCCTGCAACCTGCCATGAAAAGCATACATCCGCAGAATGCGGTTGCACAAGAACGTATCCGACTCAAACCCTTTCTTCACGGTGAGAGCATGAACACGGCGACCTAGAGCCAGATCATGTCTGTCCACGCATTCCTTCATTGCAGCATAAATCACAGATTTTGAGACATGGCAGCCTGTGCCCACCAGAACTTCCAGGGCCTCCACGGCCTCACCGAGCTGCCCCTGGTCACATAGCTTCGTCACGGCATCCGCCGTTACACCGGGGTTGTGGAAACCGTCCATGGAAGATGGATATCCAGCTCCAGCCAGACATTCTATGGAGCGGGCAGGCATTCTAACAAAATCGGTGCACCACGCGGCTTTGCTGTTCGCGAGGCCCGGGTTGGTTGGAGTCAGGTGAGCAGAAACTCGCCCCCACGACGGGTCCTGGTGGCCAGCAGTCATGGCTGCCAAGAGCACCAGGAACTACCCGTCTGGCGGGAGTTCAGTGAAGCGACCAAACTCACGCTCTTTATTGATAAAATGTGACATAAGTTGCAAATCATGCACATGGGTCAAGGGAATCAAGAGAATGGGAGGCAGCAATGTGCACCTGGGTCTCTGAAAATTGAATCTACAGGGATGAACCTCGGATGGCTGCAGCTATCCACAGTCACCTCAGTCCCGATCCGCCAGGCCGAGACGGCTGACGCGTCATAGGCGACATCAGCAGGTTGCGGAGAGCGTCTGCAGGATTTCCTCCAACTGGATTGAAGATGGAATCTCGTTTGAAAGGTGAGCTTGGTTGGGGTCGAAGGCCCACACGGCTCCCTGGGGACGGTGCCCGATGAGCATCAAAAAAACCTGGCCCATTTCCAGTTTTCGGAAGTGGAGGCCACATGTCAGCAGTTTGGATAGGAGTGTCGGGGGCCAAATGCGACTGCCCCGCTCTAGTGTCTGCAAAATCAGTTACATTGCCAAAGTGCGTACAACACCGCTAAAACAAGTGGGTGCTTCCCGCTTACGTAAACAAGGCAGGTCTCTAGTACTAGATGAACAGAAACGGAAACAGAAACAGAAACAGAAACCGAAACCGAAACCGAAACAGAAACGGACCTGGCGTTGACATGCTGAATTTGAGGCGGTCGTTGTGAGCAGGGGCTACGGTGGAGCGCTTCACCTTTTCGTATTGGCTCCTCAGCGATTCATACATCTCCTCCAACTTTCTCTTTTGTCTGGAAAGAAACAAGTCTTCGATTAGCAACTTTTGGGACTGACGTGAACGGAAGCAGACAAAAATTGTGTTACCGAGATTTTTCGGTGTACTTCTCCTGCAGCTCTGCTTGATCTTTCTTGATGCTTTCAAGCTCCTGCTCCAGTTGCTGCACCCGTTTCATGGCTTTCTGATAAGCACCATGCACTTGCTCGACCCGCTCGACACACTTGGTTTGCATCTCCTCGAACCTCTTGCGCATTTGCATGGCCTTGTTCATGGTAGCCTGAGTTTCCACATCCTTTTGTCCAATCCAGAAGATGACACCTTTGTAGGCACTTTTCATGACTGCAAGTGGTGCCCAGTTAAGGGAGGCTCCATGGGCTACGACGCACGATGCATCTGACAGAGTGGTTCAGAAATACGCAAAGCTTGGAATCATCGGATACTGCTTTGGGGATGAACGCCAGCCATTATCATCTGCAAGGTTTTCACTACAATTTCTTGAGCAGTGTAGCTCGAATGCACATGAACACTACCACGAAAATCCGTAGAGAGCGTCTAACAAGCGTCACAGTTCTTTGCACCAGAATATTCATCCAACAAGGTTTGACCCTTACATTGACCCATTCGTCATTGGCCTTCATCTCCACAGCCTTCATGTTACTGCGAAAGAGAAGTTGGTCGGCGGTTGGCCATACTTTTCAAGCCAAGATCCCGTAGACGAGCAAAAGGTTACTGTACAGACTTAGCCTCAGAAATCAGACAGCAAGGTCGAGTATGAAGCTACCAGTACCTCTTGGAAAGCATCTGCTGGCATAGTGGACAAGTTGAGTCCGAATTCAAGATTTTGCTTGCATCCTCGGAACCTGCGAGCCGGAGGCAAATTATTCATCACCTCAACCACTGCACCGCCTCAGAAGACAAGCCATTCACTCAAGCTGAACAGTGGTTTGAGGCGACCCCTGCGGACATTGCGACAGTTGCATACATCTAACAACAAGCCCTGATTCGGCCAATTGGTGACCATGTGTTGCAATCTTCACACCAGCAGGAAAACCGGTCTCCTGACTACGGGAATCAGCAAGAAGCGGACCACAATGAACTATCTAAAGCACCATTTTTCGGATCGGCGCCGGGGAGAGAATTCAAACAGCGAAAGGAAAAATCACACCTACGACAGCCAGAAAATCAGCTCGGCATACTTCGAGAGCTTCAATTCAAGACCGAGATCCGCATCAGAACGACTGTGGCAGCGCGCAGGACAGCGGCGGCCTCTGTGTGACCACGAAGAAAGTGCAGAATTGATGCATCAATTTCCAGAACTGCAAGCATGATTCTTGGACCGCACAGAAGAGGTGGCCGCATGTGGTGGCCACGGCGCGAGCCTCCAGCTCCCGCCAGCACGCATTGCACCTCATCGCGCATCCATGGATCTGGCTTTCGCCATACTCCACGCACGCCTTCCTTCCCGCCCGCGGTATCAATGATCGGCAAAGGGCGTTTCGAAACGTTTCGAGAAAAGAACGTTTGTACCGTGGAACCGTGGAACCAGGGCTAAAGCCGGGAAAGGAGACTTTATGTAGAAAAAGAGATGGGACATACCATCTACCCCGAAACGAAGAAGAACAACCTCAAACGGGGCACCAGGCTGGCACTAGTCCTCGCGATCGCGAATGTCTTGTAAAGTCGAGTGATGAGGCAAGCCTTACGAGAGAATTTTTCTTGTAGGCTGTTGCGATGTTTCTTGCGAAAAACAGGCCAATTGCACGGTTTATCCCTTAGGGGCTTCTAATTGTGGACGGAAAATAAGTATTTATTTTATTTTTTAAGAAGCCCTTACTGATCCGTTAGGAAGGCGTGTGGAGTTCCAATAAACTCTATGGATGTCATTCCTTCACGGAAGGACATTATCAAATTTTGAAATATATTAATCTTACATATCAAAAATTAAAATACTAAATGGAAAATATCGAAAACCCACCTTGGAGCAAATAGCTAAGGGTGATAAAAGGGCAACCTCTTTGCACAACACGTTGTGTTAGGATCTTAGTTGGATCTTCCGATTTTCCTTCACCCCCACCATCCCCACCTAGCATGTAATCCTACAACTATAGCAATTGCTGCAATTGCTATTGCCGTGTGTCTAGCAGCAAAATTACATAAGTAGATACATTACTTTTCCTACTTATCTAATCTATATCGAAATATAAAATAATATTTTATAATTAATATAGATATAAATTAATTAGAGTTGAACCTTTTTTGAAAAAAACTTTATTCCATGTAAGGGTGTTCAAAACTGGTGGCCCCTAGAGTAATAGGCTTCTCGGTTTTAAAAAAGGACACCTTGGCTTGTTGTTTACCAAAAAAAAAAATTCATTACTTTCATATGACACTCAAAGGCTTGTATGAAAATGGCTTAGGCCAAATGGACGAACATTTAAAAACGAACCTCGTGATTAAGCATCCTGAGCATAGATCGGTACTTAGATGGGGTGCCTAAAGGGAGTGGATGCCCTTGGTGCAAGTAGCTTATGCACACCATGGTACAAGTTCTTAAGTACCAAGTCCCATGCTCTTGGTGCAAGTAGCTTAGGCACACCATGGTACAAGTTGTTGTTAAGTACCAAGTCCCATGACGGAAATCCATCCTTAGTGGACTAAAATAAAAATAAAATTCTTCTTCTTCTTCTTCTTGTACGTCATGTTGCTATGTAAGGCTAACAAACGTTTGGAGTGAGAAGACTTATAGTGCAGTGGATTGCGGGTTACAAGTGGTTGTGAGCCCGGAGTTGGAGTATGCAGAGTGGGGTTGTTAGACCATACAACGTTGTCGCGCAGGGGTAGTCGCCGTTTTGGTCAACGTAAGTTCGGAATATAAGAGATAAGATTATTTTCAAGGAACAGGCGAGCACCTTGATCACCAGACCTAGGAAGCCACTCTTCAAGCTCGTCAACAGTCCCAACTCGAGCCGTTTAATCGAATCGGCAGCTTGGCAGAACCTTTGCATCCTTAGCAGACATAAATAAAGTTGTTTTTGGATTAGCGCGTTGGACTTCATATCCAAAGATTGTGGGTACGAATCCCATTGCGGTCATTAAGGAGTGACCACTAAGTGCACAAGGAACAAAATCATCGAAAATTTTATTTTGTTTTCTTTTTTACAACTAGGGGTGATTTTTTCATCTTGTTTGCAGTCACAAGAGTTTTACTCCAAGGTGTATTCTTGTTTTTAAGTTATTATTCAGCTATCATCTCACAAGTTGTAGAGTTATGGAATCTTCATAGGGAGGTCTACAAACATAGGGTGTACTAGAAACTCCAGCCAAGCTTCCATCTAAGCTGGCACTATGTTCCGGTTTCCTAAGCCGTTATCTCTATTTCCTAAAACATTTTGTAGGAGTATGCCTAAAACAAATGTAGAAACTTTGAATTCAATGTTTTAAACTTTCAACTGGCAAAGAAACACTTATTGAGCATTTTAGGCCAAGATTAGCTAGGTTAGGTGAGATGCCTTAGCTTGAGTTTTATTTAATGAACTAAGATTTCGTTTAAGACACATATGATTTTTCACATATGGTATTCACCCAAACACCTTTGTATGCTCAGAGTGTTCATTTTTTATCTTTCCTTTGTTGCCATACAATGAGTCATGTTCACAATGTCCTGTTAATGAAGTCATGCATTCCCAAATTGCTTTTGTTTCATGCAATAAAGGTGATGATATGTACACGAAGTAAAAGAAAACTTGCAAAGAGGAGCTGTATAAGAAAAGCAGCAGCGTTAATTGTCTGCTATCAACTTGAGTTGACCAAACACAGTGATCAACTTACGAGTCCATTCTGTCTAAGGTCTGAGATTGTAGTGTAGAGGTATGACGGAAGTATTCGAATGCTCCCGATTCCTGCTACAAGGAAATGTTACAACGCTTCTACAGAAGAGGAACCCTAAGCTTGAGATACTAGCTAGGATTGAAGTTGAAGCACAATGAGCAACCAAATATAAGTAATAACCCCAATGGGATGACCATTGTGAGCTTTTTGAACTGCAAATTTGACAATTTTCTCTTATCAAAGTCATCAAAACTCACTATATTCTGCTATCCAAAGTCATAAAAACTCATAGCAATATCAAAAACAAATTGTCTCACATATAATATAAAAGCTAGGAAATCCAAAATTCCTAAAGAAGTCGTGAAATAGAAGAAAAAGAAGAAGAAGTCTATGTTGTCCATTTGAACGGAACTCATACTTGTGCACATAAAAAGCATTATTTATTAAAAATAAGTAAAATAATTTTGACTAATGTGTACTAGGTTCAGATTACTTTACTCCCCTTCCGAGAATTGAACTCAGAACTGTGAGAGGGTGTATGAAACATCGGCTCTTTCTGCCTGTGGAGCATTACTAGCGGAGTGCTCTCTTTGTTTAGCCAGGGAGCGCTTAGATCAGAAAACGTTATCTTGATGGAGGAATGTGTGGCGAAGGAATGCCTCCGCCAAGCTGGAGGATCAACCAAGTCTGGCTGGAGGATGTATAAGAGCAAGGGGGTCCCCTTGCCAAGCTAAGTGGGGAAGCATTGTTTGGATTCCTACTTCGTCTCTACAGACTCTCTGAGGTTGCCAAGTCCAGCTGCTTAGAGCAGACCTTCTGCAATGTTTGTCCACAAGCCTGTAGTTGTATGCTGTCCTCAGTGTTGTGTGTATGGAAAGTGGCCTCATCTGTACTGTGTATCGTGTACATGTATGTTGAAAGTTGTGTTGGCAACAATCCAGGCTTTTGCCCAGCAGCCCAGCATCTAGGGGACTCCCCATTTTTCCTTGTCCTGCATCAAAGGCAAACAGACGTCTGATTAGCGGGCTGTCATTCCTTGTCTGTTAGAGGGTCTGAGAATCCTTACCTGATAAAGGGTCTGAGGTGTTGTGTCCAATCCCTCTTTCAACACAGTCTTTTCATACAACCCTCAACACCACACAATGAACTCCCTAACAAGTAAAGGAATTTACCGGAGAGTTTTTGTCGCCGAGATAAAAAGTTGACAAATCTGTTCTTCGAAGTTATTTGTGATTTGTGTCCAAATGGCTTAGGGCAAATGGGCACACATTTATAAGATCGTCCTTAAGCATTCTACGCTTAGATTCGTACTTAGATGGGGTACCTAAAGGGAGTGGATGCCCTTGGCACAAGTAGCTTAGGCATCCTTAGTGGACTTAAGTAAAATTTTTCTTCTTCTTCTATCTTTTCTATTGGGATGTCTTAGTGGATTTAAATAAAATTCTTCTTCTTCTTCCATCTTTTATCCATCTTTTATACGGGGATGATATGTGTGAGACGACGCTTACACACCAGACGAAGTCGCTCTCACTTCAAGCTCGATTAAAGTTGTATTTGTGTGCAAAGGTAAACCTAATTACAGTGAAATATATAAATTTATTATATATAATGCGCTTTGAGCAGCACAGAAATCCAAACTTCCTGCAATCGACCCAGGGGAATTTATGGTGAATACCTTGCGTCTATCTGTTTACTATAGTTTCAGGGCATATAATATGTGGGGGAGATGACATCTTCCTTCGCCTGAAGATGCTCTTTCTTCATCTTCCTTTCCTACAACCTAATAAGAATTTGGAATAACAGACATAGCCATCACATTATGTCCAGAGTTGACAAAGAACACATCTGGACACCCTTCTAGACATAGAGGTATTCTACTGTGGGCCAGCAGCAAGAATCTCTTCCGTGAGTTTGCTGTCCCCACCCACTTTGTAGTCGCTGAAGTTGGAGAAGTTCTTTTTAAACAGAGCAGCCAACTTGGTGAGGGTCTCCGTGTAAGCATTCTTGTCAGCCCACTGCAGCAGGCATGCAAAATTTCAGCATTTTCCCAGAGTCGAAAACGAAACAAAGGATTTTGTCCAAAATACGCTGCTTCGTTGGCATCTTGTGCCATAGAAACCAAAAGAAAGGGCTTTTGAAAGTACCAAGGAAAAGGAGCTCACCATATTCTCAGGGTGCAGTATCTCTGATGGCACTCCGTCAACTTTGTCAGGAACATATAGCCCGAAAATGGGAGTCTGCGTGTAAGAAGACTTTAGCAGAGATCCATCGTGAATAGCATCAATGATCTTCCTGGTGTATGCCAGCTTCATGCGACGCCCAACTCCATAGCTGAAGAAATGAAAAGGCATGGTTAGACATGTCTCGTATGGGTAGATTTCAAAGTGGCACCACAAGCATCGGGAAGGTAGATCACCTGCCACCAGACCAGCCGGTGTTCACCAGCCAGGCAGTAGCACCGTGCTTTTTCATCTTGTCAGCTAACATGGCCGCATACTTTGTGGGGTGCAGCATGATGAAGGCAGCACCAAAGCAAGCGGAGAAAGTTGCTTGAGGCTCTTTGATGCCTTCTTCTGTGCCGGCAACCTGCAAGAGCAGGCAGGAGTAGACACGGAATTGGTCACGATGTAGACTGAAACAGGGGACAGAAGGGTGTTGAAGGAGGTGGAGACGTGTACTCACCAAAGCAGTATAGCCACTGATGAAGTGGTACATAGTCTGGGCCATGGTGAGCTTGCTGACGGGAGGGAGAACCCCAAAGGCATCACATGCCAAAAGAATGACGTTCTTAGGATGGGGGCCAACACAAGGGATCTTGGCATTCGGAATGAACTCGATAGGATAGGCAGCCCGTGTGTTCTCTGCGAGAGGACAACGCAAGGATCAAAGCAAGGCTCGAGCAGATGACATGAACAAGGAGGACATTCCAGAACAAACGCAGCATATATACCTGTGACTGATTTGTCACTGTAGTCCACCTCTCGTGTATGCTCATCGAAAACAACGTTCTCCAGAACTGCACACATGGGGGGAGGGGAAGCAGGAGTCTCAGAAAGGAATGTATGTAAGAATTTAATCAAACAGACGACATTTAACGTCGTCCTACCTGTCCCGAACTTGATGGCGTCGAAAATGTCGGGCTCTTTCTCCTGTGAGAGATCAATGGTCTTGGCGTAACATCCTCCCTCGATGTTAGAAACACCATTGTCCGACCAGCAATGTTCATCATCTCCAATCAGAAGCCTGTTATGGTCAGTGGACAGCGTAGTCTTGCCAGTTCCTGCCACCCATACGAAACAACATGAACGAAGAGTTCGGGAGCTCAACCAGCACGGCAAGCATGTCACAATACAGTACCTGATAATCCAAAAAACAACGCCACATCCCCTAACTTCCCCTCATTGCAGCCAGAATGCAATGACAAAATCCCTCTTTTGGGCATCATATAGTGCATGAGGCCGAAGAGACCCTTCTTCATTTCTCCAGCATACTGTGTTCCAAGGATCACCATCTCTCTTCGTTTCAGGTTTATGTCTATGCTAGTTGAGGACGTCATGTAATGTGTGTAACGGTTGCAGGGGAATTGGCCTGCATTGTAAATAGTGAAGTCGGGAGTCCCAAAATCTTCGAGCTCTTCAGGTGTAGGACGAATACACCTGCCACCCATACTCACTTAATGCCAACCTCAACCCGCAGCAACCTCTGGTCACGGCCTCGAGAGGGCTCGACAGACAGGGGTAGTTCTATTCTTCTCTTCCACACCGACTGACAACAGGACAGGATGAGGGGGCGCAGAGCTGCTTACATGTTGTACATGAAGAGCGAGTGGTAAGCCCGAGCTGATATGATCCTCACTTTGATCCGGTTCTGGGGATCCCAGTTCAAGAACTGGTCGTTCACGAACACCTGCAAATAGCCACCAAAAAGCAAGCATGTCACCAACTGCAACACACCCATTGCTCTAGGACAACAGGCAGACTTGCACGCACTAACCTTCTCCAAGGAGTTGAGGTAATCGACAGCCCGCTCCCTGTTCACCAGAAAAGTCTCCTCGTCCATTTCAATGTTCGGAGAGCCCCTACAGCAAACCACAAAAACTTGTCATCCATCGCCCTTTCAACAAAGGGTCACCCCATGATTGGGTGCAGAGATATGTATACTCACTTGCCCCACCACAGATCATTCTTGGACGTCTCTTCGATCACAACACGCTTGTCCTTTGGCGAACGTCCAGTTTTCGCTCCAGAGAGCGTGGCCAATGCACCAGTGGAGGTGATGTACGATCCCTTCTCAAACTTGATGGCCTGCTCATACAGCTCTGCACATGGCAAGCTCAGCAGATTAGACAGCGTACAAAAAACCAACACACCACGAATCTTTGACTCGACCACAAAATGTGAGGGCTAGCTAGCTCTTCACCTGCGGGGGACAAATTGTAGAGAACATGAGTGAACTTCAAGGCACTGTCACTGATGTTCGGCCTGGTAGGGACAGCACACTTATCAGCAGGCTTCCTCTTCTTCTCGGGATCCCCCTTCACCAGCTGTGGCCCGGTCTCTCGAGTCAGGGAGGCAAGCGACGCACTGTAGAAACAAAAAGGACAACAACATCAGTAACCAATCAACAGAGCGGGAACAGGAAACCGAAAACAAAACAAAAAAACCGCCATCCGCTGAGAGATACAAATGCGTTCCACAAGCTGACTCCAGAAAGTTGGAAAAACAGCAGCACCTGATGGACTGCAACTGCTGTCGCTTCCTCTCCTCGTCGGAGAGAAATGGGCTCTTAGTGGGTGTTCCCCGAGGGGTAGAGGGAGCCGATTTTTTCTTCTGGAGCGAATGCAGCTCGTCCAGAGTCTTAGCCCGGACAGGGGTGGTGCTGTCATCGGTGCACACATCGCCCTTGTTGCTCACGGTCTTGATCTTGGACAAGCCGTTGGGAATACCATTCCCGCTCATCTCGTGAGCCACACCGTTCTGAGAAATACCGTTCTGAGCCATCCTCGCTGCTCCCAAAAAAACCGGCACCTGCAAATCACCCCATTACCAACCCACAAAAACTGCAAGCTTCAGAAAACAACCCACAATTCCATCCACCACCGAGAAGCCGAGAACCGCGAAACCCAACACTCACCGAGCGCTGGAGCTGCCCAGAAGAACGGGAACGCAGAAGCGGTGGTGTCGGGCGGCTCACTGGCCAGACAACTCACTTCTCCAGCCTGAAAATTACTCCCTCTCCCGCAAGAGACCATGAAATGAGGCTCTCTCTCCCACAGAAATTATTTCTTCATCCAGAACCCACACGGACAGCGAGGAGCGAGCGGGGAATCAGCAGCGCCGGGAGCGAGCCCAGCAGCAGCGAAGTAGGAGACGAGAAAAGGCCAGCCGGTGGTGAAGCCGAAGCCGAAGCCAAAGCCGCCGCCCAACACCAGATCTGCAACAGGAGCAAGAAGCGGCACAATTCTGCTGCGGACCCCGGGAAATCAGCGAGTGCACGCGGAATCAGCACCGGAATCGGAGGCTGGGCTGGTGCCCACAACGGGAACTCGAGGCAGAAAGGAAACGCGATCCTTGCCTCCCGGGAGACAGGCGATCACGAAAACACCGAGGCCGAAGACGAGAGAGGAATGCAACACCTTCGCCCGCTTATATAGCCCTGCGCGCTTCTGCTCGCTGCAGCAGCACCGAGCTCGCAGTGTCCTCTGCAAGGGAAACGCCTTGCAGGCTTGGGCAGCGCGGGCAGAGGTTCGGGCAGGGCAGCTAGGCTCGGGCTGACCGGGCAGCCCGCGCCAGCCCGGCCAGCCAGCCAGCCCGGCTCGGGCAATGGGCAGCCCATGCTGGCGGTGACGGGGCCGTTCCCGCGTTTTCACCCCGCCTCGTACGACCAGAGCTCCGGGTAAAACGACTCGCTTAAAATAAACGCGACGATCAGGAGCTCAAGTGGGCCTCTTACTCCAGTTTAACCACAGTTCCGTTCCACGTCACGGGGCTGCCACGTGGCGCTGGACCCCGCCACATCAGCGCCGTCCGACCTGGCTGCGGTCTTTAATTAGCAACGCAGGGCGCGGCCTGCGCTCCTGCACCTACCATGGCGGGCAGCGACCGCCCGGCGCGACCGGATGCTTGACCGGCGCGCCAGCCCGTCGGAGTTGGCCGGTCGAAACGCGATTCGCGAATGCGTGATTCGCGAATCGCGTCTCGCGCGTCTCGGCTCGTCTCGTCACGTCTCACGCGGGACGCCTCTGTGCGGAGTAGGTAGAGGCAGCTGCGGAGGCAGGCACTCGGAAGCGCCTTCCAGGACCTTCGTGCTTCTCTCTGCTGTCCGCTGCTGCGGCATCGGGTGTACCGATGCGATCAAGACATTGATTTGCGAGTCCATGCCGTTCATTGCTGCGTTTTCGAGCTTTCCAGCGAAATGCGAGATTGATGAATGCAGTTAGGTGTGTACTAGCTACGGCCGAGCAGTAACTCGGCAGCAGGCCAGCAGGCGAGGGCAGGGCAGGCCAGGCCAGGGCAGGGCAGGGCAGGGCAGAGTAGGTCAGTCAGGTCAGGTCAGGTCAGGTCAGAATGGATCTACCTCCCCCGGGCAAATCCAGTTGCCGTTTGCTGTCAATTTCCGTGACATGCTTGCCCTGCAGGCTAGGGTTTCGCTTTACACCACTCTCTCTGCAAGGGAAGCGGATCGTCTACGCGTTTCCAAGCAGATGGATCCATGTGCTCGTGGAGCTCGTGTTATTTTGCTTTCATTTTGTTGTGGACTTGTGGCTGTGGCACTGGCAGGGGATTTCTTCCTGACCAGAACGGAATTCTTTCTGCTAGGTGCTATCTGATAACGTATAGCTTTTACCCTAAGAGTCCGTGCCATATGGCAGGCAGCCGAGCCATATGCTTCCCGCACAAATGATGTGCCGAGAGTACAGTCTCGGCTGGCAAAGTGGCATCCTCGCCAGGGAAGACCGAGCCAGAGAGCATTTCTCCCTCTGTAGAGTGTGGAATCATCGCCCGCGGGTAGCAGTACTACACTTGGGAAGCCGCGCTGCCCTGCCCGGGATGCATCTCTTACTTGACCGGAAATCGGATTCACTGCTGTGGCACAGAACTTTACGCTTCCGGATTCCAGAATTCTGGACCCCGGCACATGCTGGTCTTGCAGGAAACGTTGGGGCTAAAGAAAGACCTGGATGGTGATTTCGAGTGGGACAAGGGAAGTCCCGAATCATCCGCCATGGCGTGGTGAAATCACTTGACGTCTCTCCGGACCAGGTTCATCGTCAGGCTTCATGAACCATGACACGTTTCATTCCGTTGCTTCGGGAATCGGATGGTATGCGATCTTATGCCATGACGGCATGTTTGCATGGGCGGCGGAAATTGAAACAATGCAAGCAACTGGCATGGTGGTGGAGTGCAGGCAAAGAGAAGGCCACGAGAAAGGCTTATCTTAGAAAAGGTTGGATGTTGGAAGCCTGCGCCCTCCGGCAACGTGGAGGCTCGGCTTTGCAACTGCCCTCGACTGGGCTCCAGTTTCCTGTTAAAGCAGTCCCACCCCCGACTCTTACTCGGTCCAGATTCCCTTAAAATGTGAGCCCACTATTCCATTGCGAGCCGATCAACAGCGATGTTAATTTACTCGGCCTGTTGCAGATTTCATACACGAGATGCATGGAAGGGAAGTGCCGGTGCCACTGGGGCAGGTAATTTCATGTTTGGCGAGGAATGTTGAAGGAATGTTGAGGGAATGTTGGCCACATGGCATCGCTGTTGGTAAAAAGGTCTAGAAGTTTCGATGCAGGCGCGCGGGCCATGATGTTGAATGCACATCCTTGCATGTCGGTACCTAAACTGGGATGTGGGTCATTCTGTCTCGAAATTCTAGCCTGGTTTCCGTGTGCTATATTTGTCCAACTTTTACCACACTAGTCTGAAGTAATCCTGTTTACACCATTGCGTCCTCAAATTGATGAGAAAGAGGCGGGGAACGGAAAACCGGGGAGTTTGTTGGCGATTGCCAAGGTGGTCGGGAAGAGGGTGCGTTTACACGCAAGAAATTGAGAAAAACGGGGCAGCTTCTTTGCCAGAACGGAGGCAGCGAATTACAGCCAGCTGGATTTGGGAGACGTCGATGAGACTGAAGATGGTGCCATCCAGGATGACTTTGATGGCTGCATTGCCTACCTCATGTACACCGACGGGAGGGAATAGCAACAATCCCGACTCTGGTGCGGAAGAGAGGCTTCAGGAACTTCTCGCAGCAATTCAAGCGGCCCACCTGTGAGGTTGACAGGATGTCCACACCATTTACTCTTGCCATAGATGAAACCTGTTCGGAGTATGACTCCTGGCCCAGAACAAGGGACAACGACATCAGCAGTACTAGTGAAGAACCCCCATAAGAACAAGATTGGTAAGACCGCATACAATCACCACACTGACGAATGCAAAACTATCTGGTAAAATGCCATCCTACCATGCCATTCATGAGTGCATGGTATGCATGTATGACACCACATCGTCCTGGGCACCCGCGAGCGTTCTCCACACTCTGACCACAAAATCCTCTGCGAGCATCTCCTCCACACTCCACCGGTTCCATCAGGGCCTTCTTGTCCTACAGACCATGCCTTGCAAGCCTCTGCTGCTGGCAGGCGCAGTAATTGAGAACCGGGGAATTTTTGGACATTAACAAGGTGGCCGGGAAGAGGATGGAGTTTACAGAGAACTTGAGGAAAAGGGACAGCTTCTAGGCCAGAACGGGGGCACGAAGCCAGCCTACAGACTAGCGGCAGCCACCTTGATTTGGGAGATGTCGATGAGGCCGAAGATGGTGTCGTCCAGGATGGATTTAATGGCTGCCTTCGCTACCTCATCCACACTGACGGGAGGGGCTAGCAACAGGTCCGAGCCGGGTATGGAAGAGAGAGGCTTCAGGAACTTCTCCGTGCTGTCCAGCAGCTTTTCAAGCGGCCCACCAATGAGGTTGAGGGGGATATCCACACCGTTTACCCGCCTCTTGCCGTAGATGAAACCTGGTTGGAGGATGACTCCTAGCCCAGCACAAAGGACAACAACATCAGCAGTGACCTCAGTACCCGAGATGGGCCGGTTCTGTCAACGCACACGTGGATGACAATTCAGCTGGGCAAACTCACCATTTCCAGGGAACTTGGAAAGGATGGCTTCCTCGGTTCGTCTTTTCCCCTTGAAGTAACCGTTGTTGAGAGCAAACTCCGGCAGATTATAGCGGTGTACAGAGACGTAGACAAATTTCGCCACACCTGTTAACAACAAGTGCATACCCCCAATCAGTCTACCGATTCGGACAACCTGGAATTCTTACATTACTGCATTACTGAGGAGTAAGGTCCTCACCTGCCTTGCTTGCAGCCTCAACTGCAGCAATGTTGGCATCACCATTGATTCTCTGCATTTGCTCGTTGGACCCGAAGGCGCCAATACATGAGATCACTCCAGTGACGCCTTGGAGGAGTTCATTCCAGTTAGCGTTGAAGACATCACCTGCACGGTAGCCACCGGTGAGATGGAAAACAAACCCTACCATCCTCCTTCAAGCCATATTTCACAACGGACGACTATGCAAGCCTTGACATGCCTGCCAGGATGTGCAACGTGCAACGATGAGTGATTCAAGACACCCAACGGAGGTGATGACTTGCCTGACACCCATGACACCTGCTCCACCCATGGTTCGGTATACCCGGGCCGTCCAGATCTGCATTTGCAATTTCTCAAAATCACATCCTGTTAGGCCGTGTGAGCCGGCATAGGCAATAGATGTAGATCAATAAGCTAAAACATATACCTGTTAAGGCTCACTACGTCAAGGCCCTGCTCAATTCCGATCCTGCTCACCCGGGAGCCTACGAAACCATTGCCTCCCAATACCAAAATCTGCAATGGCATGCAGAATTAAAAATAATAGAGCTTCTCTTCCTCATCCTTTCTGTCTTCGTAGTGTGTACAGCAAATTTACTGGAGTTGCCGCTACATCTTCATAGCTTTTCTTCTTCGTCTTCTTTGATGGTGACAGCAAATTTACTGGAAGCCAAATCATGTGCAGTGGAAACAAAGATGATGCAAAGCGCACCTTCTGTGTCTTCACTTCTGCCTCCACATCAATTGGAGCAGCGACGGAAGCTGGTTCAGTTCCTGATGAATAGGAGCAGCTTACTGTCCTCCTAAACAACCAAGCCAGTCGCTCAGTCTCAAACCCGCAAACAATCAGGAAGTACCGTTCCATACCATTCTCACATCGTACACGCTCGAGTTCCTTCATTAATTTCCGGAATCCAAGAAGAATTCAAGAAAAACATCCACAATCCCTGTTATCAGACTGCAGGATTCACGAAGCTGGAACTCACATCCGAAACCTAAAATTCAACTCAGCACCAATACACTCTTAAAATAAAGAAGAAAGAATCCTTGATCCTCCACACAATTCTCATCACACAAGCACAGAGCGGCAGTCCGACATGCATGCAGCACGGATCTCCCTCAAAGCTCATCTACGCTCACCAAAGTCCAAAGACAGAAAATGAGGATCGCGAAAAGAGAAACCAGAAGCTCACAAATCCTACCATACACCTGTGACTTCAGGGGAGAGGCTACCAGGTGGGACCTGATTGCAGCCGGTTGGAGCTCCTGCCATGGCTCAGGCTTTTTCTGTACACCAGAGTCACGAAATTGCGGCTGGCGAAGCCGCGAACGGAAGCCTGATGGAAGAAACTGGCGGCGGAGGTGCTGGCAGCTCGGCCGACGAAGGAATGCCAGACACACAAGGAAGAAGACGCCGCTCGAGCTGCGCCGGACGCCATGGCCACAAGATCTTCTGGCTCTTGTTATCCGAAGGCGACAAGTATACAAGTATACGAGGCAACCTTTCGCCACAGGGCAAAACTGCCTCGTCGTATGTCCACTTCACGCTGCTGTGACTGGCCGAGTATGTATCCATGTACCCGCCTTGAAAACGGGCAACGTGGGCATGGAAGTTGTGCGTTCGGGTGATATGTATGCATCTGTGCCCGGATCGAGGAATTCCTGGATGGGGAAGGCGGGAGGGATGTTGTCTAGGGTTCATCTGGGCAAGATTTGCTGAAGAAAGTTTGGAGCGGTTTGGCATTCTGGGAGCAAGATGCAGTCGGATTCGTATAAGCAGCTCTGCCAGAGTCTGCTGGAGCTGCAGAGTGCTGCAGATACTATCTTCGATGTCATCACTGACAGGGTAAGATCCGGGGTTTGTTGTTGGGCGGGAGATGCAGTATCTGAGGCGATTTAGGAGCGGGTAGGTGAGATTGTGTGGTGGTGGAAGGGTGCCCATGTTGGAGAAGAGCTGTGTCTTTTTTGTGGGCGGTTCACGGAATGAGGGGATATTGTGCAGGTTGTGGCAGAGCAGCATGCTGTGAAGAAAGTGTCGAGAAGAATTAAATCAGCCCGGGTAATTCTTGCCTGGAGATGGAATTCTGGGCTCATGGCATCGTGCTTGGTTTCAGGAACTTGCATTGAAGGTGCCTTTGGTGGTGGCAGAGCAAGTTGGACACGATTGCTGGGAGCAAGCGGGCTATAACCATGTTTTCAAGTGCCAAGTACCCTGCTGTTGCTCCGGAGCAGGCAGATTTTGCTCCCTTGTTTGGTGGAAACAAAGCAGGTGATCACAAAATGCTGCCTGCTGTCAGCATGAACCTGACGACGGTATCAGGGCAGGTATTTTTGCACATATCCAATCCTGTTGGACGTCTGTTTTCCTTGTCAGCAGCATGTTGGGCAACATGACAACGGACGATGCTGTTCATGTTCCAGGAGAACGGGGATCAAGGTGCTCTAGAGCTTTTTCGGTTTTTCTTGGAGACTAGTCATGAGTGCTGGCCGACTTACCGGAAGCCGAAGGTAACAGACCAAGGGCGTGGAGTTTGGCTTTTCAGGACCTGAAATTTGTGTGCTCAATGCCTGCTCTACCTCACCAGGAAGGAATCGGTGGAGTACCACCCCATGTTAAGTCGGTGGCAGATATCATGCTGTTCAACTCCACCGAGCTTCCTTATCACAAGTGGGTAGATCTACTGGAAATTTGTCGTTAGCGGAGCATGCAAAGATGGTTCTCATTCCGCTTGGTCGAATGATTCAGGTATAGGGTGGTGGACAACCTCGCTGGTGCAGATCAGCCGGTTCAGGAGGAGGCTCAAAGCCAACCAGCCTTACCAGCTCCTCCTCAAAGTGTTCTTCATGGAGGCTCCATGGTAAGTATGCTAGCTCTGCTGGTGCATGCAATCAGTGTATATCTTGTTTTCGTCGGCCTTGGTCAACAGCAACAGCAGCAGTGGAAATGTTTAGAGATTCATTCAGGACGACTCCTTTGCAGCATGCAGCTGGGATCGATCAGTATGGCTTCAAGCCCACTGTTCGGCAGGTCCCGTCTTTCAGCCTTCCTCCCATTCTGCCTGACCTGCCGATGGTCGCAGACATAAGCTGGACTGGTACGAAGCGCCCCTGGTCTCTGCAGATGCAGATGAATGCAAATTATAGGCACCCAATGCGATTCTTGACATTAATGAGTGCTTCCACCAGGTTCTCAAAGTGGGATGGATGACGGTCCATCGATAGCGCCATCAGCAGCTCAGAGTGGCTCCTCACCCAGAAAAGCTGGTACCCGATGGTTCTTGGTTTCTGGGCCCTTTGCCATTGGTCGTTGGTGTTTCTGGCAACCCTGAGGTTAGCAGGGGTGTTGCAGGTTCAATGAAAAGCTTTGTTACAACATCATCCAGATCATTCAGGACTGCGTCAAGGGGTCCAGCCAGGCCTGTCAAACCCCTGGATCCACAACAAGGAACCAGTGCTCCTAGAGGTGAGCAGCAAGCGATACATTCCGAGTTCTGGATCAGCTTCTGCATGTGTTGTGGCGATGCATCTCCTTGGCACTGATCTGCTGTTGTCTCAGCAGCTGAGGATTTATTTGCACGACAGTCCGAGGACAAATCGCCACACCAGCAAGAGAATGGGAAGCAGGAAAAAGTGCAACCAGCTCCACCTCCTCCACCTCCATTGCCTCCTCCCTTGCCTCCCTTATCAGTCCGGTCATCCCCTGTAAAACCAGCTGACAAAGCTGGTAGCTCTGATACTCCACGAGAGACTGGCCATCCTAGCAGGAATGTGCTCACGTCAGGGAAGTCCAGACAATCTGAGAGTGCTTTGGCTTCAGCTCCTGTGGTACCTGCCCTTGGTAAGAATTGGAGTTTCTCTGGCATTTGCTGTGTGGGATCTACAACTTTCAGCCAACCCCAAATAAATCGAGGCTGCGTGGACTTGCAGATACTCAGCGTGCAGCACTCATGGCTTCAATCCGCTCACCTGGCATCAAGCTGCGTAAGGTACATCTCATACATGAATGAAAGTGAGAATCTGTTGGGTTCCTCGGTGGGCTAATTTGTCGCTGAGCTTTGCAGACTGGACCCACAAAGGATTTGTCAGCCTCTTCAGAGAAGCTTGTGACATCAACCAAACAAAGCTCAGGGTCCCGAGCTTCAGACAAGGAAGGCCCTTCATCATCTCAGACTCAGGTTATCATGGCAGGACACCATTCCAGCTGGTCGTGTTGATGATCAACCAATTTGGCGAACTAAAGCTGTTCACATGTCCTTTGCAGCCTGTCGATGTCCTCGCCGAGATGGCTTCCAGCTTGAAAATGCGAAGGCTGGCAATGAAAGGTGCCAGCCATGACAAGGTATCTAGTCATGACATGGATCCTCAACCGGATTCACTCTAGAAATAGCTGAACAACTGGAGACCTCTTGTGCAAACCAGGTGTAACTACTAGTGCCCATTCTGTGCAGCCTGTGATCAAGGCAGTCCAGGAAGAAAGCTCGGTGGAGCCTAAGAAGTCAAGTGAAGCCGGCAGGTTTGATCCTCACTAGCTTGGGAACTGGGCTGCTCTTGGATGACTGTGAATTGCCTTCAACGTCATTTGAATAACAGAACCTGTGGTTTGGTATTGGTGGCGGACACCACGACCCGCAGTGGAACTTTCACTCTTCCGGTGAGCAACATTATCAAACTCAAGCTCTATTGTTTACAACAAGTTTGTGGTTTCAAGCAATTGAAATTCTTCCCTGTGTGGATCCAGATCACAAAGCTACATGCTTACATTGCACGGAAGAATGCAGAGCTAAGCGATGACGACGAGTGGGGGGAATGAGTTTCGTGCCCTAGGAGGTTTGCTTGATATGCTTCGGATTGTCTGGTTTCTGATTCAGCAGGCCCCACAACTACAACAGTTCCAACATCATTTGTCCTGTTAGCATCTTCGTCTTCCACTGTCACTTCCGTCGGAAGATGCGCGCTAACCTCACGTCCCGTGAGAGGACTGGCTAGGTCGGTGGCCGGTGGCCGGTCGGCTCTATAACTAATGATCGTCTACTCAAATAACCCACATTCTCTTCTCTGCTACTTTGGTCGTGCAGCATGTCTACCTAGTCCGTCTGCTTTGACCTAACTGTAAACCCTAAACCCTGGAGCTGAGGGAGAAAGCTTCACAATGCCTGGAGATGTGGCCCCAGATGCAAACGCTTTCTTTGATGCTGTCGTGTTTCAAATGCAAAATCTTGAGTCCGCCGACTCTTGCCATACAAGATACTGGCGCAGTGTGTCAAATGTGTTCCGTGATGTTGAAATATGTTCGCATCCTCAGGCTGTAAAAACCCTTAGAACCCTGCAGATGACATGTAAAACAGAGTTTCGTGGGGAGCGTGTTGTCCTGAGTGCTTACCGGGCGATGCTGCGGAACTGTGTAGCAAATTCTCAAGCTCTTTTGCAACAGGAAGTGCCCCGTCTTAGCCTTATTGTCGGATTTGATATATAGGGATAGGGATCTACACTGGGGATCGGCAGGGCATCCAGTTCACACGAGGACGTGATCAACAGCTGGGAACTGACACCGCTTTGGATTTGGCACTTTCTGGTTCACGATCTACAGCAGGGGGGCCTTGTGAAGCCTGTGGTGTAACTGGAGATTGTCATGGAATGGTGCTGTCGTGCCTCAACTGTTTCTTGCCAGGATTTCCACTGTACCGGGTTTGAGTATGAAACTAGCGTTCCTGTATCCCTAGCAAAGACACGTGGGGGAACATGCACCCTTGCAGTGTCAGATCCTCCCGAGCTAGTGCTTCACAGAGCCTAGTACTTGTTTAACAACGGGTATCGGATGCTTATCACATCTTCAGGAACAACTGTGAGGACTTCGCCATTTATTCTAAGACTGGACTGCTCGTCAGTCAAAGGAGTGTGATGGGACGAAGTGGACAGGCGGCATCCATACTTGGGGCCCCTTTTGCTCCAGCTTCATTATTAAGAGCTGCTAGGTGTGCAAAACATTAAGAGCTGCTCGGTGTGCAAAAAATTAAGAGCTGCTAGGTATGCAAAAAATTAAGAGCTGCTAGGAGTGCAAAAAAATGATGTGTGTAGGTGACGTGTCTGAACGTCTTGTGTCTGTCCTTGCGTGACACGGTGCAATATCGTCTAGCCGGTCCATTTGGCTGTGTGCCTACGTGAGCCTGTCGTTACTGAACAAGTGGCCTAACACAAAACCGAATAACTTATGAGAGTGCACCTACCGGCCCTTCTGCTGAGGCATTCGCAAGGCAGGCGAAAGAAAAAGCGTTAGCTTCAAGCTGAACCTCTTGCTTATGTAGTCCGTACAGCACCAATGTCTCTTGGCCGAGCCCTAGTGGCGCATACCCAATAATCAATGTCTCTTGGCCGAGCACTAGTTGTGCATGCCCAACAATCACATGACCAATGTCGAGCCCTAGTTGTGCATACCCAACAATCACAGCACCACTGTCTCTTGGCCGAGCACTAGTTGTGCATGCCCAACAATCACATGATCAATGTCGAGCCCTAGTAGTGCATACCCAACAATCACAGCACCAATGTCTCTTGGCCAAGCACTAGTTGTGCATACCCAATTACAATCAGCATTGTTGATGTCTCGGCATCTACGAATCTAAATCTGTGATAAAATGTCCTGCCAAATCCGCTGCTCCGTTTAATACTACATTAGGCTCATACCTGAAGACCTCTAAAAAGATTCTCTTCCCCGAGGTTGTGTCACTCCTGCTCAACAACTTGCAATGAATGGCATAGGACAACTTTTTAGACGTCGCAGTGTGTACAATAGTTGTTGCCATGTTGATAGGTTATTGCAGGCCAGCCCTGTCTTATCCAAGTTTTCAAGGATCCCAGGAGTTAGCTGAAAACTTTTAACTTGGGCTGTGTGTAACTTTGGCTAGGAAGGCGGTTATATTGGACTGCTTAATGCAAAATGAGTGAAGCATTAGTGTACATGAAGGGCTGATGCCCAAACCTTGTGTGCTCGTAACGGTATGAAGGGCTGATGCTCAACACTAAAAGAATAAGGGTGCTTTTACAATGCATGTTACAATGCCATTTAGAAAGGGTTTTAATCACATGTTGTAAATCAGGGCATTGTAGTGGATGCGTCCAAAACAGTTAGGAGGCGTGTAGTTTGTCCAGCCTGAAATCATAGATTATGAGCCATTTCAGATAGTCCCTAGAGGTTCGGGTTCAGGGTTGGGTACAAAGCACTATGCCACATCATTGGGTGCACCATGTCAGCGTGCCACATCACTGTGGCCTTGGCACATTAGCATTTCTAGATATGCCGCATTTGCAATGCGTATTTTAAAACAATATTTACAAACCAGGGAGCAACGCACTTAACAAAGCGTCATCACAAGCAAGTTACAAGGGGAATAACGTTAAATTTAACATCGGGAATAGTGTGGGTTACCATACCGTGGTTAATAAACCAGAGTTGGGCTAACTAGAGTATACTAATCATGGTTACCTAACCAGAGTTACTTAACTTGGATGCATAGTTGATCACGTTGTTCTTCGCGGTGGCTAGGTGCGCTGTAAATTTGGATAAATAAATATTTTATAATATATAATTTATATAAAAATAAATATACTAATTATCAAAAATATAATTGTAGACCCAAATATTTTGAATATTAACATCTAGGGTTTCAGGGTCTAGTTTTACACCGGGAAATAACTGCCGACGGTGTCAAAACACTAAATATGCAGAAGCGAGAGATCTCGTGAACTAAAACCTCAAAGCTAAAAGATCTACGTGACTAGTGCAACTACAGTTCCAAGATTGGAAATAGCAAACCATAAACCTCATCTGGGTGCACCCCGAAATACCAAAACTCTGTGCATCTACTGATCGGGTTAAACAATGTCCCCATAGCCACATCGCCGCCTTCTACACAAACAAAGAAACTGAGTGCTTGACAGACGATAGCATTTCAAAAGCACAAGGTAATTAATTGATCTTACCATCTATGAAGTGCTTTGACATGCCTACACTGCCCGGATAGGTAACAAAACTCATAGAATGTATGAAATTCAAGCTTCTGCACCATTAATAGTCCCTGCAGACCACACACTGCAAGATCAATGCACTGAAATGGAGTGTCAAATCAAGAGCTGCGATGAAAGCAAAAAAGAAGCATGCGTGCAGGACATGCCCCACCACTAGGCTTATGCACCCCCTGGGCAAGTTCTTCAGCCTACGCTACAGTCACATGTGGTTCCCTCGCCAATTCCACGTAGGTCAAACATCAGGTAGCATATGGTTCACAAGGAAGCCATCATCCACCACTTGTTTGTGCAGGGTGGCCTTCATAACCTTCATGTCCACTATATCCAATGCAAGGCCAGATTTGGTGTACTTTTTCCACAAAACTGATGCCTTCATCATTTTACCTGAGGTGTCATGTAGCGAACCCTCCTCCTGCACAAGCATATTCTTCCCTTTTCCAAAATCATCGAGCTTTCTGTGCCAGCTTCTTTTGCGCGTTCTAACAACCTCTTCCTCTCTTGAACCGGCCATAAAATTGCCTCATGACGGCCACAAGACCCCCAAATGCCGAGATGGGAATAAGGCTTGGCCACCGTAGCATTCTTCCTTTCCCGAGCACACTGCATCTGCTGACTTTCAGGGACCTCATGTGCCAACTTCTTCCTCTCAACCTCCAACAATAATTCCAATTACTTGGAATCCACTGTCTTGTTCACATATTGCCCACCTTTCTTAGAAGACAAAAGTCCCTAGCACTCCTAACAGTGTTATACTTCCACCAACATACCATCTTAGTCATAATCTGATCAACAATTTTGTTCATGTTCCAAGGCCCACCAATCTCTACCTTGACAGTTGACTTAACCAACCTTTTAGTCACGTCCAGCTCCATCCAATAATTTCCAATGATTAGATTCATGAATTTGCACATAACCTAGTGCATCCTCCTCTTTAGCCTTCTGTGTGATGGGTCTCTTCTACAACTCAACCTGCACAAAAGGACGCGACATCAAGTCAATCCATGGACGAAAAAATCACCAATAATAAAGACTGGACTTAGTGCAAATAATATCATGAGATCTTCACTAAGTCTTCCCAGCTGTTCTCTACCTTGCCGTTGTCAACTCCCTCCGCCATACCCTCCTTCAGTAGAGCTGCAATAGTCGAGGACTGTTGGGCAAGACGTATCGCCTCCCGCTGCTCTTTCAGCCACTTGCTGATCCTATTGCGCTTCACTCCTTCATGCGCAGAGACGGGAGCTTCCTTGGGAGCAGCCCAGGGCCTCAAGCCATACCAACTCCTTCTTCAACGGCCCCGACGCCCGATTCCTCATCGATTGTCGGCTCGATCCACCTCCCCGCGCCCTCTTGCTCGATCCGCTTGTCGCTGCCATCATTCTCAATCCGCTTCGTGATTAGGGCATGATCCACTTGCTGCCCCAGCGCAGATCTTGTTCATGTTGCCGCCTGCTCGATCGGGTTCGCCGCCGCCTTCTCGGTCCCGACCGCTACCTCCGCGACCGCATGGTTGCAGAGGGGTGTCGGCCAAAGATCATCACCGCACTACCGCTACCTAGGATGGCCATGGATGCGGCTTTGCCACCGGGAGGCGATCCATTAGTCTCTTCGATGAGCGGACTCGCCGGCTCGTCATTGTGAATATTATGCGATCCAATGTCATGCACATCCGCACCCATCTCGGCCGATGTCGGCTTCTTCCTTCCTCTTGAAGACTTCCTTGGTTGAGGAGTTGATCTTACCGCAACCCTTTTGGCGCCCTTCTACCCTTTTACTTCCCACTTCTCTTGCAAGTTCTCTACTCCATCACCCAAGACGGCCTATGCCGCCACATACCTACTCTCCACAACCACCCCCATGGCCACTCCACATGTGGTTCCTCGCCAATTCCACGTAGGTCAAACATCGTAGCATATGGTTCACCATCATCCACCACTTGTTTGTGCAGGTGGCCTTCATAACCTTCATGTCCACTATATCCAATGCAAGGCCGATTGGTGTACTTTTTCCACAAACCGATGCCTTCATCATTTTACCTCGAGGTGTCTTAACCCTCCTCCCCGCACAAGCATATTCTTCCCTTTTCCAAAATCATCGAGCTTTCTGTGCCAACTTCTTTTGCGCGTTCTAACAACCTCTTCCTCTCTTGAACCGGCCATAAAATTGCCTCATGACGGCCACAAGACCCCCAAATGCCGAGATGGGAATAAGGCTTGGCCACCGTAGCATTCTTCCTTTCCCGAGCACACTGCATCTGCTGACTTTCAGGGACCTCATGTGCCAACTTCTTCCTCTCAACCTCCAACAATAATTCCAATTACTTGGAATCCACTGTCTTGTTCACATATTGCCCACCTTTCTTAGAAGACAAAAGTCCCTAGCACTCCTAACAGTGTTATACTTCCACCAACATACCATCTTAGTCATAATCTGATCAACAATTTTGTTCATGTTCCAAGGCCCACCAATCTCTACCTTGACAGTTGACTTAACCAACCTTTTAGTCACGTCCAGCTCCATCCAATAATTTCCAATGATTAGATTCATGAATTTGCACATAACCTAGTGCATCCTCCTCTTTAGCCTTCTGTGTGATGGGTCTCTTCTACAACTCAACCTGCACAAAAGGACGCGACATCAAGTCAATCCATGGACGAAAAAATCACCAATAATAAAGACTGGACTTAGTGCAAATAATATCATGAGATCTTCACTAAGTCTTCCCAGCTGTTCTCTACCTTGCCGTTGTCAACTCCCTCCGCCATACCCTCCTTCGAGCTGCAATAGTCGAGGACTGTTGGGCAAGACGTATCGCCTCCCGCTGCTCTTTCAGCCACTTGCTGATCCTATTGCGCTTCACTCCTTCATGCGCAGAGACGGGAGCTTCCTTGGGAGCAGCCCCGAGGGCCTCAACTGTCATACCAACTCCTTCTTCAACGGCCCTGCACGCCCCTGATTCCTCATCGATTGTCGTGCCTGATCCACCTCCTGCGGCCCTCTTGCTCGATCCGTTTGCTGTTGCCATCATTCTCAATCCGCTTGCTGCATTCGCTGGGCATGATCCACTTGCTGCCCCCGCAGCGCAGGATCTTGTTCATGTTGCCGCCGTGCTCGATCGGGTTGCTGTCGCCGCCTTCTCTGGTCCCGGACCGCTACCTCCTGCGACCGCATGGTTGCAGAGGGGTGTCGGGCCAGCATCATCAGCCTGCACCAGCTCTGCTACCTAGGATGGCCATGGATGCGGCTTTGCCAGCTGGGAGGCAGTCCACATTAGTCTCTTCGATGAGCGGACTCCTGTCGGCTCGTCATTGTGAATATTGTACGATCCAATGTCATGCACATCTGCAGACCCATCTCGGCCGATGTCGGCTTCTTCCTTCCTCTTGAAGACTTCCTTGGTTGAGGAGTTGATCTTACCGCAACCCTTTTTGGGCGCCCCTTCTTACCCTTTTTTACTTCCCACTTCTCTTGCAAGTTCTCTACTCCATCACCCAGCACGGCCTATGCCGCCGCCACATACCTACTCTCCACAACCACCCCCATGGCCACTCCCTGATGTGATTCACTGCCGACTGCAGTGTTGATTGCGGACTTCCCAGACAATATTCTTGCTGTTGCAAGCTTCCTGGTGTCTTTGTCGGGCTCACGATGGAACACCAGCGACTGGACATGCACAAGCTTCTTCCCCCTATGAGGCATCTAAGAACCAAGGTGGTTGTGGTCAGTAGGTGTGTTGAAGGTGGAGCCATGGTCAAGGCCAAAGCGCTAGTGTCGTAGCAACTCCAAAACTAAGTCAGTCTCTCTAACTCCCTGGCAGCGACGTCACGCTCTACCGTATGTTGTAGATGTGCGGAAAACAAGGCTGTAAATGGGGGAGTTTACCTCAACAATGGGGCTGACGAAGCGGTTACTAAAGTACTTGGGAAAGAGCGTGTTCGGCAGCAAATGACCTCAGCCAAGTTCTCATGCACAGAAAACGGGATGACGTTACACGGGACACCCACGGCTGCACACCCTAGCGTCACTTTGTCAGCACGATGAACTGCAGCCTGTTCTGCACTAGAGAGCAATGTGAACCATGGTACCTTGTGACTTACTCCAGCGGCACCCAAGTCGAGGATGCCTGCAACAACCGAATGCCAGATACTTCACCGGATAAACAGTGGGGCTAAAAAGAGGCATTTGCATGGTTCAAACGGCTTCCTTTATCCAAGCGGCGAACCAAATAGCCTGGAATTTCCCGCCCATCATGCCCCTATTAATCCCGCCCAATGCCTGAAAATCGCCGCAAACGATTCTCCCTGATTGCACCTAAATTCCTTGCGCCCAAATTGCCAAACGCTTGCAAAGTTCAAGCTCATTTGGTTACCCTAAGCCAAGCTAGTCTGGTCAAGTTTGGTTAAGTTTAGCTAGTGTGATTAAGTTTGGTTGAGTTTAGCTAGTGTGGCTAAGTTTTGTTGAGTTTGGCTAGTTTGGTTAAGTTTGGGGTTAAGCTTGGTTAAGTTTGGGGTTAAGCTTGGTTAAGTTTGGGGCAGAAGTTCGTATGCGCTTGCAAACCTCTGGTTTAGGGTTTGCAGGTCTCTCCCACCTCAAGTTTATCGCTAATGGCGTAGCCTATGGACTTGAACCCTAGTTGTACTCTCTTCCGAATAGTGCAACCTATAATGAAATTAACCCAGGTTTATGAGAGTCCTATGTATACGGACATTTTTTTTCGTCTCGGGATGTTAACCCCGAAACCCAAGGAACAGGGTTTGGGATGTCAACCCCAAAGCCGAAGGAATAGGGTTTAGCATGTCAACCCCAAAGCTGAGGTTGGGATGTCAACCCCAAAGCCCAAGGAACAGGGTTTAGGATGTCAACCTGTGGAATGGGTTTTTGCATCCGAAGACGCAAAGAGGCCACATTTACCCTCTATGTCGTTATAGTCCTAGGATTCGATCCCAAGGGAATGGCTTTGTGTCAAGATGTTCCAAAACTATGGATTCTAGTCCTCCTACAATCGCCTCCTACCCAAATCATAATCAACTACCGTCCGAACACCACGCGTAAGTTCGACCACCGCTGGTGGATTCGGGCCACCGCGAGTGGGTTCCGCCACCGCGTGGTCGATTCACCACGGTGGTGGGACCTCACCGCGCGCTGCACGTCGCACCGACTATTTGTCGCCGGCCTCGCCACGCCTGCTAAGGGCTATGGTCCTATGCACATGTACACCAAGTCACACTCATGTGGATTCACACCCGAGCTCACCGTGGATGCACACCATGGCCACGCACGCGGCACCTCACTCCGTCGTTGATTTCCGTGACCCCAATTTATTCCCAACCTTCCTCGGCCGCTGCCTGCACTCGTGACTCACCACTTCCTAGACTCCCTTCACACAACGACTCACTCACCCCTTTCTTCTAGGACCTCATACACCACCGCACAAGATGTTCCCACAGATCCTCCTCTCTCAGCCACAGACCTCTCTTGGGCCACACAGCCTTACTTGGGCCACACAGACCCCTCCTTGGGCCACACAGACCTCCTTGGGCCACAGACCCCTCCTTAGAATTAGACACAATCCAGATGGGGCTGGTTGGGGAAAGGAAAACAATGGTCGGTTTGGCTGTGCGATTCGCACACCCGCGATCTCACCCCGGTCCCCTCACGGAATTTCCCTCTCCGGCATGCTTGAGCACCCTTCACCACTAGTCACCCCAGACGGAGCTTGGTCACCACTCGACCATCCAGGATCTCCCGCCCTCTTGTGACGAGAGGACAAAGACACGAATCACCACATCGATCGGATGCCTCCAACCAACCACGCGCACAAATTCGACACATGGGAGCTCACACCGAAATTGTCTAACGAGAGAGACGCGAAGGGGTCTCTTGTACATCCGGCAGCGGGCTCCTCACTTTTCCAAAGGTCTAAAGATGGCTAACCTACCTCCAAAGGTCTAAAGATGGCTAACTTACCACGAGCGCCTACCAATTCGGGTATCTACTGATTCACAAGCTTCCTAGCACCTTATCCTCTAATCCAAGTGAAAGCCTCGACCTATGATGCCGCCTCTAAAATCAGCGCCCGCCTCCTCCGTGGCCGCCTAGCCCCGCGCCCATGGGTGTTCCTCGCCTCCTACCACGCCCGATCCGAAGATCCTCACTTAATATCTCCACCTCACCCCGCTATCCGAGGTCCTCTCACTCCGCAGGAGGTGCCGCCTGCCTTCGCCCGCCGACGTTGCCTCGCCTTCATCATCGGATGCCCAAATGCATGCTCCTCCATCCACGCCTAGCCTCATCTCTTCCGCTTATACCTCCGCTAGCTTCTTGATCTTCTCAGAGGTGCCGGCTCCACTTGTTCCTAGGCTCGTGAAATTTCATTCGAGCTCCTCATCTGCCGCATGCGCCTCCTTCACTTAACTTCACTGCATCCGCCTGCTGCCGAACTCGCCTTGAAATCTCGTAGAATCACAGCATCAAGGTGTGGTCTTCCAATTGCACTCCAACTCGCTAGTGCTCACCATCACAACCCCGGCCCGCAACTAGGGTTGTTATCTCCCCCGCCTCAGATTCAGACGCTCCATATTCGCCACCGCCAGGAACTAGCCACCTCCCCACTTCCCTGCTTGTGACTGTGAATGAAGGATCCCCACCTTATATAGACAAATTTTATTCCTAAAAATCCCAAGGTCCAAGGACCTTCTAGCCTCGGCCTCGATATTCATGTGTTCGAGGCCCAAGGACTAATTATTTGTAAAAGTAATATTGCCATGGGCCAAGGACCACTTTTAGTATAAAAGGCCTTGCCTCGGACATTTCCTAAGCACTCCATCACACAAAACATAAGAAAAACAAAAAAAAAAACATTCAAACCAACAGTCCAGGGGAGGGTTAGTGTACATGTGGTCTTCCACACAACCCCAAAGCCGAAGGAACAGGGTTTGGGATGTCAACCCCGCAGCCCAAGTCCTTGGTTTTCGGTGTCAAAGAAATTGGGGTTCCAAAACCCCTGTTCCTTGGGTCTTGAAATCCAAGGACTTGAGATGCCCTAAATCAACATTTGCTGATTTTGAGGCCCAAGGATTTCAGAGCCTATAAATGATATTGACATGGACATCCGTGGTCTCCACTCGACTATTCGTCTACATCCGTTTTCAGACCAAAACCCTTAATCGACATGGACGACCTGACCCTTGATCAACATGGATCGACATGGATCACCATTCATGGTTAAGGTTAACTGTAAGACTGCTTATCACGGAGGCCACATGTCTGACCGGGCGTTACAACTGGTTTATTGTTGGTCAAACGCACCCAAAACGCGCGTGCCTAGCAATGCGTTACAAACGGCATGCGCTCAATTGTTTTAGTTTGCATGCCTTGTGCCACTGTGTAATTATTAAGCCCAATTTGCCACGTGCCTTGCCCGGATTGGAAGCAGCCAGTTGGGTTGTTTTCGAGTGTGCCAGCCAAACGTGATACATCAAAATCACACCATTCCAATTGCAAAGCTTGCTGGATGCCACAGTTTGCAGAACGCGCAAATTAGGCGAATCTCCTAGCGGTGCGTCCTATGCTTGATTTTGTTGGGGCCATGTCTGGAGGAGAGGATCCTAGAGGGGCGTTGGTGTGGGCGTCAAAGGCTTTTTCAATTATGCGGCAAATGTTCGATGGCGCATGGGAGTAGCGGCAAATGCTCGAGAGGAGGCTCGATTACACCGAGACAGATACCCAACAGCTAATCGAATCTATGGCATCTAAAGGGGAGGTCCTTGATTTTCGGAGGTGGTTGATGGAGACGGGGACATGCATGCTAGAGATCATGGCATTGTCGCCTAGTCTGGCGAGGTGGAGCCCTGATATTGTTGATTGGGTAAACAGACTACCGTACCCCAAGGGGTGATTCGGCATTAATTAATTAAAATTAGTAAAAGTTGAAAATCCAGAAATTATTATACTTAAAATGTTGAATAGGTAAAAATTTATGAGTTTATGATGCCGAAAATAAGGAAACTAGGGTTTGTGTGGAAAATTAGGGCCTATTTAGGGGAGATCTATACATATCCATTAGTTTTATATATATCTATATATTTTAATAAATGTTGAAATTTGATAAAATTATTTTTTGTAAATGTTGAAATTTTGAAAAATATAAATATTTATGTTGAACCTTGTTTTTTTCAAAAAATAATTATTTCGGCATTATCCTGTTGAACCACCCTTCGGGGTACAGTACACGTCATTATGCGCTATTTAGTTGATGATGTGACTACACGTAATGACTCCCTCCATATCTGTAGCATGTGCGCGACTAGTGCTGAGTTTGAGAGCAAAGGTGTGGAGCTATCTAAACCGGCTATGGTCGCGCGCATTGTGGCCGTGGCCGCGGCCTAAAGAAAGAGCACGTGGCTTACTTCAATAGGGAGCCGCGCATATGAGGACCCTCATCCCAGTATTGATCCGGGGATAGGCGCTTGACTGCTAAACCCTTAAACCCTACAATACACTTTTATTGTAAGTAATATAGTGAGCTATCACGTAGTCGGGTTTATGAAGAAGGGTTTGCCATAAGTGCTGAACCCGCGTAATTACCATTGGTATTACAATATATTTTTTCTTGATTTATATTGAATTATAATAGCTAAAATCTTTTTTACAACTACCTTAAGTACAACACCATGTACAATGCCAGAAAAATCATATTGTTGTAAAAAAGGATCGAGCGTAACAGCAGACACTATTATGGGAAAATTACAATATGTACTGTACAATGGTTTTTTCTGTTAAATAATTATTTATTACGATGCCATTGTACCTAATGTGCTTGTAGTTACAACAACCTTGAATTACAACGAAAACAAGGAGGCCCGAAAACCAATTTGTGGTAAAACAGGGTTGTACAATAACAACCGACAATTCCTAAGCGCAATTACAACATGGACGTACAACGATAAATCCGAATATTTAAATAAATAAAAACCCGAACCTCCAACGGTATTTAGCCACCGTTGTAAGAAGGTATAGCCGTATTTTAAAACACGTTTTAAATTGCTAAGGCAAAAAAATACCAAATGAGCACATTGTAAAACACGATTGGGCCCAATTTGAGTCTGGCTTAAGGTTTCGAAGTTTGTAAAAGCACCCTTATTCTTGTAGTGCAAACGTTGTGTGCTTGTAACGGTATTATCTACTTAATAAATAAATACAAATGAAATGTGCCTTAAGGGCTGATTGCTATCTAGCTCAACACTCCCACTTAGCATCTAGCTCTTAGGTTTGATAGTTCTCTTTGTTCTTCATTACTTGTGATAAACTTCTTAGTCCCATTCCAACTGTGTGTTCCTATTGTTTGATGGATGTGAGTGCCTTGGTGAGGACGTCTGCCATCATGTATTCTGTCAGTGAATCTAACACCTTAAATTTACCAGAACTTTGGGTTATATGTGAGTGTTATGGCACTCTAATTGTCACAATATAGCGGCCTTCGTATTTGTTGTACTTCTACAAGTTCCGTAAGTTGTAGAAGCTGCTAGAGGCTGTCCTTACAAGCGTGGGTGAGTGAGCAATACTCAGCTTCAGTTGAGCTAAGTGCTACCACCTATTGTCGCTTGCTGCTCTAGCTTGTTGTTGTTCCGCTGAGCATGTAAACATAGCTGCTTGTGCTTTTCCTGTCATCAGCATTTCTTACCTAGTCAACATTGCTAAAGCCCTCGAGTTGTAGAGGTTCACTTTGCTTGGTTGCTCACTAATGTAAGAGTCTCATGTCAAAAGTTACTCTCAAATATCTAAAGACTCGCTTAGCTGCTTTCCAGTGGACATATGTCGGAGCTGCTAAAAATTGAGATAATACTCCCACTGAAAATGCGAGATCTAGTCTAGTGCAAAGCATAAGACACAGTCATCAAGCTCCTGATGTCGGGAAGAATATGGTAGCTCTTCATTGCTGGAAGTGGGAAATTCAGTTTACCTTCAACTTCCAGGTTTATTCAACTTCCAGATTTATTACTGGTTTATCAACTTCCAGGTTTATTACTGAGGGCCAACACTTCCTCTTTTATCACTCTTTGTTGAGTTTTGAGTTAACCTCTATAGGAGTGGAGATAGGCTTAGATTCTAACATGTTATACTTAGTCAGGATTTCCACAATGTACTTAGACTGATGAATAAAAATACTTCTAGTTTCCCTATGCCTTAAAATTTGAATGCCTAAACAAAATGAAAGTTCTCGATAAGTTGTCATGGAGAAGCTCTTTGCAATCATTAATCTAATGTCTTTTAATAGTCTTAGAGTTGGATATGAGAACGATGTCATCAACGTATACTCTTAGCACAATGAAGTGATTATTGTATGTCTTAGTATAGATGTTACTAAAGGTCTCGCCGTAGTCAAAACCATGTTTTTTTTAATATCCTTTTGCCACTAGTCTAGTTTTATCTCTCTCTATGCTACCATCAGTGTTTAATGTTATTTTAAAGGTCCACTTAGAACCTACTAGTTTCCGTGTCTTTAGGTAAGGAAATTGATGTCCAAGTTTTATTAGCTTTTAAGAAGTCTAGTTCCGACGTTATTGCTTTCTTTCAATTTTCCTTTTCTGTGCAAGTGTTGGCCTCCTGGTAGTTGACTAGGACGAAACGGTCTTTGACTGCATTGAGACAATAGGCTATCGTGTTCTTAGGGTCCCGCTAGTTAGTGGGAGAAAATCTATTTATTTTGCGTGCAGTAGATCGTTGGGGCCGTCTTCTTCTGGTGTCGACATTGTTAGTAGGCTACAAAATATTCTCATTGGTATCCACGGGTAAAAGTCTTCGTGCTCATTGAGTTCAATGCCTTGTGTGTGTGTGGTGCCACTGGTAATAGGTTGCGAAAACATATTCGGATAAGGATTATTGAAATAGAGAGTCTTGCTTGCTTGTGATGTACCGGGAGCGTGCTCTGAGTTGTGGAGAGGCACCGATGTCCATGCCTCGGGGATGTCCTCCATGTCGGCGCGGGGAAGGCTTCGAGTTGTTGTCCACCATGCGAGGCTGCCAAGGGAGATGAGCGAGTGTCTGCGCCTAGAGATTGAGTGCGCTCACCTGCTCTGAGGCTGCAAGGGAGATGCGCGAGTGTCCGCGCCTAGAGATTGAGTGCGCTCGCCTGCGCTGAGGCTGTTAAGCCCGCTTGGGTCCGCGCGTATGGATTGCCCTTCGTGCTCGCCATAAGAAGTTGATAGTCCATGGGCTGTGTGTGTGCGTCTGCGCATGTAGGCCCTGTGTGTGTCTGCTGCTATCGGCCGGGCGCTTGAGGGTGATCCCCTGTGCTTGCCATAAGAAGTTGGTAGTCCATGGGCTGTGTGTGTGGGTCTGCGCATGTAGGCCCTGTGTGCGTCTGCTGCTATCGGCCGGGCGCTTGAGGGTGATCCCCCGTGCTCGCCATCAGATGTGAAAGTGTCAAGGAGGTTGCTGAAACCAACTTCAGGACCTGATGAACTCTCGTCTATATGTTACTTCTAAGGGGAGGACAAAATGGCTGGATTATGGAGGATGAATGAAATTAGAGGTCATTCTAGAAGGTAGGACAAAATGGCTTGATTATGAAGTTTAGATAAATTTTTGTATAGCTGTCACTCTTGAGGGGAGGATAAAATGTCTTGAATTATACAATGATTAATTCCATTACCATGATTTGAACGGGTCACTCGAGTGGAAGTGAATATCCTAACTATTTAGGCTACAAGGAAACTAGTGAATTGATTTAGTCATATGAGGTAGGGGACTTGTGCGCATCTAAGCTAAGATGCAAAATGAAATCATGTTGATTGGAGCCAGTATAATGACATTCACTATAAAAAATGATGATTGTGAGTCTTTCGGCAGCGGGTGTCCCTTGCCCTCCAAAAGGCACTTATAAGCTATCTTACAGATAAGCTATCTTACAGATAGCAACGTTTGCTGGAAATGCATCCTCAACTAGTTCAATAATATGTAGGTTATGACATCATCCATCATCCGTGCTATAAGTGACTTTAGACATGCTGATGCATTTGGGCAGATTTAGCTTGATGGGCACAAAATATGATGGGCTGAAGAACCAGGCTCTAGGCCTGGATCTTGCCATAGAAGCCATAGCATTAGTAGCAACTCAGCTTGTTCCACCAAGTCTACAAAATACAATGGGCTGAAGAACCAGGGTCTTGCATAATTGCCATAGAAGCCATAGAAGTGTACAATTTTTTAGTCTTCTGGAGCCATCTATTCACGCGCTTGTCCACATGTCAATGCCTCGCTTTGAGTGAAAACACACAAGTCCCATAATACCTGGATGCCGGGCTACATTTGCAACATTCGCACGGGTATCATGACTACATGGGAACGCCGTAAGAAACGCAAAAGAATCCCTTAGTTGGGAGTACGTGTCTGTCGGAAATTTCAGATATTAGTGAAACAACTAGGTACCTAATTAACCTCCCTCGATAACCAAAAGTCCCTCGGGAGTGCGGACTATATATGTAAAGGATAAATATCAGTGCTAGCTTGAAAGGGAATGTTTGGGCTTGAGGCAGCCATTCAGCGATTAACACCAGCAATCGATAAAAAGCAAAATCCAGCGATTGAGCATTAGGCCGTCGATATATGTAGTAGGTGCCTACAATTGAGGGTCGCGAGACCCTTGAAGAGCCTTCGTCTTCTTCACCAGGCTTAAATAGCTGCCTTTTACCGCAAACCCTGCCTCTACCTCTCTGCTCTTATCTCTGCTTTGCAACATGCTGCGATGAGAATGCGGACGGTGTGGCTCCTGCAGTCCTCCCTGCTCGCACCTACCAGCCCGGTCTCTAGCCCTAGCGGTCTCCGCTCCTCCCTTCTCCCCGTCCTCTTGCCCTGACGCGTTCTCCTTGCAGCGAAGATCTGGCGGGCGTCCCGGGCCTGCTGCTGCGCTCGTAGGTTTGCTGCTGCACCATTGGAATTGGCCCGGCGGGAGCTCGCGCAGGGCGGGATTGGAGTACTAGGGCACGCTGCCAGGATCCGCAGCCTGGTGTAGTATCCGGGGCCTGAATTGCCTGCCGCTGGGCTGCGTTCGGGGATGGCGTGATTGGGATTGGCTTGGTTAGGTGTAGGCTGATGCAGCAGGTAGCAGGGCTCGATGTTCGACGGGTTGTCGGGAATCGGAGGGTGTAATTCAGGGCGTGGTAGTGTGCACGGGGACGGCTGATTTTTGGGAGCCTGCTCGGTGAGCGTTCGGCTGCGCACGTGCGGCATTGGAACCGGGGTAGGCGCCATGGCGGTGAATACGGAGCGGAGAGTGATAGAACTAGAGTCGGGATGGGAATTTATGCAGAAAGGCATCACCAAATTGAAAAATCTTCTCGAGGGTGTGCCGGAGCAGCAATTCAATTCGGAGGAGTACATCATGCTGTATACGTATCCTTGTCATGTGGTTTGCTCTGCGTTTTCTGTTGGGAGGGAGGGAGGGAGGAAGGAATTCCTGTGGTCGAGGTTTGTGCTGTGGTACGGTGTGGAATGACCTAGTTTGGAGCTTGTAGTGGTCAGTTCTTGTCTCTGTCTTGGAGGCTGTGACACCTTGACATTAAGGTTGCAGAACTATCTACAACATGTGTACGCAGAAGCCACCTCAGGACTACTCGCAACAATTATATGACAGATACAGGGAATCTTTCGAGGAGTATATCAACTCCAAGGTAGGCACTATCTGCTGGTCGGAAGGCGCCGCTTTTGCACTATATCGGGGTCCGGCGCTCTGAAGCGTGTCTTCCCCCGCCATGTATGTGTAACAGGTTCTTCCTGCACTGCGGGAGAAGTATGACGAGTACATGTTGAGGGAGCTTGTGAAGCGATGGGACAATCACAAGGTCATGGTGCGGTGGTTGTCTCGGTTCTTCAACTACCTGGATCGCTACTTCATCAATAGGCGATCACTTGCACCCTTGAGTGAAGTTGGCTTGATGTGCTTCCGGGATCTGGTACGGTCTGCGTTTCCTCTGTCTGGTTGCTTCAGCTCCTCGTTTGTGTCTTGAGATTTTGCCGGAGACTGTTCATCTCTGACATGCATAATCCACTGGTTAATGCAGGTGTACCAAGAGATGAGGCATAACGTCAAAGATGCTGTGATTGCATTGGTAAGCTGCACTGGTCTGTCGGGTACCACGCTTGTGGTCATGTGTATTGACATGTACTGTGCTTTATGCAGATTGACCGGGAACGGGAAGGGGAGCAGATTGATCGTGCTCTGCTAAAGAATGTTTTGGGAATCTTTGTTGAAATTGGAATGGGAAACATGGATGCCTATGAACAAGATTTCGAAACCTTCATGCTTCAAGATACAGCTTCCTTCTACTCTCGCAAGGCAGCATCCTGGATCGAGGAGGACTCTTGTCCAGACTACATGCTCAAGGTCTTGCCCACGTCACCTAGTTTCTCAGCGTTCCGTACGTGGCAGTGTGGTCCACTGTTGCTATATTTCGATGGGTATGATATTGCAGTACCCTAAGATGCTTTTGGTCTAGCAGGCGGAGGAGTGCTTGAAAAGGGAGAAGGAAAGGGTTGGTCACTACCTACATACTTCGAGTGAAGTGAAATTGCTGGAGGTTTGTTCTTGCTCTCTAGCCTAACCTTGATGTTCGCTTAGATACTTCCGAACAGCAGCGACGAGCCTAGCTCTTTGAGCTAATAAATTCCCTTATCGTTCGCAGAAAGTACAACATGAATTGCTAACTCAGTATGAGAACCAGTTACTGGAGAAGGAACACTCAGGGTGCCATGCTCTATTGAGGGATGACAAGGCATGTCCGATATTCTTGCCTGTGCCTGGTTCCTTTTCTGCAGTTGTTTGTTCTCTATGAGTTTCACCTCAAAGCAGGTTGACCATGGGCACGTTTAACACCATTGGTCATCCCCTCCTTGTTGACTTCTAAGTGGCCAATTTTGTTTGTGTTGCAGGTGGAGGATCTTTCGAGGATGTACAGACTGTTTCACAGGATTCCGAGAGGGTTGGAACCTGTTGCCTTGATCTTCAGACAGGTGATTCTGTCTCCCACAGTTTTAGGGCTGTGCTTGACGTTAACGTGGCCCAAATACTGATGGGGTACTTGTGTTGCTTGCACAGCATGTGACTGGTGAAGGTACAGCTCTGGTGAAGCATGCAGAGGATGCCGCCAGTAACAAAAAGGTGACTTGCTTGGTGACACAACAAATTTGCCCTGACTGTTTGCGCCTGTTGCTGAGTTTCACCTGATAGTAGTTGACTCATCACCTGCCATATGGCTCATTCTATCATTGTGCTTGACAGAATGAGAAGAAAGATACTGTAGGCGTGCAGGAGCAGGTATGCTTATGTTTTTTAAGTATGTTTTTTTTAAGTACCATCCTGTTTTCTTCCACACCTCCTAGTCTGGTTTTTTGAGTGGTGGTTCAAAACGCACCTTTTGCAGGCGTTTGTTCGCAAGGTCATTGAGTTGCATGACAAGTATCTGCAATATGTCAATGACTGCTTTCAAAACCATTCCTTATTTCACAAGGTAAGGGCAGGTTCCAGTTTTCTGGCCTTTTTGTAAACTCCTGTGGGATTTGTACCTATGCTTTAGTCCTTACTCCAAGGTGGCTCTGTCATCATTTGCTCACCCGTTTGTACATGGACAGGCCTTGAAAGAAGCCTTTGAAGTGTTTTGCAACAAGGGTGTTGCTGGAAGCACCAGTGCAGAACTGCTGGCGACTTTCTGTGACAATCTTCTGAAGAAGGGTGGCAGTGAAAAGCTGAGCGATGAAGCCATTGAGGACACTTTGGAAAAGGTTCTACTTTTGGTTCCATATTGTAGTTTTGGCTCACTTCTCTTTTAAATTGCGAGACCTATATGGAGGAATATTGATGCGAGTCTAACAAGCAATTTGCGTGCAATCAGGTTGTGAAGCTCCTTGCCTACATCAGCGACAAGGATTTATTTGCTGAGTTTTACAGGTATGCAGATGTGTGTTTTGTTCATGTTTTTTGACTTCGACATCTGGTGCAATGCCTCATGTGTTTTTTTCTCTTTCCTGGGACCTCAGGAAAAAGCTGGCGCGAAGGTTGTTGTTCGATAAAAGTGCAAATGACGACCATGAGCGCAGCATTTTGACCAAGTTGAAGCAACAGTGTGGGGGCCAGTTTACATCAAAAATGGAAGGAATGGTAAGCCCTCCTCTGTTGGCATGTTTTGCAGAGCCTCCTTTGTCAGTCGTGGTGGGTGGAGCAGACAAATCTTAATCTAATATTCTTGTGGCTACCAGGTAACGGACTTGACCCTTGCGCGGGAGAATCAGACAAGCTTTGAAGAGTATTTGAATGCAGCTGAAGCTTCCCAACATCCTGGCATTGACTTGACCGTAACAGTTCTAACAACCGGTTTCTGGCCAAGCTACAAGTCCTCAGATCTAGCACTCCCAGAAGAGATGGTAGGTGGTTGTCATGTGCGACGTTGTCTTCATCCTGTCTCCATGATACTCGGAATGTGAAACAATGAGCTGTGATTGCAGGTCAAATGTGTTGAGGTGTTCAAGGAATTTTACCAGACAAAGACAAAACATCGGAAGCTGACCTGGATATACTCATTGGGGACTTGCAACATCTCGGGCCGATTTGATGCTAAAGCAATTGAGTTGATTGTGACCACCTATCAGGTATGATGGTTGCCTTCTTGGAACTTGCTTAAGGTTCGGGTCAGCAAATGAAGTTCAATGCATGCTGTGCCATTTTGTGCTTCTCAACTAGTGTCATTTGATGTGTAGGCGGCAGTCCTGTTGCTGTTCAATGCTGCTGAGAGGCTTAGCTACTCAGACATCAAGTCCCAGCTCAATTTGACAGACGAGGATGTAGTCAGGTTATTGCATTCTCTGTCATGTGCAAAATACAAACTTCTCAACAAGGAGCCAAATACTAAGACAGTTGGTCCAAACGATGTGTTCGAGTGGAATTCGAAGTTCACAGACAAGATGAGGAGAATTAAGGTACTGTTCAAACCTTGAGTCTATCTGATGGCTCATTCCATCTATTTTATGCACTTCAATTGTGATAACGTCTCCGTGGTTGGCAGATTCCCTTGCCACCAGTTGACGAGAAGAAGAAAGTTATTGAGGATGTGGATAAAGACAGGCGATATGCAATTGATGCTTCCATTGTCCGGATTATGAAGAGCCGGAAGGTGCTGCAGCACCAACAGCTTGTGTTGGAATGTGTAGACCAGCTTGGTAGGATGTTCAAGGTAAGCCATTTGTGTCTGGAGAAGTCTCTCGTCTCTCCGTTTTGCAAGTCCAGTGCGGGGAGAGCTCTACTGTTGGGTTACTCAATTGAAGGTAGGGCTCTATTTTGACGTTCTTGTCATGTCGGTCTTGGTCAGCCTGACTTCAAGATAATCAAGAAGCGTATCGAGGACTTGATTGCCCGGGAGTACCTGGAGCGTGACAAAGACAATGCAAACCTGTTCAGATACCTGGCTTGAGGGGAAATTTTTGGTCCTTGCTGCTGCAGTTGTGTTGCGCCACAGGCACAGAATACCAGGTTTGGAGGCGGAGATTCTGCTCTGGCACTGCCTGGGCTGGCTACCATCAGCGTAATCGTAGAAAATTTGCCTGTTTTTCCGTGGCTGGCAATGGGCATATAATCTCACAAGCAGCATGGGCTACAGCCACCTTGAGGAAAGGTGGTAAAATGATTTGGCAACGGGATGCATATGGGTCGCATCATCTGTGGTTTTCAGCAATTCCTGTAGCGACCAGGAGCTGGTGTCGGCCGGCCTTCCTTCGCGTTCCCAGATATGTCATGGACTGGAGGTTCAAAGTTTGCCTTCCCCTAGGTGCTGCTTAGAGGCCTCCGTCCTGTCCTGCGAATGATTGCAACTCGAACAGATTTCACAATCTGGCTCCAGTTTCATCTTTTCAAAGAAAAATTTGGTCGCAAGTCACCGTTGTACAAGATTGCCACCTTCTAGCTAGGATCTGGGTCTAGCTGACCGGTGGGCTCCACTGGGAGCTCTTTATATGTGTGACTTCTTGGTGTATGTTTTTGGCTGTTGGGATTATCCAAAAATCGTAGAACAATTATGTACCTACTTGGTGGAACAAGGAAATGAATCATCTCACTTATCGGGCATTGATTGTATTGTTATGAACTGTTTGATTTACGAGAAAATTGCGACGTTGGCTGGTAACGGGTACTTCTAGCAGTACCACGAATGAACTGCGACGACTACACTTGGCCGGTAACGCGTACTTCGAGGATCGTGCCCTGGCTGCCTGTAATACAGTACTCAGCGATGGCTTACTCGAATGCTACAAATGTGTTACCCAAGCCTTTTTATGCCTGAGTTCCCTGCACCTTCTGCACACACACAGATGTTTTCCATCGGCCCATATCGCATCCCGTGCGGGAGACTATAAAGCATTACATCTGCTTTCGGTTCAACTCAGCACTTGATGGTGGAAACAACTTTTTATTACCTCCTGCCCAAGTTTTATATAGAACTTCACAAGGTCCTATACTTGTAGACCCTTCTTTTGGTTTTGGCCTTACTTGTCCACAAGTAAGGCCTTGCGCAGGTTACGTAGGACAGTCCAGCTGCTTGCGGAGAAAGAGCCGATGTAAGACTGTCACAGCAACAACGACAGGTCACGGTTCCCAGACTGCTGTTCACTTCACTACGGCATCGAGAGCCTGCATCAGACTTATCCCTTGTCCACATCGCTTTCAGCTTATGAGACATGTGAGAAGAATCCATCCATGAGAGATGCTGTCACTCTGCAAGCTGGGGACAATCCCCGAAGGACGGGCTTTTACATCCCTGTCACCTCGTACGACAACCAAGGACTTTCAAAATCCATCAACTATGGACAAAGTTTAAATGTATTATGTACCAGCCTCCACGCATGTCAGATGTGAGAGGTTCCTTCATCAACGAGCCATCTTTCAACACGTGAATGCTCCAAATCAAGCCCGTAGTCACCATCGAACCATTCGCACATCATCTATGACATGCGTGCAGGAGTCGTGATCGTTGCCCAGATCCGATGCTGCCTGCGAGCTCGGGGAAGAAGTATCTAATCAACGGCTTTTCATGCCCCCAAGCTTCGAGATCTCCCGCTAATTTCGGTAGTGAAAATCTGGCAGCCCGGATTCCTCCACACCTGCCAGAACAGAACAACAAGTGTAGGTGCTGGCACTGCGTAGTCCCACAAGCATGCGGGTCAGGAAGGCTTACATACCTGGCGCTCAGCAGGGGCGGAGGAAAGGAGGCTTTCGCGAGGATCTTTCTCCGGATGAGGATGAATGTAAGTAGCAGCGCTACAGAGGATCTGGGCACACTGGGTGCAGATGAAGAGCACGTTGACAAGAGTGGACCTCCATGTGTTTGAACAGAAAGTGTGCGCGGAAAGGGTTGCGTAGCAGGAATATAGATGACTATGACATGTAGCATGTAGCTCCTTTGTCACCCTTTCCTATTTAAGGATTAGAGTTCCGCTATTGCGAACGCGTTCTTCATTTGACCCAGTGTGTGCACTGCTGCTTCCATTCATCCTCGTCGGGACACAGAGTTCCTCCTCAAAGCCTCCTTTCCTCCCGCCCAGGAGAGGGTGCTCTGCCCGCAGGAACGCAGCATCCTCAGGACGTATAGTTTCCGCGTTTGCTTGTGGGAGTGTGCAGTGTCAGGACCCACACTTGTTGTTGTGTTCTGTTCTGGAAGGAGTGCACTTGTTGTTGTTGTTGTGTCTCGTGTTCTGGAAGGAGTGGGAGAACCCGGGCTGCCAATTTTCACTACCGAAATTGGAGGAGGCAGAGGAGAGGCCATGGCCCATCTCCAGGATTTGGGGCCTGATGGGTCTTTGGAAGCCAAGGCCGAGCGGCTCGTGGACGAGCTCCGGGAGTATGTCAAGACCGGGGTGTGCAGAAGGCGGGAATGGAGGGTGGAGCAGCTGAACGGGATGCTCCGGCTGATCAAGGAGAGGGAACCGGATATCGTGGCTGCGCTGAAGAGCGATATCGGGAAACCAGAATTGGAGACGTTTGTGAGCGAGGTGCGGATTCCTCCCTGCGATTAAGGTTGTGGGCGCCTGGAATTCCTTGATTCTTGGCAGTAGAGGAGTGGGTCAGGATGGAATGGAATCCGTCTTGTGCTGATCCTGCAGCCGCATGCAGATCCAGGTCGTTGCGGAATCCTGTAGGCTGGCAATAAAGCAGCTAGGCAAATGGATGGCGCCGCAGAAGGTGGGTGGTCCCAGCTTTGATGCAGGGAAGGCAAGTCTCTGCGAGCACTGCAGTAAGGTGATTGCAGGGCTGTGGCATTGTGGGTGCACTTGCTGCAGGTATCTGCAACTCTGGCAACGTTTCCTTCCACTTGCACCATTGTTCCAGAACCTCTCGGTGTGGTGCTGGTTATATCAGCTTGGAACTACCCATTCGGTAGGTTTTGCGGCGTCTCTGATGGTGAACATGTTGTAGGTGAGTGATGTTGGGAATGCACATGTTGTTGTGTCCGTGGCTGAAGATGTTGTGGATGTGCAGTGCTGGCGTTGGATCCAGTGGTGGGCGCCATATCTGCAGGCAATGCAGTGGTGTTGAAGCCCTCGGAGGTGGCACCTGCATGTTCAACTCTGATTGCTAAGCTGCTCCCCAAGTACGTGGATTCCAAGGCTGTTCGAGTTGTTGAGGGCGGAATTCCAGAGACCACTGCCCTGCTGGAGCAGCACTGGGACACGATACTTTACACAGGTATTTCCTTGCTCTGCAGAGGTCTGTTTTTTCAAGGAATCAGACCAAGATTATCAGACCAGTGCTCTTACTATAAGAGTGGTTGTCCAGGCAGTACTCGAATTGGAAGGGTCGTCATGGCGGCTGCTGCTAAACACCTTACACCTGTTATTCTGGAGCTGGGTGGCAAGTCCCCTACCATTGTTGATTCCACGGTAGATTTGAAGGTGGGATCTGGACCTCTGATATGTTCCTCCGTTACAGTAAGGATTTCTAACCTGAGGACCCATTCTCTCAGGCTTCTGCAAAGCGAATCGTCTCCGGCAAATGGGGAAGTAACAATGGACAAGCTTGTGTTGCGCCTGACTACATTCTGGCAGAGGAGGCTATTGTTCCACAGCTGGTATGGATGCGGCTCGGCAACAGTCCCAAGTTCGTTTCACCTGAAAAGTGCCCAAGTTCGGCTTATGGCTTGAATGCAAGTTTGTTCCGTTCTCAGCTCTGGTGCTTGCAGGTGGACTCGCTGAGATCTACAATCAAAAGTTTCTATGGAGAGGACCCCAAGTTATCAGGTGATTTGTCCAAGATAATAAATCACAACCATTTTGGACGCCTTAAAAAGCTTCTGGACGACCGAGTTTCGGACAAGATTGTATTCGGTGGTGATTCAGACGAGAAGAGCCTGTAATAACCTTCCCCATGCTGTGTATCTACAACGACAGTCATCAGTCAGTTGCATGAAGAGAGAGCTAACGCCAAACTCTGTGCAGGTATATTGCTCCTACAGTTGTTTTGGATCCTCCTCTGGATTCCCCGCTGATGACGGAGGAAATTTTTGGTCCCATTCTGCCCATCATTCCGGTAGGAATTCCCGCCTTCCCTGCGAGGTTCAGCTTCACTCTCACTTGCGCTAATTATGTGGAGGCCTGGAGCAGGTGAACTCTGTCGATGAGGCTGTGAAGATAGTGAACTCCCGTCCAAAGCCTTTGGCTCTGTACCTCTTCACAAACAACAAGAAAGTTGAGCAGCAAGTAGTGGAAGAAACGTCATCTGGAGGCATGGTGGTCAACGACACTGTTCTGCATGTACGTAGCTCGCTCAACTCTCGTGTCCCTGTTCCTTTCCTTGTTTGACAGCAACAGTAGTTGGACTGATGCATTGGGATTGCAGTTTGTGGTCCCCGGACTGCCGTTTGGAGGGGTTGGTGATAGCGGAATGGGTGCTTACCACGGTCGGCATTCCTTCGACAGTTTCAGCCACAAGAAGGCACTTGTGTCAAGGGTCCTCAAAGGGGATGTAAGCGCAAGGTATCCACCTTACAACAACGCCAAGAAAAATTTTCTGCGGGCTTTACTAGAAGGAGACTTCGTGGGCCTCTTGCTAACGATTCTGGGTCTAAAGAAGTGATCACGTCCGTCCCGAGAATGGCAACTCATTAGCAAGTGTTTTGGGCAACTCATCAATGACCTGCTGTGCGTCAACCATGCTTCCCAACCTTGCATGCAACTTTGCATACTTGTTTATCGAATTGCCGCCGACACTGGCATCACCGTGAAGCCCTTGATCTTCAACCTGTGCATGAAGCTGCTTCCCACATGCAGAGCTGCTATACTTGTACTTGCATGGACCTGTAGAGATGAAGGGCTTCCTGGTGGGAATATCCTGCTATAATGGCACTCCACGTTAACCACCACCTTCTTCTCCACAAGTCTGCCAAACACACCCCTGGCATGCTCCAAGCTACCGCACTTTGTATACATGTTCACCAAGCTGCTGGCGACAAATACACCAGCTTGCAGTCCTTGTTCTCTAATTTGTGCATGAAGCTGCATTCCCTTCTCCAGAGCTAGGGTGCCCAGACTTGCACATGCCTGCAGGAGGCACACAAATGTCACTGAAACAGGTGCAACGCGTTGCAAAGGAGAGGGCTTCCCGCCCCATACCCTGCGGGGAATACCCTGCAATCATAGCATTCCACGTGATGACATTCTAGAGGGAGTCCATCAAACACGCCCTGAGCATCTTTCAAGCTGCCGCACTTTGCATACATGTCTACCAAGCTGTTGGCTACGAACCCATCAGCTTGAAGCCCTCGGTCTCTAATCTGCACATGAAGCTGCTTTCTCCTCTCCAAAGCTTTCGTGCCAACACTTGCACACGCCTGCAGGACGGACACAAACGTCACAGCGTCAGGTGCAGCCATCCTATCTTCCTGCATAGCCCTGAAAGAGCAAGGGCTTCCTGCCCCATGCCCTGACGGGCATATCCTGCTCCTATAGCATTCCATGTCACCACGTTCTTGAAAACCAGGCCATCAAACACACTCCGAGCCCAGACTTCCACGTGCCTGCAGGAGGCACACAAACGTGACAACATCAGGTGCAACGATACCTTCCTCTTGTATATCCCTGTACAGACGAAGGGCACTCTGCCCCATCTCCTGCTGGGAATACCAGAACTCCCAAAGCGCCCCTGCCGGCACAGTTTGCTAACGGTTTCAGCCGACACCCATCTTTTGTATCCTGCATGTCTGCCATGGCCAAGTTCATGCCCCATGCTCCACTTGGACGGAGGTGCAGCATGCCCATCAAGAGCAGCCAACTGCACATCCATCCACCCAACCGACTTGCAGCGATTATTCAGGCCCGTCTCCAGCCACCCATCTTGTTGCACAGACTGGCTTGCTTGCAAAGGTGGTGCAGCCCACGGCTTTGTTTTTTGCGAAACCTGCATTGTTCGAACTCATTTGAGAGGGAGCTCTCCCTGGAATGCCTGTTTGCTCTCAGCATTGCTGTGCCCAGAAAACTGTTAAGTTAAGCGGAAGCTCTGCTTGCCTCGGATGCCTGTCTGCTCTCAGCATTGGTGTGCCCAGAAAACTGTCTCCACAACTCAAAATGTGCCTCACCCATCACTCTCTCCAACGCTAATGCTGATCAGATGTTTAAGCATCTGTAACAGGAAAACACTCACAAGAAAGGTCCTCCCGTTCCTGCCTTTGCAACCACTTCCAGTCACCAATGCGCTGCAAGGTCTTCGTCTGGACATAAGCCTGTAAGCGTTCATGACGCTGTTCCGGACGCAAGGTGTTCGTCTGTCTGGACATAGACGTGTAAGCCTTCATGACGCTGAGACGCTGGTGATTAGATTCTCAAAAATCTTCCAGTGCACGACAAGACTGCTCCATGGTTTGCACCCTGTGCGTCAGCTTCTCCAACTCGTTTTCGAGCCTGTGCACCTTGTTTCGAATCTCCACAGTTAGGGTCTCTTGGGGAGTAGGATCAGGGTCTGAAATCTCCAACAACGTCACTCCACCCTCCAAGATGGGTGGAGGAACAGGGACGTCCCCATTAATCGGTGTCGTTCGACGCCACCTCCCTTCTCTGTCTCCATAAAAAAAAATCCTCCGGAGGGGATGAACCGACCAGACTTAAATCCCTCCATCATGCCCCTTCTTACGGCATACCCGATGGGGTGGAACCTTTAAGCCCGATATCCTGCGCTTGGACACAGGGGGAGGGGTATCAGATCGCCCCCGTTTCATCCCACGCCCTCCGTTTCACCCGCCTTCCGGTTCTCGCAACCCCTGACCCAGCCCCTGCCCTTTTTTTAGTGAATTTGAAAAGGTGAAAAGTTGAAAAAGGTAAAAAGCTAAGTTAGTAGCTGCCCTGTTAAGAAGATGCATGTGTTGCATGCTTCAGGCAATCTCTTGTTAGAGAGGAATTGCTACAGCCACAAATGAAGAGCTGCCTAGAGAGGACTCTTAGTGATTAGTGGTCTGTAAGAATCCCTAGATTTAACAGCTGCCTAGTTAAGGTCAGAGTGCGGGATATGTAAGGGCTAGAGCAAGGGCGTTGAGGAACAAGTGGGACTCATTCTTTGAGAGAGCAGTGCAGGCAAGCCCCTAGTTGAGAGAGCTGTGGAGAGCTAGCTAGTGAACTTGTCATGGAATCAAGGAGGCAAGTGTGCGCTGCAAGCCTTGTGTTGAGAGAGCTGTGGAGAGCTAGCTAGTGAACTTGTCATGGAATCAAGGAGGCAAGTGTGCGCTGCAAGCCTTGTGTTGAGAGAGCTGTGGAGAGCTAGCTATTGAGCTTGTCATGGAATCAAGGGCAGTAGCTAGTTGGGCGTAGATAGCCAGATTCCATCGTTGTATTCTTATAATAAAGAGCAGCACCTCGAGGAGGTGGCCTGCGAGTCGTCAGTGGACGGCGGGTTACTTGGAGCCTAGTGCTGTGTTGTGAGGTTTGGAGTCTAGTGCTGTGTTGTGAGGTTGAGAGCGTTGAGAATCGTGCAAGTCTCTTGTGGAGTGAATTGGCGAGGTCCTAGACCACTGGGAAGCCAGCACTTGTCGCTTCCTTACTATGTCACTTCCTTACTAGCTGAGCAGTGAGGGGTGTTACTGTACCCCGAGGAGTGGTTCAACAGGTAATGTCCAAATAATTATTTTAAAAAAGTTCAATATAAGTATTTATATTTTCAAAATTTTAATATTTATGAAAAATAAGTTTATCAAATTTCAACATTCATTAGAAAATAGGTATTTATATAGAATTAATAGATATATAAAGACCTCTTCTAAACAGGCCCTAATTTTCCACACAAACCCTAGTTTCCTTGTTTTTGGCATCTTGTACATTTTTACACATTGGGCATTTTAAGTATAATAATTTTTAGATTTTTGACTTTTACTAATTTTAATTGATTAATACCCAATCATCCTTCGGGATACGATATATCTTAGTCCGCATTGAAATTTGATCCTTGACCCAGTCCTACCTTTTTTTTGTTTTTAGTGAATTCCAAAAATTTACCTATATTTTAAAATAACTTGCATTGGGATTTGAACTTATGTCTGGGTGTTACAACTCCCCGAACTTATGTGTGAGTGTCACTCCTTGAAGGGAGGACAGCCGAGGGAACGGGCTTAAACTTTGGGCTTTACGTTCAGTGGCATCGCGGTTCACACACCTGCTAGCTTGTGGCTATGGCAGGATTTGAGGATTATGTAGAGGCTAGGCAGAGGGTGGTCGGAGAGTGGTACAATAGAGAGTGGTAGAGAGGGTAGAGTTCAAGCCCACTACCTAGCACTCCTAGCATCTTGTGTCATTCTCGAGAGGCATGTGATCACAATGGCGGTTGGTTCCTGGAACATTTCATGATGGAATTGTGATACTGCATATGGAAAAGCAATAGCAAAATTTATCAAATCTGAATAATCAAGAAGTTATTGAGACAGGAATATGTAAGACAATAAGACAGGACAGTCTGATTTTCATTTCTTTCGGCAAGTGAGTAGGCTGACAATGAGAAGCTCAAGCACTTCCCCCATGCAACAGTGTGTCATTGGCACACAGCGGGCGTTGCCTGGGCAAAGACAACAGAAGGTGAGGCCTGTTCCGAAGCTGGTCAAATCTCGAGCCCCACGAGTTCGAGTGCAGTAGGAAAATACAAACTCGACCAGGAATATATACAGACCCACTTTCTTCAAAAAATGTGAAGAGGTTGGACATTGTTCCGAGCATCAGTCATAGTGTCCTCCATGACGCCGTATAAGGAGTGAGCGGTACAGCATGGATAGGTGAAAGAGAACCATCACCAGCACCAGCAGATCATCCAAAAACCCTATTATCCCCAGTATACCCTCCGGCAACAGATCCAAGGGCGAAAACACGTAGACTGCGAGGCAAAGAACGCAGAAAAGAACGTGGATTCTGTTCACCAGTGAAAGAGCCCTGTGCGGATCCATCATTTCCCAAACCAACCTGCGCAACAGCAAAGGCATGTCTCGAATTCTTTGAAAAATGCTCACGGACTCCCCGCCGAAAATCCGGTTGTACTTGGCGATATCCCTCTGTATCCGATCAGCATCAGGCACCACTTCACGGCGCGCAGAGGCAAACTGTTCGCTAGGGATGAGAAGACTGATGGCCCGGCGGCAGATAGGGCACCTACACGGCCGCAGAGCCGAGCTGTGACGCCACACTTTCAAGATACATTCCCCGCAGAACCAGTGCGCACAGTTGGCCTGACACGGCAGGACGAAGGTCTCACGGCAAACAGAGCAAACATCACCCTCAGGAGGAGTATCCATGTTCCCACTCGGAGCACTTTCCCCCGCCTCCGCCCCCGAGCTCCCGCCTCCCCGCCTCAACACTCTGTTCCAAAACCCTTCCCACAGCCTCTGCACCACGGTCACCCCCTTCTGCAACGAGTTCAACGGATTCCCGAAGCACCAAAACACCAAGGGGGCAGCGGCTGCAGCCGCCAGAGCTGCATACAGCACCTCGTCTCCCACTCCTTCTATGATGGCCATCCCCCGGCTCGCTCCAAATCCTCAGGCCACCGAACCACCACACGCCATGCCCTCACTCCCACACAAGCTTCCACACCATGCGCCTCCCTGCCTGGAAGCTGCAATCCAGCTGCTCCTCACCGATCAAGCAGAAACCTCAGCCGCCACTCATGCTAAAGAATCCACTCCACAGCCCCCGATTAGCCATACCACATCAGACCTCCGACAGGCTCACTTCCCAGCACCTTCCATGCGGCCTAGCCATGGCCCTTCCTTCATCCACACGCTAATGCACACAGATCTCGCGCGCTCAGATCGACCCGCCTTCGCACTTCCGCCGCGAGCCGTGCCGTGAAGGCGAAGCGAGGCGGTGGCAGGACCAGGCTGTCGAACAATTTCGTGGAAACTTCCGCCCGACCCGAGAAGCGATGCATACACATGCACCACATAACCAGTAGGTACACAGGCATTTCGGTAGGTGAACTCTGCCCTATGCAACAGGTCCCGGTGCTGGCCAATGGGACCAGGGCCTGAGGCCACGGGGGGATGTACTGTACTTGTACGTACGTGTCAGGAGCCAGAATGGCCGGTGACTCGACCGCGGCCGCCGCCAATAGCAGGTCGCGTCGTGACTTCCGAGCGCTTGCTTTGGCGGCAGCGGTGCCTATATTATTGGCGAGCTGTCCAACATGCTTTCCTTCGGGGATGGCTGGATTGGTTTCCATTTGCGGTTGTTGATTTTATTGTTTGAGCGAGCGTCGGATTTTTCTGGTTTGTGGATGGAAGTGGCAGGAAATGCGTGGATTACGGTGGTTAGTGCACTTCTTGGCAGCTGGATCTTGAGCAGAGGGAGTTTGTGCTATTCTTGTGCACAAAATGTTATTTGAATGACACATTGCAGTGGTGAGGTGCTCTTGGAGGACGAGGGTCACTCTGGAAGTTTTATGCTTGAGTTGGCGTGGTTTTTCCTTTGATGTATCAGCAGGGGAGAGCAAAGTTTGGAATTTTTGAGGTGAACTGTTGGTGTATGGAAGCGACGGATTCAGGGAGAGCAGAAGAGAAGGGTTTGGAAGGGGGAAGTGCTGGAGTTGGTGGCTCCGATGGTGAACCACATCTTGGAATTATTGCTCACTTGGCCTTTTATCTGCCATATTGCTGCGGTGTTAGCTGCGGTTTGGGTTGCAGTTGCTGTCGGGGCCAGTCTCTCGTTTGTGCTCCTGTTGGGATTTATCTTTCTGTACCAGGTCTGATTGGTTTCCTTGTTGCTTTTCTTGGATTAGTTTTGCTTGTACCCATTTAGTGTGAAAGTGGTTCTCCTGGTGGGTTGTTTGATGCGAGATTGTGATTTTTTTGCTGTTTACGTCCGACAGGTTGACTCCAGGCAGCGTCAGAAGGATTTGCAAAGAATTCGGTTTGAAGAACGAAGAAGAGCGGACAGAAAGAAGGTGATGCTGTTCAGTCCTGCGAAGTTGGTGGATGGGCTGCTTTGAGAGGACAGGGCAGTTGCAGAATTTTGCTTCTTGTGTCCTGTGTGTTTTATGGAGATTGATTTGGACGAGATTATTTCTTGCAGCTAGCTGATAACGAGACCGTTGCTTGGTTAAACCAAGCTGTTGAGAGAATATGGCCTATTTGTTTAGAGCGATTTGCTTCCCAAGAATTTCTCATGCGCCTAACGCCATGGTTCCTTGATAAATATAAACCTTGGTCTGCGGTATGTCTTCTGATCTGACTGTTATTTTGCGCGTGATTTCTGAATCGGATTTTCCCCATGGCATTCGTTCTCGTGAGCTGCCCACTTTGGCAGGAATCTTTCATACCGTGTTTGAATGTGCTGTGTCGTGATGATACGGGTGTGTTTTTCTTGCAGAAGAAAGCCATGTTACATCATCTGCATCTGGGAAGCAGACCGCCAATGCTCACAAACATACAATGCGCTCAGAAGCCTGCAGAGGGATACACCGTGGTAGGATGGTGAATCCTTGCTCCTTGGGATCTGGGCTGGATCATGAATGATGGTGAGCATATTGTTTGCTTCTAGGCAGGTGCTGGACATGAAACTGGACTTCGAAGCAGCAGGTGACATGAGTGCAGTCCTAGCCGTTCAGTTGAGGAAACGACTTGGGTTTGGCTTGTGGACAACTTTCCACTTATCCAGGTTGCAGCTTGAGGGCAAGGTAAGAGTTGTGGAAGATCTTCAACTGAAGCCATTTGTACTCTGCACATTAAGCATAAGTGGAATCTAATGTTTGCTTTTATCCTAATCTGTCGTTTTATCTGTCACAGATTCGAGTAGGTGTCAAGTTTTTATCACATTATCCATTCATCGAACGGGTTTCTCTATGCTTTGAGGATGCACCACGTTTGCAACTTACAGTGCGTCCCATCTTCAACTACGGGATTGATGTGTCTGAGCTTCCGGGAATTGCAAAGTGGGTGGTAAGTTAGAAGATTTTGTTGTGTTTTTATTGGTTTTCAACTAGAGCAGTGCACCGTGCACAAATGACTTAAATATCTCGTGTCATGACAATTCAGGATAAAATGTTTGCAGATGCCATGGAGAGATCTCTTGTTGAGGTGAGAAGGGACTCTTGAGATTAACTTCATGGAATACTGATTTTGTCGCTACAATTATGGACTTGGTTGTTGAATAGTAGGTGAACTCACTATCTTCGGCAGTGCTGTGCTGAATATCGGTGTCGAGCAGAATGGTCTCATTTGCTGTGACTGTGACAATTGCAGCCCAATATGATGGTGATTGATGTTGAGAAAATTCTTGCGTTGCTTATGCCATCCACTGCACCAGGGACTGTCCCTGTGCAACCAGGTAGACTATGTCATGCCCATGAAGCCTAGCCAGACAACGAAGTGTCTCAAGTCGTTCACCTTATGGAATGTTATTGTGGCTTCTTATTTTGACAGCTGATTGGTTCCATTTGGAAGAGAGGGCTCCAATTGCACTTGTGCGGCTCGAAATCTTGAAGGGCAAAAATCTCAAGCCCTCAGATCTAAATGGTATGGAATCTATGAGTTGCTTGTGCAAATTAGAGCGGCTGCCTCACTTCTTATTGCTTTGATTGTATTGCTCTCGTCTGCAGGTCTGGCAGATCCCTTTGTGAAAGGTTCAATGGGTTTAACACGCATCAAAACAACCATAAAGCAGAAGACTTTAGACCCGGTGTGGAAAGAAGATTTTGTCCTCCCAGTTTCAAGCTGGGATTTGCCAAACTTATTGGTTCTTAGAGTTCGAGATAAAGACCGCTTCCATGACGATGAGTTAGGGTAGGTGTGCACTCAAGGGTCTTATAGTCAGCAGATACATCCGAGAATGGACATGACAAACTCCCTGTTTTCTGCAGTTATTGCGTCTTGACCGTAGCAAACTTCAGGGGTGGTGGCCGTCATCTTAAGTGGCATCGCCTTCGGGGTGTTAAGATGGGAAAGTTGCTTGTTGCAGTAACTGTAGAGGAGAAGCCTCCTGAACCTTCATCGGATTTTGATACAGATCAAAGGGTATGTTTGGGCCTGTGGAACAATATCCTCTCACTTTGCATGTTCATCTGTTGTTTCTGCTATGGGACCTATGGCTTTTTAAGAGGTTTCATGCTTGTATACCTTGCAGAACTTGCAGGATTCCGTAAGCAAGAATAAGGAAGTCAAAGGAGTTTCTGTGGGGCCAGTCAGTAAAAGTTCTCAGGCTGCACTATCTGACTGTCTTCAGAAGGGGATTGAGGACAGTGGACCCGAATCCAGTGAAGCCTCTGGAGACGATGAGGTTGAGGAGATCGATGTTGGTAGTGCTCAAGGAGGGATGGTCTCAATATTGCATGCTGGCAAGAAGAGAACACAAAAGTGCAGAGTGAAAAAGAATGCAGCAGATGCCGTTGCAAAGCGGGAATATCTAGCAGGAGACAGTCTCTGGGACAGATCCATACGGAGCTTGGGTGGTGTAAGAATCAATGTTAGTGATGATGATAGTGATAGCGACTCAGATTTCAATGTAAATCTGGAGACCAGAAATTCTGAAAAGGCTGCACCAAATCCTGAACGTAGACGACCGTTTTGGTGGTGGAGGAGGCAAAGAGGTCAAAAGCGGAGGCCTATTCCAGTGTCAAGGGCAGACCATCCCAACGAATCGGTGGAGCCAACTGATATGCCAAGTGAAATACTTACGGTTGGTAAGAAGGGCACAGAGGTGGTGATGAAGCTGGAGCCAAGTGAGGAGCACTTGGGAACTTTAGGGCTGCATCGGCATGACCCGGATGATATCTTCGAACCCAACCTAGTTACAAGCAGTGGGAAAAGCGATGGTCAAGAAGGGAAAGCGAGAAAAACTGGCAAGGGATTGATTCGTCAAGCTGGGAAAACAGTTCTTCTTCTCCAGCATTTTATGCACAGAAGAAAGAAAAGTACGGATAATTCCTCTCTGTCATCTCCAAAGGCGAGTAGTCTGGGAGAGAAGCAGAAGGATCCAGACATTGATGGCAGTGAGGGCTCTGTTGGACTTGATGACTCTGACGCTGAGAATTTGGTACCTGGACCGGTCAGTGTTCCGAATCTTGAAACTTCTTCTGGTGCTCAGGTTAGGTTTCAAGACGACAGAGACGCATTATATGACAACGTGAAGGGAGAACAGTCACATTTCAGGAGTCGCTCATCTGTGAGGGAGAAGTGAAGGATAGTGACCAACCTGTCACACCCTTGAACGAGGACAAGTGACAAAACGTTCAGGGCAGAGGCCAGCCACGGACACAGCTCGGAAAACTGCTGAACCTTAGCGTGTGACAGCTGCGAAGTTGAGTTGTGATGATATTGTGAATGTGCTCATGCATGCCAGAGGATCGGATAATATTCTTCGTGCACCATTGACTGTCTCGCAGTACTAGGTTCCCGTAGCTGCATGGTCTAGCCTCTTTCGTTTGCGCGTCGTTTTTTATAAGAACAAGACAGGGTCAGAAGCGCCCTCACATTCCGGGACTCGGGGGGTTGAGAATCTGAAGGTTCACCGACGACTGAAGCCCTGAAACCTTCCAATGGGAGACTTGAGAATTATTTATACTTAGTCCTTGAGGGAACAATCCATACTTCAGACCTAGTCCATATTATACTTCAAAAAAGCAGTTGATTGGTATATATTTTTTGAGTGATCATTTTAGATTTTAATTAATTAGCATAAATATTTATGAATAAGAAATAAAAAGAAAGGCTGCATAAAGTTCAAAAGTAAAGTACTTGTAACCTATTGCGCTGTGACTTGTCTTTGCTTTACCTACATCATTTTTTTGAAATTGCAAACGGAGATTGTTAGATGTTGTCAGCATGACCTCATAAACAACAACCACATGAAAGAAGAATTGTACAATTCTGATGACTAATCATCTTTGTTACATAACAAGACGGTTTTATCAACTAGTCATATCTGTTACAAAATAAGACAATTCTCTCTCATCTTTGTTACATAACAAGACGGTTTTATCAACTAGTCATCTCTGTTACAAAACAAGACAATTCTCTCGACTACACATTTCTGTTAGAGAACAAGACGAACTTTGTCAACTCATTAAAAAAACATGTTACGTATATATATTTATTAATTCATGTAATTACATTTTAAAATACACAAATGCCATCAATTACCACATCCTCCAGGTCTCTGCAAGTGGAAATATATGTAAGAGAAGAATATGCGTGACCAAAATTTCATAGAGAAATCCTCTATATGCAAGGCCAGAGCCTACCACGATTGCAAGAACGGGGCTGGTCTCCCCCCTTCTTGTATTGTGGCTTTCTTTTGGCAACGGGCGTCCATCGCCTTGCAAAGGGCGTTGGCCAATGCAATGTATCGGACGTCAGCAAGCGTCGTGCGATACATGTCAGCAAGCGCCGTGGAGATGTATTTTCAGCTCATGTGGTAGGTAGGCCCTTCTTCATCCCTGACCATGACATTCTTGACGCGGTAGGTAGTTTCAAGATCAGCGATTGCGGGGGCTAGTCCCCCTGGGCCTGGTGCCCTTATGTGGGTTTTTCCCCTTTGTCACAGTGTAGATGGATTTCTCCATCGCTTTATCTGCGATAAAGACTTCAAGGTTCTCTCTATATGCAAATTATGTGATTGGAGTGGCAGACACATTAGTCAGGTTTGCAAATATTTATATTTCCCTCACACTATCCTTTTTCGAAATCAGTAACTTCAGAAATTTGAAGAGATGTTGTCAGCTTCCGCATACAGAAGAAACTTAACTCTAGAATGTCCAACTCTCTTTGGGTAGGCTATAGGCATGGATATTTCTTTATTATACACGAGTATCATTTTGCTTTTCGTGCTTGGATGCATAAGGTAGCTGCTAGCCTTAACCAATGTGGTTGTGGTCGTATTGGGTAATGTAAAAGTATTCCATGTTATACTTTAAAGTAGTATTATAAGACAATCCCTAACTCAGACCAAGATTGCTACATACTCATGTTACATTTTTAAGGAGCATAACAAGAAACCTTAACCTAGAGTATAGCTTGAGGTGAACTCTTCTAGTTGGCTTCATATCTAGCTCTCCATGTTTTGCGTCTTTGTAATACCTCAATAAAATGTGAATCTTACACAAACAAAGGAAATAGGAACATATGATATGCGTAGCGGTACAGATTATAGAGAGCTAGCTTCTTGTAAGGTAATACTAATTAAAAATATTTTATAATTTATATATTAGTACTTATACATATATTAACTTACATATATAGGGTGGTATTGACATTACCTAGTTCTCCAGCTCAAGACGCCCTCCATAAGGATTTCTTCCATACTACTTCGATGTAGATGAGAAAATCTCATCTTCCAATACTCCCTTCTCCTTTTCCATATTTCCTTAAGGGTTCTTTTTGAAGAATTGATTGCTCCTAAAAGAAAATGCACAAGGAACGATCACAGTCTAATATTGAACTTGGCAAAAGATTTCAAGTTCTTTATTTGTAAAATTAAATTTTGCAAGTCAACTTTTCTTACCCATTTTTGCTTCAACTCTTTTGCTAGCTTACTGATTTCTATGGACTCGGTTGGTTCTTTTGTCATACGATTAATTGCCTATCCCACGTGAAAGATGTTTATTAGGGTTTTCATTTAATTCTAGTCGGATAATTGTCACCACACCATGTACCAACGCCATATCTATCAAATGAGTAGACATATGTACCTTGCCCAAGAAACTCTCCTTCAACAATGTCTTATTTACCTTGTTTGTCATGTCAATGGGCAACTACAAAATGTCACCAAATTGAAAAAAAATAAAATAAGAATAGCTATTGATATGCTAGAGCATCTATGTAAACATCCTCTTACATACCTCCTTATGCAATTAAGCTAGATATTAATACTCGAATAGCCACTTACATCTATGAGTAGGTCCAATAGTGCTTTTTTGATGTTCATGTTAGGGAAGGATCCATCAGGCAAAGGTTCAAGCCAAATCCTAATTACGTGAAGTACTCCCTGTTGCACGAACTCCTTTAGAAGTTGACGCCTATGAAACAATGTACGTCAAAGGAATACGTTGAACAACATGCGAAAAAGCTTATGAAAAATTTGGAATATTATCTTACTTTCCAAGCATATGGACAAGCTCTGGCAGCATTTTAAGTTTGTTAGTAGCTGGTTTCAAGTTACGGTTGCAATCTGCATCCTTCTTAGCAGCATTCTCAAACTTATTTATGTACTCTAGAACAAGTAGGCTTCTCTCCTCAGGAGGCATCACAATTTTCTTCTTCTTGGTGAAATACTTTTCAAGGTCGTCGTTTTGAGCTTGTAGTTCCTAGACGCACGGTTGAACAAGTCATGTTAATGTCAGCCTAATAACTTATGCCATTATGAAAATCTTTGCAAAAAAAACTCTATACAAGACATAGAATTGCACATTATATACTTGTCGAGCATTCTCATCTAGGCCAACATTAAACTCGTTTCGTTCACTATCATGTTTTTCATGTAGTCTAGTATCATCAATGAAGCCACCATCTTTGCCTCTCGGCGCTTGTCCTTGTTCATCATCCTGTAAAATCGTAAATATGTTATTTTACAATTTCCTCCCACAAAATATCAGGCCCCGAAGAAAGCGATGAAATAAGATGCAAAGACCAAAAAGAAAAACGAGGCGAACCTCCGAGTTCGTGCTGGCTACGCACTTCCACATCTCTTCTATCTCATGATTCCTTGATTCAAGCTTCTTCACCTTCATCAAATTATCCCCAACCTTTTGCTTCGATGGACGTTGTTTACCATCCTTTTCCTCTTTCATATTCAAAATTTGCTTGCATTGTTCCTCATCCTTCCCCTTCTTGGTGTCTTGAATTCTTTTGCCTTGACATTCTCCTTTCTCTCTTTTCCTCTTTTGATCACTCCCATGATCATCCTCCCTCTTATCTCTTGCATGGTTACCTTTCTTCATCACCTTTTCCATTACGCTCATCTTGGCTACTTGTCTCCTCGGCTTCACCCTTCGTTCCTCCTCCCTCTTATCACTTGCATGGCCATCTTCCTCCTTCATATCTTCCATGACGCTATTCTTCATTACTCGCCTTCTTGGCTTCGCGCTTTGCTCCTCCTCCCTCTTATGACTTGCATGGTCATCTTGCTTATTCACATCTTCCATGACACTCTTCTTCACTAGTCGTCTCCTTGGCTTCAACCTTAGCTCCTCCTCCCTCTGATCACTTGCATGGTCATCTCCCGTTTTCACATCTTCCATGACGCTCTTCTTCACTAGTCGTCTCCTTGGCTTCGACCTTAGCTCCTCCTCCCTCTGATCACTTGCATGGTTGTCTCCCTTCTTCACACCTTCCATGACGCTCTTCTTCACTAGTTGTCTCCTTAGCTTCGCCCTTCACTCCTCCTACCTCTCATCACTTGCGTGGTCATCCCCTTTAAACACTAATTTGGGAGGTATCGTTTTACGAAGAAAAATTTTGATATCAAAAACATGTTTATACGAACAAATTACCCACTGGAAGACCTACGTGTAAGCTCAACTTGTCTTCTAACAAAAAAAAAAAAAACCTTAAGCCCAATTAATGGAGTCTCAAATTTTCAGTATTATTTTCCACATTAACTTGACTTGTCTTGATAGAAAATTATATTCAGTATAATGACTATAGTGCAGTTATATATATATATAGTTTCATCCCAAAACATAGTCTCGATTATGGTCCAATTCCAGATATTAAGGAAGGAAAGGTAGACAACCAAACGAGAGAGAGAGAGAGAGGAGACGCCGGCCAAAGCCGCGCTGTTCGTTTCGATTTTTCTCCTTGGCTTTCCTCCTGAACGTCCCCTCACCTGCCCGTGAGACAATACGCTCATGCTCATGCCTACAGCACTGGAGGAGACTTCAAAGCTCAAATTCCACTCTTGCTCTTCATCAGCTGCCATCCATTCCACGGAAGCCATGGATCTGTTGGGAACCATTTCCTTACCGTCCTCTCTGTTTTCTATCAGCAGAGCTTGGCAGACATTCCTCAGCACCCACAATCAGCACTCCCCAAGGTTGACACTTCCTGCGGTCCCTCCAGAACCCACGAGCGGGCCAGCCTCAAAGCAGCCTCTACCTGCCGGTGTCCTGGGTCTCTTTAGCTTCCTCACGAATTCTGGAGAACTGGCTGTCTCCACCAGCGGAACCCACTCGTCATCATCGTCATCAGAGCAACCGGGGGTACAAAAAATGGCCCCAACATCAGCTTCCTGCCCAAGCTGAACGGAGCTGGCAATCTCCGCCCCCGATGGGTCCAGCTCGTCCTTCAAACTCCCCTCACAGCCATCGGAGCTGAAATTCCCACTCCGTAGATTCGCATTCCAAGGCACCAAGCAACATCACCGCAGAAGCCATTGATTCCATCCTCCGCCCTTCTGTTCAAAGCACCCTGCCAAAAACGCTCCCAGCTCCCACAGCACCGCTGCTCCTCTCCCCTCAAAAGGCCATACAACCTTCAAGATTTGGTGAAGAGGGGAAGCACATTGAGACAATAGCCACCATGCATGCCACTCAAACGATTCAGAAGAGTTCACCAACTTCCACAAAGAGCCCTGTTTGATCAGTTGCACAGGCGACACTGTGTGCAGAAGCTTCATTGTCACGGGCAGACGGAGCAGGGGTCCTAATGATATGGCAGGACAAGCTTAATCTCGGAAGCACAGAGGCAATAAGGATCTACACGGTTGAACTTCCTGCAGCAACATCACACCAATGGAGTCAGAAAAGAGTATTACCTCTGAATTCAGTGTCACTTCCGTTCCAAGAACACAAAAACTTTAGCAGTCCAATGTTCCGAAGAAGGAAGCAGGTGAAGGTCTTCAAAATACCGCTGTGGAAGATAAGGAGATTGAGGAAGACATTGTCCTACTCGCAGAGCCTGAGGACGACAAGCATCGTGAAGCTGTGTGTGAAGGCCTTACTACTTCTGAACTTCCCCCATTTCAAGGCAACTAACACGAGGCTGGTGACCTTTTTCATTGCAAACCGATCTGTGCCGATCAACAGACCCTATAAACTGGTCCATGCAAACTACCAGACTCCCTCAAAGCTTGCTGCATGTCAGCTTGCAGATGGCATCCAAGTTAAGGACGTCGAGAATCAGATGCACACTCAGACAACCCACCTCAAGTCTTTTTGCACAGAAGCCGGTGATTGTTCGGTAAAAACAAGAACCCAGCTGTGAATCTGAGTGACAAGGACATGGTTGCTACCAGCCGGACTCACACATTGGTGGAACCTGTTGGGCACGTAGACAATGGTGGGCAGACAGGTGATGCACTGCAGACTGGGATATGCTTGAGCATTGTCTCGGAGCCATGGAATCAAGTTTCAGTGCCATCTCCAGCAGACCAGGAGATAAGACGCAGACTAAGAGCAACAGACATTATGATGACAACGAAAGTAGTAGTTCTGTTCGTAGTCCCTTTCGTACACCGAATGATCATTCACATGGGGGGGATGAAGGAGTTCTGGTTCCGGAGAAGAGGATGATTCTACAAAGCTGGACGTCATCAAGGGTGTCACAAATGCCGTCCTCCGAGCTTAAGGCCCAGGCACCCCAACTCTAGAAAAGAGAGCGTTTGGTCAGGTTTTTCTAGAGGTCCTGCATCCTTGAGTAGGGGTTGTGTGCCTAGGGGAACACAGTTCTCTCTTCTGGCCATCACAAGTTCTCTCTTCTGGCCATCACAAGTTCACGACCCTTGCTTTGGTGTACGTTTTTTGTTCTCGATTAGGTGGCCTGTATGGGCCTTGGCTAAGGACGTTGATGAATCTGTAAGTATTACGGCACAACCTATCATGTTTGCAAGCACGGTGCAAGGCTATCTTTCCGCTACTTCATGGCATTCTTTCTGCAGCGTGATGTCCTTTGCTGGATTGGTTCCTCCATCAATCTCTACTCGCTCAATAAAGTTTTATCTCCGATGCGTCCTTGCCCAATAAGACATCACAAGCATGATTCTCAAATGCACAGATTTTTTTTAATTTGGTATTTTGAAAATAAATCCGAAACAACCCCGGGGGCAAATCTTCAGCGAGGGTTCTGATTCCCCTATGTTACACATCGTATCATCGCATCAGAAAGAGACTATACTCTTCCCAAGGTCATCTGATCAAATGCACAGATATCTAGATTTTCAACCCACGAAACTCTTCTTAAAGAAGGATGTACTACTGTGACGTGTATGAGAGGAACAACCCAAAAAGGGCTAATAGTAAAAGGGGAAGTCCTAGTCCCCTCGAATGCCTTTCCCGTAACTACCTACTGCACCAATGATATCGTGATCAGGGATGATGAAGGGCCTACCTATCACCGGTGCCGAAGAAGCCGCTAGTCCTGCGCATGAGTCAGCCCTATAAATGCAATGGCCGCAGAGCTATGGAAATTACTGCAAGAAAGCCACCACGGAGGAAAGGGGGAGGCCCCTCCAATTCCTGTGGCTGTGATAGACTTTTGCACACTCCTTAATTAACCTAGAGAAGTCCTTGCCCATAGCCCCATGAGTCTCGAGGGCGAGGGGGATGAAAACATGGTCTTTCCTACCTTACACTCTTTCCTCTCTTTCTTCAACAACTTAGTTTGTTTCTGGAAAGTAGATTAGGTTTGAAAAGAAGAAGAATGAAGAATAAACACACTCTAACATTGCACTTGGCAACAAGATTTGAATTTTTTTTCTGTATAACTTACTTTTATTACCCATTTTTTAATTAGCTCTTGCTAGCTTTCTATTTGTTGTCGACTCCGTTGCTACTTTTGATAAAAACTTAATTGCATGACTCACATAAAAGATGTTCATTAGAGTTTCTATGTAGCGGACCATATACCAACATTATATATCTATCAAATCAATAGACTTTTCCTAAGTTGCTCTTCTTCAACATTGCCTTGTTCTCTCGTTTGTCATGTTAATAGGCAACTACAAAATGCCACCCAACTGGAAAAAAAATATTTAAAATAATTATTTATATCCTAAAGCATCTCTATATCTATACATCCTCCTAGATTATCTCCTTATGCAATTTAGCTAGATATTAATACTCGATTAATCCCTTACCTCTATGAGTAGCTTCAATAGTGTATCTGCGACGGTCATGTCGGGCAAGGAAAGAACCTATGACGCAAAGTTTCAATCCGTTCTCGATTTATTAGTGGCTGGTTTTAAGTTGCGATTGCAATCTTCATCCTTCTTAGCAGCCCTCTCAAGCTTAGACAGGAAGTCCACAAAACGCATCGCTATCTTTGCAAGAGACATCACACCCTTCTCCTTCTTTCTGAAATACTTTTCAAGGTTGTCTTTTTCAACTTTCAATCCCTAAAATCCACATAGCTCCACAGGTGAAGGTGAGAGGAAGAGACATGTTATAGCAATGGCATATGATTATATATATAACTAGACCTTAGTTGAACTATGTTTCAAGATGAAACTAGACCTTAGTTGAACTATGTTTCAAGATGTAACTAGACCTTAGTTGAACTATGTTTCAAGATGTGTTTTCGCCTTGGCTTGGTCCATCCTCTGGCGTGCTCTCTTTCAACTTGTACCTGCGGGGCCCCTCTCGATGACTTTGGGATGCACTTGGCTCACTGTCCTGCGGGTGGGCAGCGTATCGCTACACATGACGTCGTTCGGGACGTCATGTTCTCTATTGCTAGGGAAGGCAGGTTCCTTCCATTTAGGAAGCGCCCTTACACCTTGCTCAACGAGGTTTCGCTTAGGGCAGACCTATTTTTGACCAAGGGGATCAGGTTTCGGTGCTGATGTGGTGGTAATCGATCCCACCCGGGAGAGTGTCTGCGAACATGTTATTCTTTAACCTCCAGGTTGGGCGGCGGAGGGATGCGCGGCGGCTAAGGTCCACAAGTACTCTCCTATGCAGGACGGCCACGCCTTCGTCCCCCTTGTCATTGAGACTCACGGAGCCATGGGCAAGGATTTCTCTAGGTTCGTCAAATCCCCCTTTCTTGTATTGTTGCTTTCTTCCGGCAGAGGGTTTCCATCGCTCTGCAGAGGGTGTTGGCTAACGCAGTATATAGAACGAGAGCGAGCGTAGGAGATGCAGGTTCTTTGACACCGGTGGTAAGTAGGCCTTTTCACATCCCTGACCACGAAGTTCTTCGGGCGGTTGGTAGTTTTGAAATGCGTGATCATAGGGGCTAGTCCCCCTCGCATGGTGCCCTTCGTTGGGTTTTTCCCCTTTTGTTTTTGGGGTACATGGGTTTTTCCCATCTCTTTTTTATAATAAAGTCTTCTTTCCCATTTCAAGATGAAATGATGTATCGGTTATAGTATATATGTATTGGGTCATAGTCGAGATTGCGCTTCATGATGAGTCTACATACATGTTATAGAGCCATGGAGATTATTTACTGATTTAATTTTATGTTGTATGAAAATTGTTGAAAATATGTGACTTACAAAGACTTTGCTTGTGAATTGTTTTGTTTCTAGATAATTTACCTTTGCATGTAAGTTTACTACTTTATATTGATGATGTTCGTAGTATGTTTCTTGGTGCAAAGGTATTTCTTAAATTAATGTTACGCACTTGAGATATGAGGCCTAGAGTGACCATTATGATAGGTTTGGATGAAAATTTTTATTAAGATTTTCAAATGGTATACCTTATCAGTTCGACATTAACACTAATGATCCAACGGGGACTTGAGCGACAAGAACTTGAATGTTTCCGATCGGGCTTTCGGCTTGGAGGTACTTTCGCTCGCAAGTTCGAGTTTGGTAGTTTCTGCTATGGTTGAAGATGAGATAGAGGATCGCTTGAGCCTTGAAAATGTGATGTGGCCGTGTGAACTTAGTAATGGATGTTGATAACGCCGGACCTTGAAAATGTGATGTGGCCGTGTGAACTTAATAATGGATGTTGATAACGCCGGACATGTAACGAAGACCCTATGCATGTTTCCTGCTCTTGTTCCATATAGCGCCCTAACACTTGCAAGCTCTCCTACCAAAGAACTCAACAAGCTTGCAAGAGAAAACATTTATGAAGCAAATTGCTGAGCCACTCAGCGACTCCATCCCCAATTGATGAAGGAGAAAGAAGATGAGGAGAGAAAAAACGCCATGTTATGGCAATGGTATGAGGTCTGCCAGTTCATACCTGGTCACATGATATTTAGGCCTAACCGCATCGGAAAGGGTAGGGGTTTGACAATGATGAGATTTAGTAGATTTAGAGATATTTATTTTAATAACTATTAACTTTTTTAGATATTGAACTTTGTAGTACACTAAAATTTTAGATATATACATTATAAGTATGGAATGTTTTATTTAAAAATAAATATTTTGGTACTATCCCGTTGAAAATATTGCATAAGTTACTGGATTATAGTCCAATATGTTATTTAATATGAAACTATATTTGAATGGATTACAATTTATATATAATCGGAATATAGTCAAGATTACCAAAGAATCTTTTTGTGCATTTTTTCATCTATTTATTCATATATTTACACAATATGGATGTCGAACCCTAGTCCTACTGCTGCTCATGGTGTTAGTTCAATTCACTTCATAAAATGTGGTCTCACGCACACAACCTTCCAAGCGGAGTCTAGCGTCCATAAGAATTTCACCAAGGAATGCTTTACAAACTTGTAAAGATGATTAACAATTCCTTCAAGGCTTATGTAATACTTAAAAAAATCCATTGTACATGTATATGTGTTTGAAAGTTTCTATGGTGAGACGTGAGAGCTACTTTTATGATCCACACAATCTTTGGCACAAACCATTTTTGAAGAAATAGTTGTTATTTTGGGAAACCAACGTTTTCGACAAAAAATAATTAACCATAGCCTGTTTCAAATTTTTAAAAAATATTGAAGTGAGTGGTCGAAAACTAAAAGATGCAAAATGATAAGTGCCGAAAACATGCTGGTGTGCACACACATCGGCCGCGAGGAGCAGGAGAGAGCACACCTCAGCGCAAGGAGTAAGAGAATACAGACCTTTGCTGGGATCCAATCTCGTGATCGCACACGAATTGGATTCAATCCAATCTTTGTGCAGCTGCAGCACTGCACAACAATTTGCAGCACACAAAGTAGCTACTTAGAGATCTACAGCAGCTGTTGCTGTTGGTGCAAAGATTTGCAGGTTTTGCTGTAGATTGGGCTGCTAGAATGAGAGAGGCGACATAAGATACAACAGCAGCAGCGGTATCCTTGGGGTTTCCATGGTAGTTTCCAACACTAGCATCCCAACAGGGACGTGGGTTAGCCTAGGGCTGTCCATGTTTTCTTACTATGGAGGAATAGGGTGTGCATATGCAGCCCTATTATAATCATAATATTCTTTCAAGGTTTTTGTATTTCTTTATGATTTATGAGGTATTATAAAATTATATAGGAAGGTATATTATCCTATCTATTTAATATAGTCAAAATGCAAATTTTAATATATATATATATACATTAGAATTAGAATTATAAATATATACAAATCAGAATTTTATTTAAAAATAATAACTATTTGACAGAAGGGTGTCCAAAACCGGTGGCCCTTACATATACATTTTTATGATTACACACTTCACGATACACAAGATGCATTTCAATTGCCACATCTCCTTGGTTTCTTAAAGCTAGAATACATGCAAGAGAAGATATAGGCGGCTAGAGCGGCATTGAGCAACAACAGTGTGCCACTCAATGCAGCAACTCGGTGCTGCATAAAAGCTTCGAGGTGATGGGATTGGATACACTGCTTCCACCAATTGTTTTCTGAAGAAGACTCCCGTTTATCTTGGCTCTCAACCTGGCCAGATTGCCCACGATCATCCAGTTCAATGGACTGACAAATGTGCATCGACAGTCGCAACAACCTCTCCTGCTGGTCATGGAGCAATTTACAAGAACTCTGAACACCAGGAGGCAGCATGTTCTCACTCTTAAAGGTTCTGAAAGACCTACTTGGGAGGAGCATCGCAGTTGACCCTATGCTCTCATATGGTGTTGTGCATCGGCGAGTTGCATATCTCATGTTCCCTCGATTGATTGGCTTGTTGTTACAGAGGGCATCTGAGTTAGCTTCGAGGGCAGCGTGTACCAAGGAATGGCTGGGGCCCATCATCTGTTCCTTCGTCCTTCCAGCGTCTTCGTAATCCATGACCATACTTGGTGACGGCCTGGAACTCACCAACATCGCCTTCTCTGTGACAAGTTCATGAGCTGACGCCTTGCCACTATCCCCACCAGGTTGTCGCCTAGGGTACTTTTTTCTGAAAAGCTTTGAGTTGCTTTCACTCCCGAGCTCATCGCGGACCTCCTGAGAGTTCAAAAGACCACTCAGAGATCTTACCCTACTACCCAACATGCTTGCCTCGGATTTTGGATGTCGGAGTATGTCAGGGCAATCAGCATGCAGTTTGTCAGGAACATCTTTGTCCATTGTATGTAACATATCCTCTCCATCAAGCCAGGCCCATGAAGACCCCTGCTTAGGCTCAAACGTGAGAGCCGTAAGTTGAGAAGGTACGTCCTGCATCCTGACGACGTACTTCTCTGTGCAGGTTTTGTTCTTCCTGAGGACACCACTTTGTAGGGAGTCGTGAGCTTTTCCATATCTGTACCCATGCAAGCCCAGGTTATCAACGTGCTTTCCCTTGTCAGTCATCCCTGTGTACGTGCTCCCACTTAGTTGGAACCCTGATTGTGTTTCTGTACTGAGAAGGTGCTCCACATCTTGCCCCACATACCTTGTCTCGAACCTGAGGGCTGATGGACGCACTATGAGGTCGTCTCCATGCTCACTGTGTGCGTATCTGATGTCATGGGACTCCGGTGACTTAGTTGGAACCATGTAGTTTCGGCCATCACTCTGTGTTGATGCCGCCACCATCCCGAGAGAGTCCACAGGGGTGGTGTGTCTCACGGAGGTTGACCTACAAGTTCCAGAATGATGTCTCATCTCTTCAGCATGGAAGACAGCGCAACTCTGCCACGCTGTGTCATCACCTCCATCCTGCTCAAAGGTCGGGGCGAATGCCGCAACATCTTCAACACCCGAATACCTTCCTGACTTGATGCTTTCACAGGCCCCGATGACAAGGTCACCTTCAACATCACCGAAACTCCTACCCCTACCGCTTACCCATTTGCCTTTAACAGGTGGAGAGGAACATCTAACAGGACTGAGATGGTCAGAAGCATCCAACGGTAAGTATAACTCGTTGTCAATGACGTCAAACTCCTCAAGCCATCGGGGCAGGTGACCAGCGCCACGACCACTGGTTTCACCATGATACTTCGCTGTGTCCACCTTGTGCTCAACGGCTGGGCTGAGGGAATGAGTACAGTCCATCTCCTGCATGAACTGGAAAGCCGGATCAAGCCCCAAAGGGGCTACACCTTCTGCTTCGTGAGTGTGCAGCTCCACAGGTGCGCAGTCCTCGCAGTTGGCATCGACATCCCTCCTAGCACAAGTATGCTCGGCTCCCAGCGAAAGTTCCAAATCTGCTTCCTCCTTCCAAGAGCACTTCCCCTGCATATCTACGACATTATTCGTAGACTCCCACTGTCCTTGGAAGCTTACGCTCATGCCTACAGCACTGGAGAAAACTTCAAAGCTCGAATTCCACTCCTGCTCTTCATCAGCTACGATCCATTCCACGGAAGCCACGGATATCTTGGGAACTGTTTCCTTACCATCATCTTTGCTTTCATCAGCAGAGCTTGGCAGACATTCCTCATCACCCACAATCAAAACTCCCCGAGGTTTGCACTTCCTGCGGTCCCTCACGGTCCCTCCAGAACCCACGAGCGGGCCAGCCGCAAAGCAACCTCTACCTGCTGGTGTCCCGGATCCCTTCAGCTTCCTCACGAATTCTGGAGAACTGGCTGTCTCCACCAGCGGAACCATCTCGTCATCATCATCATCAGACCAACCGGGGGTACCAAAAATGGCCCCAACATCAACTCCCTCTCCAACCTCGACAGAGCCGGCAATCTCCGCTCCCGATAGCTCCCGCTCGTCCTCCAAACTCTCCTTACAGCCGTCTGAGCCGAAATCCCCACTCTGAAGACCATCAGTCCAAGGCACCCAATCAACATCACCGCAGAAGCCATTGATTCCATCCCTGACCCTATCCCCATCCCCCGCCTTTCTGCTCAAACCACGCTGCCAAACTCTCCCAGCTGCCACAGCACCGCTGCCCCCCTCACAAGGCTTCAACCCAACCCTCTTCACACCGTGCACCCGGCCAGCCACATTGTCGAAATGACCATACCTTCCTGCTGCCTTCCCAGCTCTCCTGGCCGGAATAAGCACCTCTTCCACTTCCACCTCCACCTCCTTGGGATGCTTCACATTCACAGGCAGAGGAATGGCATTCAGCATTTCCGTGGGAAGAACTGATTCACCCTTCCTCCTGGCCACATTATTGCAAGGCTTGTGCTCCCCCAGCGGCTTCCTTGCCCGCTGCGAGGGAGGCCGCCTGCTCCTGTCCTTCCCTGCCGGAGCTGGAGAGCTAGGCGGAGCAAACAGCGGCATGTTGGCATCACTCCCAACCTAAAGCCATCAATGTCTCCAACAGAAAAGCATGATCGAGCTTTCAATGCAATAGACAGCGCCAGGGGAGGTTTGATCTCTCACAACAAAAGCCTGGATCGAAGCACCTTGATGGCGGGAGAAGGTAGGCTGCTCTTCACAATTTCCCGCGCACTCACCGTACCACGTCATAGGGCTTTCAAACTTTTCCCGGGCTCCGATACTTGTACGAAAACCTGTCACCCGACGAAATTTGAAGTTTTGAATGCTTCCACACTCCAGTCGTCTCGCGAGTCGAATCACGACTCCATTTTCTACAGCTCCACTCGTGCCATGGTAAAGTCATCTGGTGCAGCTCGCTAGCGGCCTAGTCATCAGTCCAGTCCCAGGGGGATGATCTGAATGGGGTTGGGGAACTCGTACTCTGCTTCTTCCTCGTTATGGCGACGAAAAGCAACAGGATGCGATCTGCGTATGTTGAATCTCATGCTCCCGCAGTGAGGACTTGTGTAGGCACCATAAACCCGCCGGTAGCTTGCCACCTCGCGAGGACTAAACAGCCAAGCTCTGCCTGTGTCCGAACCGAATATGTACCATAGAGTTACTCCTAAGCCGAAGGCGAATCCCCAAACGAAGCCTACAAGTAAAGCATGATCCTCCATAGTATACAAATATCCTACCCTGTCCAATGTCATTGCTGACGGATTGAGTACCCTGTCCAGTTCCGTTGGGGCCAGATTGTTTGTCATTGGAGCCAACTTAGAAGTGAGGCTTGATTGATAGGGAACACAATATTCCCATACAATATGGTTATATTTACTATGCACACTAGGTACTATCACACAAGCACACTTGCACACACCACACCCCACACCTAGTGGGCTTGGCCTTATATAGTCCTCAGTCTTGAATCCTATGGGTATGTCTTGAATCCTATCGGTATGTTGCCTGTGCCCTGTACTTGAATCCCATTGGTCAGTGGACTTGCTCTTTACTCATTGGTCAGTTGACGTGCCCTTTACTCTTGGGCTTTCTAGAAGATATTTGGTCTCTTACATGCCCTATACTTGAATCCCATTGGTCAATTGACTTGGCCTTTGCTCTTGGGCTTTCTACAAAATATTCTCTAGAAGATACATGAAGCTAGAAGGCATACAAATTTGTTATTTTTACGGCACTCTTCATAACATATTTTGATATGTTGTACTAAATCATTTTTAACACTCTTACTCAACACTTCAAAATTATTCCCTTAGGCCTAGCATCTTGTATGTTTGTCTAAAGTCAAGCCTTTGGTCAAAATATCTGCCGGCATGACTTCCGTTGGACATGACTCTAGCTTTGCCTCCTTTGATTTGAACTTCTCTCGTACAAAGTGATGTTTCACTTCGATGTGCTTATTTCTAGCATGAAATGTTGCATTCTTAGCTTAGAAGATACAACCTTGATTGTCATTGAAGATTCCTTTTGCTTGAATCTCATTTCCTCTAGCAAGTTAGTAACCATATCACCTCCATGACTGCAGAGCATGTTGCCATATAGAGGATAGAGCCACAATAGGTTGTCTCCTACTATTCCAAGAAATGGCTCCCCCATTCAACATATTAAACGCATATCTAGTGGTACATTTGCGACTATTCATGCATGGAGAACTAGAGCAGGACGACGAGTCTTTGTGTAATTCCTGGCCTGTACACTATGGGAGGCATTGCTATCATTGCGCCCATTGAGGCTAAGTGGTCTTGCTTCCAGCTGCTGGAAGTTTATTTCCTTGCTTCCTTCCTTGTACAGTTGTCCCCGTAGAAGGCGAGCCGGACTCATTTGTTGCAAGTTCACCGTGCGAGCTAGCGCTTAGTGCTGTGAACTATGACGAGTGTGGATGCGGTCATCCGTGCTTAGTCTACTAAGCACAGTCTACTATAGCATCGCACATGCTTTGTGTCCACCACAATGTACTCCTGCCACGATCCTTGCACATCCTTCAAGTACCTTGGGAAGATGATGGTCGTCACTCTCTGCCTGACCCGGAACTGGGTCACACCATCTCTGATCTGAGCACACATAAACATCCGAATCCGCTGAAATTCAGTAGATCGGTCTCCATTCTTTACGACCCACCAACACATTTCACCGTTCTCACATCACCAGCTCCAACCCAACAAATTGAGCTCACCTCATCGACGACGCTGCATCCATCACTGCCCACGATCACCTGGGTGGCGGGATTTGCATCCACCAAGTCGTGGACCCTGTCGAAGCGGGCGGTCATAAGATCGGTGGGATTGATGCCGCGCATGGTACCGATGCGCATCAGCACCGATCCAAGTGGGGAAGAGCTAGCCGGAGGCCTCTGCTTCTCCACCAGCTCCAGCATGTCGGCGGCAATCGCTCTCCCCATATATGGCTCAAATCCCTTCATTGCCAGAGCGTCTCCCTCTCCCATTTTATCTTGTGCTCTCCACTGTTCTTCGCCGATCTTGTCACCCTCCAGGCTTCTCATCCCACTCTCCCCATAGCCATTTGAAGCAGATGCGTAGCATCATTTGGATGAGCATGTGTGTGTGGATTGTATGTTGGATAATTGTTTGTTGGATTCACAATATTGTTTTTTGAGCACTTATGGTGACGACGTCTGGACAGACCTATTGAAGCCGCCGGATGCGTATGGGTAGCATCTCTCATGTCTTTTACATTTTTAGATTATAACATTAAAAACAAATGCAAAACATCTCTTAGATTAATTAGCTTCCTCCCTTCAACGAGTGACATCCATACATCCACAAAGGGGCAATTCAGTACTAGGATGTGGTGTCTCCAGCCTCAGTTTCATGGCCTTATGGGGTATGGCCTTATCGGCTCAACATTCGTTAAAATCTTACCCTCGTCCCCATGCTATGTGAGGTACTAAGTGAATCCCTTGTGTATGACTAGGAGATGAATGAATATGCAATATAAATGTGTAGATATAAGGTTCATATTAAGCACCGAAACCTAGACTTGTGTCTTGTGGAATATAGATTCATATGCGGTATATAGATTCATATGCGGTATATAGATTCATATGCGGTACATAGAGTCATTTTTCCAAAACCTAGTCATCATATTTCAGTCCCATGACGGAAATCCGTCCTTACTGAACTTAAATAAAATTCTTCTTCTTCTTCTTCTTCTAGACTCGTACAAACATAGATTCATCTTATGTTCAATGATAATATGTTATATCATAGAGGCTCTATTTGTTTTAGTGAACTAAGTTTCATTTAACAAATAAGATAGCCAGATATCATATTTTATTTATTTATGAACAAAATATTATATACAGTCCACCCCTCCGTAATTGGGACTGGTTCGGAGTGCCTTTAGAGATTCAATTAAGGGAGGTGTCCCGATTAGATTTTTTCATTTAAAAAAATAAGAAAAGTATTATAAATTTTAAAAAAATTAAAAAAAACATAAAAAAGGATAATTCAAATTTTGATTGATAGGTTTCACTAAAAATAACTTTTACCACTTCTCTACATAGTTGCTTGAAAGTTAGCACTCTCTCTAAGAAGCATTAAATAACCTCTACTTATCATAAAGGAAAAAGCTTAGCTTAGGAGTCGTCAATCACACCTAAAAGTCTATTGTGCTATGAAATAATAGACAATACTCCTTTGCAACTGCGATACTTTGATATGATGAATAATCACGTATTTCTCAAAGACATTAAGGAATGCCAAAGAGTATTATTGGTAGTATCTTGAGCATTATAACTTATTCTCGATCGTCATGTGCTTATGTTATGTTGATAGATTACGAAGTCTATTTGATACCTATTTCATACCTATTCGCTTCCTTTTTCCTTTTTTTTAAGTTTTTTAGCAAAAAATAGAAAATCCCATTTAGGGAGGTGAAACTAACATGAATGTATGTTTCAAAAGGTCCCAATTACCATATAGGGAAAATTCCCATTTTTTACACTGTAAACTAAAGGGAGTAGGATCGGAGGTCCCATTTAGTGAGGAATCCCATTTATAGAGTTCTCAATTAGGAGGGGCCGACTGTCTACAAGTCATGTCTTTACACATATTAATTTTGCTTCGTTTCTACTCCAATAAATACAAAAATTTTACTTTGCTATTGTATCGTATGGTATAGTATTGTTTTTTCGGCGCAGAGATGAACACATTTCGTAGCTTGGAAAGTTGCATTTTTTAAATTTGTATTTGCAACTCTTCAAATCTATTCATTTTTAGCCTCTAATATATAATATATCTAGATATGTTAACTAACTGAAATTATATTTCACCATTTATGATCCGGATTCAACAGGTCCATATTTCATTTGACATGAACGTGTCCTAATTTCACCCCCTTGTGCATTAAAACAAGTGTCATCCTTAACACCAAGACCGAAGTACAATTCACCTGCTGCATATAATAGACAACTCTTACACCCTTCTAAAGAGATGTTGAGAGTACATCCTACTGAGATATTTAATGTATTTTCTGCATTATGTCCATTAAAAGTTTGATATCCTTTTGGATCATGTTGATTTTCCATATAAAAATCAACAATACCATATAATGTTTGTCTCACCGTCTCATCATATAAGGCGCCAGCTGAATCATATGCATGTTTACCATAACAACGATAGTAGATTAAATCTTTTGGATTGTTTTCCCCGAAACTGATTGGATAAGTGCAATAGAGAATGAACATGAATAAAATGCAATTATATATGGACCATGTACGAGCAGCCATGGTAGAACTCTAACTTAAATGGTGTATATTACTCATTTCAGCATGAACTCAAATATGTACTAGGTATGGATATGTTTTTCTTGTTTCAAGTGAGAATATTCTCAAATTTAAAAAATTATAGCTAATTATACTTTAAAAAATTATTTTAATTCTCTATATTTTCTCATAATTTGGTCACCAAAATGAATGAATCTAATATAAATTTTCAAATGTAGACGACCTACATCAAAATTTATAGTTTGCCATCATTGGTAGCAAGGAAAGGGGTTACTACTTGGACATGAATTCTTTACTAATCTGGAAGGGGCACATATATTATTATTTAAATAATAACTTAAAATTTTTGCAGTCTATTTTTTATAGTAGCTAGATTATTAAATAATCAAAGAATTAGAAGTTGTGGCCATTGTAAGGAGTGAGATGTTAATTTGAATATACTTTAAAACGGTAGGTTAATCAGTGGATAATGGATCCTACTTGTACTATTTTCCTCTACAACAGATTTTTTTTCCCTTTGCTTCGGAGAATGCAACCTAGTTTTGTAAGTATACGATTTTGTTAAGAAAGCCATTTTCAGCATTCTTAATGTAACTTATCATTTCTCAACGAGTCGAGCCCCCACGACAAAAGGTACATGGACTTTTGCATTAACCCATGCCCCTTCGACTTTTCCCATGGGAACAGATTACATTAGACTTCATCGTGGGCTTGCCCCTTACTCCTCAAGGACACACTGCTGTCTTGGTTTTTACAGTTAAACTCATTTAGATGGTTCACGTTGCACCAACACACGACATCTGTAGAGCACAAGATGGAGTGCTGGAAGCGTCGTAAGAGAGTAAGACACTGGAAGCCAAAAGTATTCCGGTCAAAAAGCACATTGGTCTTCACTTGTACGAATTCAGCCGCAAGTGTTTGGGGAAAGAGTTCACCCATGAGCTTGGACGCCCACATGTGGCTTTCCGGATTATGTGTGCGAGTATTACACCGAGGTCTAAGAAAACCGGGCAAGGGAGTTAAATGTACCACATTGTTAACAAGACCTTGAGCGGAGGAGACTCATTTCAGCGTACAATGCTGCTTACTTAAGATGAGATTGTTCTCCACATAGGCCGCACCTGGACGGGAGATTGACAGGATGGTCTAGAATCTTAGCAAACTTTTTATCGGGGTTGGCAGGGGTCAAACGATGACCCCTACCAGTAAGTTGGAAAAGGACGTGACCTTCCCACCAAACTTGGGAGGGTTAGTGGAAGAGCAGAGCATAGAAATCTGAGATGGGATTTGGACTATACCGTGCCAACCATAGAGAGGATTTGACTCACTAATGAGTGCAATTGGACAGGAAGGGCTGGTAATCTCACCTACAAAAACTTCTGGGTAATGGAAGATTCAACAAGAGTACATATTGGGGACCACGGTTCCCACATGACAAGATAAACTCCTATGAACTTTTCAGTGGATTACAACAATAGACGGGTGAGAAAAGGATCGTCATATTTCACTTGAAAAGAACCGTCAGTCTTAGCTAGCAAATGCATAAATGGGAAGTGAGCCAACAATAGTATGTGCGAAGTCTTCAATACTTGAATAAAGGGAGTAGGGCCAAATATTGGTTTGCCTACCAACGTGGTAGCGGATAATGCGGCTGCTTTCGTCTTAAAGAAGCTTTTTTCCATAAGAACATATTCAAAGGGACCAAGTGGAATGGGTTCAGACCAGCTAGAGTCAATGTTTGGAGTCACCGGGGAGAGTTGATCGCGTAGGAAACGGAAGCAAACTACAGACAATGGACGAGGCAACAGACCTCAAGTTAATTACTAGCCCTGTCAACTGGGCATCAACCTACATGTTAGAGTTGATAGTGTTACCGGCCGCCACGACATCCCATACAGGGGAGAAGCTGGCCGTATGGAAACAGACCATAAGTGAACCAATCGGCAGAGCACCCAGGACGCAGGCCCTAAGCCGCCATAGCGGTGAACGCACGTACGGTTGTCACCGCATACCGAGCCCTATCCTCCATCACCACTCCGCCATCAGCCACGAAGAACCTCATTGCCAAAATCCGGGAAATGCTGCAACCGGAGTAGGTCGAGACTAGCCCCTTTGCTTCCAATTACAAAAATTATAGAATTGTTCTACCAACACTTCATATATGTCCACATAAAGAGAAGTTTTGGAGTATATTATAGTAAATTTTGGTTGATAAAGGATTATCAATTCTTCAAATGATGAAACCCATTTATTTCAATCTATCACGGAATAGCATATTACATCTATCTAATTTAAACTAATATAATATTCAATGTACGAAAAAAATATGAATCATATTACAAACAAATAAATTTAACAATTTCTTGACCTAATGGGTGACGAGAATGGCTTGACATGCTTATTTTTCATATACCATAATTGAGTATTGATATTACCTTCTGTGACACTATATATATGAGGAATTTTTTTTCACATTGCATGTTTAAGCGATAATGCTAGAGTCATGGAACGTATTGATCATAAGACATTTGACATAATTGGGTAACAAGATTGGCTCCTAAAGAATTATAGCAACTTTCATTTACAATACCGAGTCCGTAGTAAAGCTGACTTGCCACATATGTTAAGCATTGTCTACAGCCGGCTATACTAGTATTAATTTCACAGCTGGCTTTTATGGCAATGGTCCCTTCTACATTGTGTCCGGTAAAAACTTGAAATTGGTGTGGATTTGTTTGATGTGCCATATAATATTCAATATTCATATATGTCCACATAAAGAGAAGTTTTGGAGTATATTATAGTAAAATTTTGGTTGATAAAGGATTATCAATTCTTCAAATGATGAAACCCATTATTTTCAATCTATCACGAATAGCATATTACATCTATCTAATTTTAAACTAATATAATATTCAATGTACGAAAAAATATGAATCATATTACAAACAAATAAATTTAACAATTTCTTGACCTAATGGGTGACGAGAATGGCTTGACATGCTTATTTTTCATATACCATAATTGAGTATTGATATTACCTTCTGTGACACTATATATATGAGGAATTTTTTTTCACATTGCATGTTTAAGCGATAATGCTAGAGTCATGGAACGTATTGATCATAAGACATTTGACATAATTGGGTAACAAGATTGGCTCCTAAAGAATTATAGCAACTTTCATTTACAATCTGAGTCCGTAGTAGTGACTTGCCACATATGTTAAGCATTGTCTGACCGGCTATACTAGTATTAATTTCACAGCTGGCTTTTATGGCAATGGTCCCTTCTACATTGTGTCCGGTAAAAACTTGAAATTGGTGTGGATTTGTTTGATGTGCCATATAATATTCAACTGTCCCATATAGAGTTTTCCTAACTTGGTCATCGTAGATGACACCCGCTGCACCGCCTGGACGCTTACCATGACAATCATACGTAACATCTTGCCCAAGAACACCCAAGCTAATACACCAAAGTAGGAGGAGCAAGGAGATTATTGTGCAAGCCATAGTTTCAATAGTTTGATGCAAGGCTTGAGGTCTTGCACAAGTGTCTAAACTTTTAAAGTGCCTATGAGTATATATACCATGTTTGGAAGACTTAGTAGTACTTAATTTATCATTTTTTATAAATATATAATTTAAGTTTTGGCTCTCCAGAAAGTTGTTCCTCTTCGTCTCAAGATAAATGGGATTTCCCATCTCTTTTTTTATATAAAGTCTTCACGTTCTTCCATTTTTGTGAACTCCCAATGGATTGAATATTCAAAGAACTTTTTGGACTAAAAATATTCTTTCATAGTCAACAAGAATATTATATATAAATACAAAGGTATTTTATAGATCATCCTCAAAAGAATATCAACTCCATATGACATAATCAAATCCAACTAGATGACCAAGATGTTTTAAATTCTAATACCGTACCTTGAGGGGTAATTCGGCATTAATTAATTAAAATTAGTAAAATTTAAAAATCCAAAATTATTATACTTAAAATACAGAATATGTAAAAAATTATGAATTTGAGATGCCCAAAACAAGGAAACTAGGGCTTGTGTGGAAAATTAGGGCCTGTTTAGGGGAGGTCTATACATATCCATTATTTCTATATAGATACCTTTATATTTAAATAAATTTTAAATTTTAATAAATTTATTTTCATAAATAGTTTAAAATTGAAAATATAAATATTCATTTAAATTATTAATATAATTATTATAATTAAATATTATTATAATTAAAAATTATTATAATTATTTCGGCATTATCCTGTTGAACCTATGGCATACCAAAGAGGACAGAGGGGACAGGGCTTTGTTTTTCACGCGCAAAACTTTTGTTCACACCACATGTCGTTTTGGTAACCCGACCGAAATGGGGTAGCCCAAAGTGGACGCACCAAAGCGGCCACTTCGCGCTCACCGGTACACAAAAAGGGAATTTATTTTTTTTCACCCCACTCATTGTGATCTTTTCGCGCGCGCTCTCTTCCACTTTAGGGTGCGCTAGGTGGCTTAGGCTTAGGCAAGCCACCTGCCCGTTTTTAGGGTTCATCTCTTAGGAGGGTGGAGCAGGGTTTAGGGAAGGGGCGAGGAACACCGGCTTGGCTTGGCTGGGCGGCCTTTGCTGGGGCAATCGTGAGGCGGTGCAGGCGGGGTGAAGGAGGGGAATTGAGGCAAATGCAGGCCGTGCCGGCGGCTGCGGCCGTCATTGCCTTGCAAGACCATGGCCGGGGCTGAGGTAGGGTTTGGCAACCAGATTGGTGCAGCCGGTGCGGAAGGCGGGTTAGGGTTTGGCGGGCATGGGATAGCATCGAAGAAAACTTAATCGCAGAAGGAAGTGTGGAAATCTTGAAAACATAGTGTCCCGACTCTTTGTTTTCAAAGTTGGAAGGACAAAAAATTTGAAGCCAAACTTCGGGTTTCGAGGAGGAAAAGTGTGTGTCCCCTTTGGTGCTTGGCCGCTCTTGGTTAAGGCGCCAAAGCGGACATAACACCATGTGCTGCGAGAAAACAATCCGTACTGGAATCTAGGGTATATTCCTGTAGATGCCTACGCCTTGCGTGCGTTTCGCGAGAAAAAAAGAGCCCCATCCCGTCTATCCTCTTTGATATGCCATATGAACCACCCCTCGAGGTACGGTACTAATTTTTAGAGTCATTGTAAGAAAAACTAGATAATTTTAAAAATAAATACCACTTAATCCCATCATATGCCTAGTTATCCATAAGTAACTATTGGAGCCGATGCAGCAATGTATGGCAGCCCTTATTCTCGGGCAAAGGTAAAGGTGGGGAGTTTTAGTGGGTGAGGGAGTTCTTCCCAAGTCTCACATAACCTGCGATGGTATCTAGGCACGTACTCAGATGACCTCGGAAAGAGTAAAGTCTCTTCCTGTTGGGATGATACGATGATGTGTAACATAGGGGAATCAGAACCCTTGCTGAAGATTTCTCCCCCGGGGTTGTTTTGATTTATTTTTAAAATACCAAATTAAAAAAAATCCATAAGTAACTAACCCTTTGACTGGAAGGCGGGCAATAAATATAAATCGTGGATTGTAAAGTACATGAAAACATCTGGAGTCTAGTTATCAGTATGGTCGATACTCAGGTGGTTGCACTTCTTCCACAGCTGTGCGAGGTGGATCAGAAACGGAAGTCCAGCTTAGTGTTGGAGTCGAGTTCCAAGACGACGAGGCTGCAGGAGAGTGAGCGGGAGGAGCGACCTTGCGATTACAGCTCTCACAAGTTGCAATTAGGTCAATGGCCTCCTCAATCATCCGTAGAACTTCACACATATTTGGCCGATTTTTGCTATACCGTTGGCAGCACAGGATAGCGCAATGGATAATCTTTGTCACAGATTTGCGGCTATAGGTGCCTCGCAGTCTTGGGTCTGTGACGGCCTCACACCCTTGAGTAGGATAGAGGGAGTTGAACCAGGGAAGAACCTGCAGGGCAATTAGTTGAAGTTGGGTGGTGCTCAAAATAAATAAGCTCGGAATGTGACTTGCAAGTTTGGAGACAGAGAGTCTAAGTACCTCCCATTCGTGCTCTGCCTTGGTGAGATCAACTGCTCGTCGTCCAGTGACGAGCTCGAGTAGAACAATGCCGAAGCTGTACACGTCGCTCTTGTGAGTCAGCTGTCGGCTGACATGGTAGAGTGGATCTACATAGCCTCTGGTGCCCTTCACTCCTGTTGTGAGATGTAGTTTGTCATCGGGAACCACTGTGGAGATGCCAAAGTCTCCCACTTTCGCCCTGAGATCTGCGTCCAGGAGTATGTTGCTTGGCTTGAGATCCCGATGGATGACACTGATCTTCGTTTCTGTCTGTTCACGAATGAGGATGAGAGCAGGACATCAGAGCTGCTGTGAGCATTCAAGGCCTATTTGAACAAGCTGGACAGCAAGGGCTACGCTTACCCTTCTGGACATCCTGTTGTCTCGGACTCCCTTTACTGAAGGTTCAGATCTCTGCTTGAACGGAAAACACACGTCAGACTCTAGTAGCCAGATCAAAGGTAATGAAGCTTGGAAACAGAACACTGGCCTCAGAAAAACATTACTCCGCAGTGTAGATAAACCACTGCTCGAGCAGCATCATGGGCAATTCTCAATCTATCTGCCCAGCTTAGCACAGTGACCTCAGAAACTGGGCCATACAAATGATCAGCCAGTGTCCCATTCGGCATGTACTCATAGACCAGCATCACCTTGTTGGAGGCACTGTCGGCATTGCAATAGCCCAGTAGCTTCACCAAACGCCTGCATTTGCAAGCCACGAGTCACCGACCCAAAATGATACGGTTCAAGAAGGCCTTCAGTAAGAACATCTTGCCTCCACAACAATAACTTGGACGGACTCCTGATATTCCAGAAACGGTCGATGCTTACCGGTGATGAAGAGCAGACAGGATCTCTATCTCCTTCAGCATCTCCTTCATCCCACCTTCTTTAGTTGTCGGTATACCTCGCTTGACGGCTATGAGCGTCCCAGATGGCAGCGTCCCTTTGAAAACCTCCCCAAATCCTCCGGCCCCAATTTTTGTGGTAAACTTGTTTGTTGCATGCTCTAAGTCTTTGTAGGCAAACACCCTCAGTGGTCGATGGAAAGAAACCTTGCAATTGGGGCACTTGTGCCGACTCCCACTAGGCTGAGTGCAACAGTTCAGATAAGGGACCAAGAATCTGTGACCACAAGCGCACTTTTGTTTGTGGAAGAGAAACATGCCCAGTACAGACATCACCATCAACGAGCCTCCAAACAAAGTCGCCCTCCGACGAAACCTCGCCAAGCCTTCTGTCCTCGATGCCACGTATGGATATACATCATTCAGCAAACTAGACGTCAATTGCCGCCGACCTGGAAACGTTCCTACTGGAAACGGTTTTGGCACACCACCATCTTCAGATCTGCCTGTGACCTGAAGTTCTATGTCAATGGCAGCTTCTGGTGTTCTGTCCAGGCTATCTTTCGAGCTCTCTGTATGATAGGTTCTCCCTCCAGGATCATGGGTAAGCTTCCTCGAATGACTCCTTGATATCTGCCCTTGCCGTGCTGCCGGTTGCATGTGGCTTCTGTCTGCGAACCTCTCCTGCTTTCCTGTCCATGTGCTGCCACCTTTCAGCAAAGGCTGAGTCCCCCCTCCCCCTTGTCGACAGTCTCCAGACGTGACTTCTCCATATCCCAAATGCTTCCTGCCGGAGCTACCCTTCCACAAATCTGTGTCAGCTTCCTTCCTAAACAAAACAAAGTCAGGGTGGTCAGGGCCAGCCTGAGCTTCAAAACGCTCTGCAGTGACCTGCCAAACAGTCCCAGTCTGCTTTGAGTATCTGAGGAACCCAAGCTCCCTGATAGCAGAAACAGACACACTCCTGTTCGATGCTACGAGAGAGCAGACAGTGGACTTGCTCACCAAAGCACGTATGACAGCAATATGCAGAAGGGCAGCCAGAAATATGATTGCCACTCTCCATCTTCGCATTCTTCTTTCCTCGGGCGATCTTCCAGATCCGGAACACTTAAACTGCCTGTCGAAAGGATCAATCTCGCATCTCCAGCCTTATTCCATCTCTCTCGTTACTGCCACAAAAACATCAATATCTTCCAGCAGCAATCACCATGCCCCCTGCAATCCATCACCACCTGCAAGCAGGTGGCCGCGTCACCGGCTGCTGGGCTCGTGGGGGAAAGGGCTAGGCCGACCCATTTTAAGCCCTATTTGTCCCATGTCCAGGCTCTCTCGCTGGACATCATCGTAATGCCCGCCTGCTCCATTGGCGGTTCTCACAGCCTGGCCCCCATCCCACCACATCATCAGCCGTATTAGGACTAACTCCACCAAAAGGACAGACAACGCAGCTCGACCTGGCAGATTCATCTCCATCTCACTACTTGTCCCATCCGGGGAATAGCGTGCAGCTGTGCCGACCGAGGGTGCCTTAGCCTTGTCCCCATTATGGCCACTACGGGAGTGACATACACAAGGCAGCAGATGCGGCTTAGCACAATTCTGTGAGGTTGAGTAGATTCTTGGCTTACCAGAAAGCGATGCGCGTAGCCTGCATGGTTTTACTTTGAGGCAGGGTGAGCAACACCGTTACACCGATGGTGACAGGTGATCGGCACAGACAATGAAACTGGCGCTGTGCTCCATGCCACACGCCTCTTCATGCTCTGGACAGCAACTGCCTCACCAGCAGCCCACCGCCCATTTGTAGCCTGGAAGAAGCAACCTTCCCAATCCTGCTTCCATCTACCTCCCTTTCTCCCGGTTACGATTGTACAGTCATAGCACCCACCAAGTGACAAGCCTCCTCCTCCACGACCACATGTTGAAACACGAAATTCTCCTCCAGGACACTGTCAGTACAATGGTCGGAGTTGACCTGCTATCTGTGGCAACGGGAAGCGGGAGCTGGAAGGGGACCCAGCTGCTTCTCAACAACCCGGACATGAAGTTCTTGGGACTTTTGTTTGGCGCACCTGCAGGAGCAGCTCTCTGGGTCGGGATGTCAGTGGTCTCGCAGCAGACGGCACCTGCCGTTTGTTGTGAGCAGTTGTCACCCGTCAGCAGCCTGACATGAGTTCCACCCTCCTGCTTTCCTCTTTGCTCTCACAGTATTCTGTCCACACACATTACTGGAGTTGTTAGCCCGGAGTCCTTCATTACAATTCCCGCAGCCTAACATTCTGCAGTGCTGGCATGGGATCCACGGCAGACTTCCATATCTTGAGTGAATGCATTGCTACTGGAGGAGATTGCATCTGCTATGCGTCCCGTCACTCTGCTTCCTGTAATGCAGTAGTTCGAGTTGGAGGAGGAGGTGTTCCACGGACTGCTGCAGCCCTGCTTGAGTAACATTAAGACATGGGCAGCCTATGCTTGCCGATGACTCTTCAGACTTTCCATTGTGCTGCCAAACCCCCTGAACTTCCAGACTTTAACATGAAACTGGATGACAAACTGAGATGGATGCATTTGCATCGTCCCTTTTTCACCAAGACCAACAGTTTTCCTGCGCGACACCCATTCATCAATCCCAATTCTGTTCGAATCCACCCATCACATAATGCAAGGATGTCCGCGCATGGATCCTGAACAACAAAACCAGCATTACCAATCACAGAAGGGAATCTCCCTTCCCTTGATTAATGGGCGATAATCATGGACAACGAAATGACAAAACCAGTACACACTCAAGTGACAGTACGTGAAGAGACAGCTGATGCCTCCCCAGACAGCTGAAGTCCCGGAGACCTTTCCGCCGGGAGAAATTTTGGCACACAAGTATGGTGACGTTGACTTCACCACGCGCCTTCCAATGCCTGCCAGCGTCCCGAGCCTGAACAGCCTGGCACTGGCAGCCCATTCAATCATATCATGCCACGTGTTACAAGCATGCGTTTCGCAACAATGCGGCGGATGTGACCCATCTCAACCGGGGAGGACAAAGCGACAAAGCAAGGAGACACAGAGACTGACTAGAGTTTGCTGAGAACAAAAGAATCGATGCAGCACGCCAGTGGCCAGCACACGCGGATAACAGAAGTGCCACACAAATGGCAGCTGCCTACTTGTACCACGCTGCCGCATACCAGCAGGCAGCATCTCTCCTGTAAGCAAATTACTAGGCAACAATCACACATTCGTTGCTTGCGGAATGTGAAAGAACCTACTAAGAAACAATCCTCTTCCATTTCATCCTTTCCATCCTTGATCAACTGACTTTAAACTCTACGCTGACACTAGTAGGGGAGGAGGACGAGATCAACTACTTCGGCACCGCTTTCGGTGCACCTACTGTTAAATTAACAAAAGCACACAAGAAGATGCGCGCAGGCCAAAGAACACGGATAGCTATCCTAGAAGGTGCAGAGTCTGTCAAGTCAGTAAGTTCAGCTAAGCAATGGGGAAGGGACATATGTACGCTGGAAAGGGAGTAAAAGGGAAAGAGGTGGTTTGAAAGCAGAAGTCCTAAACTCTGCTCCTCAGCTCCTTCCTCAAGATCTTGCCAGAGGCAGACTTTGGCACAACGTCGATGAAGTGCACATGGTGAATCTTCTTGTAAAAAACCACCTCCTTGGCGACGTACTCCTTGAGGGCCTGCTCTGTGACGTCGGATCCCTCTTTCCGCACAACAAACGCCACTGGGACTTCCCCGGCTGCCTCATCCTTCTTCGACACAACAGCAGCGTCAGTCACATCCGGGTGAGCCAGCAGCAAAGCCTCCAACTCCGCAGGGGGCACCTGGAAACCTTTGAACTTGATGATCTCTTTTACCCGGTCCACAATGAAAATCTCACCATCCGAGTCCACCACACCAATGTCACCTGTATGCAACCAGCCGTGGTTGTCAATAGTATTCGCAGTAGCCTCCGGGTTGTTGAAGTATCCCTTCATGATCTGCGGCCCACGGATACAAATCTCCCCAGCCTCGCCAACCGGCAAGCTCACTCCGCTTTCGGGATCCACGACCTTCAACTCGGCATTCCTCATCACCATTCCGACCGACCCCGACTTCATCTGCTTCGGCTCCTTCGAGAAGGCCAGACTCATAGCCAACACCGGCCCCGCCTCCGTCATCCCGTACCCCTGCCCTACTGTCGCCTGAGGCAGCTTCAACCGGAGCGCATCCTCCAACTCCTTTCCGAGCGGGGCCGCACCAGACAGCACCCTGGTGATGCTGCTCAAATCATATTTCTCCACAATAGGACTCTTGCTGATGGCCAACACGATAGGCGGCACCACAGGCGCCACGCTAATCTTATACTTCTCCACCAACCTCAACAAGCTCTCAATCTCAAACTTCTGCATAATCAACAGCGCCGCTCCGGCACGCAGCCCGCACAGCATCACAGAATTCAAGGAATAGATGTGAAACATAGGAAGCAGGCACAGCATCACATCGTCTGTGGTCAGATGCAGGTGAGGACAGTCTCCATCCACCTGCTGCGCCACGCTCGAGATCAGGCTCTTGTGCGTCAACATCACACCTTTCGGGAGCCCGGTCGTGCCAGAGCTGTACGGCAAGCATACAACGGACTCCGGATCAACATCCACCGGGGTAAACTTGCTCTCATCCGCCTCCAACAGCAAACCGGCGCTCTCACAGCCTTCCGGGGGGGCATCGATCGTCAAAACCTTCGCTCCCAGCCCGGCCACCTTCCCGGCCCAGGCGCTCTGCGTGACAATGATCTTGGCTCCTGCTGCCTTGATCTGGTTCGCCAGCTCCCCGGCCGTATAGAACGGATTGGCCGTGGTCACCACAGCCCCCCGCAGCGCCACACCGAGAAAAATCAGCGCAAATTCGCAAGTATTCGGCAGCAACAAGCACACAATCTCCCCCTTCCCGACTCCCAGGGCCACCAGCCCGGCGGCCACCCGCCTCGACACCACCTCCACCTCGCTGTAGCTGTAGGTCTTCCCCGTTGGCCCGTCGATCAGACACGGCTTGTCCCCGTACTGCTGCGCATTCTGGAGGGAGTAATGCGCAAGATTGAGAGTGAAGGGGATGTCAATGTCGGGCAAGTTGGAGCGGAAAATATGCTCCCCGGCCTCCATCTCCGCGGGCATGCTCAGCGGCACAGCCGCCGGCTGAGGAGGTGCAAGAATCGGCGCCATCTCCTTCCTCCTCCTCACGCGAATCCTTCAGACTGCAGCTGCGGCTCAGACCGAGAACTCCACGCCTCCCCGCGATCGCGCGCACCGGCTTCACCTTCCTCGGAGCAACCCCGGATGCGAATATGCAGGGCGCAGGGAGGGAAAGCAGAGGAGCTCGCCTTCAGAGCGACCCCGCGGGTCCTCTATGAACTACGTGGCTATGGCTGGAGTCCGACTTCGCTCGGCCTGCCCGCGCAATAAGAGAGGAGCGAAGGGAGAGGAGAGAGAAGGCGCGACCGGGCTCAGCCTCAGACGCAGGCTGGAAATTATTGCAACTGACTGGCGCCTCGGCGGAGCACGTCACTGCGTGTCTGAACCAGGGACCAGCGTCCCCGTCCCTCGGTGCATAGTACATACTGCTGCCATCTCGGATCTCGGGCCAGGACGCAACCGCAACTTTGGGTTTATACCCAACTACATATGCGCAACGTCAAGCGCCAATTATTGTTACTCTACGTTCCAACTTACTATCGAGGCTTGACATACGAGGTTTTCAATCGTAGGTTATTCAGATATTATATGATAAGTAATTTTATCTTTGGTAAAAAAATAACTAGTCTTTGAGCAGCTTAAGAACCTGGATGACCGAGATCTAGATATATAAGATATTTATTGAGTTGAGTTCAAAAGTTTACATAAAAGATTCAACCTATTATATATAGAATAATATTACATTTATTAATATTTATTTTATAGACATAAGTTATCATAATATTAACATATTATTATAATATAATAATTTATATCAGACAGAGTTTGTACAAAATCTTCATATATATATTCACCTAACCTTTGCAAGACAACTCATATTTTATGTACACAAGTCCCATATATGAATGGCTGGTCTTCCAAGGACGACTTGTCGACTTGCCCAGCCATTCTTCCAAGGACGACTTGTCGACTTGCCCAGCCATTCTTCCAAGGACGACTTGTCGACTTGCCCAGCCATTCTTACAAGGACGACTTGTCGACTTGCCCAGCCATTCTTCCAAGGACGACTTGTCGACTTGCCGTTGTCGGATAACCTCAGCCATTGTATCCCCAGGACAACCGACCAACCGAACCCGTGCTATTTCTTTGTATTTTGGATAAGAAACGTACAACGCAGAAACCAGAGCATTTAACCTCAGCCAGGACGAGTGACCAACTGGACTCGTGTCATTTCTTTCTATTTTGGATAAGAAACGTACAACGCAAAAACCAGAGCATTATAATCACCAATGCACCCGGACTCCGACACATACACGACCTTCTCTTTCACTATTTTTATCTACCTCATAGCTTCCTTCTATATATCTCACTCACTCCTGAGACTTTTCGGCCTTGGAGTTCTCATAACCTTCCACATACTTATAAATTGATAGATCAATATTAAAGTTTATTACACGCTGTAGGTCTGGCTCTTGAAAAATATGCATATATAATTAAAATAGTATATTATATAATTTATTTAAATTATTTATTAGTTTTTATCTATTAGATAAACAGTGAAAATTTTTATTGTACCTATTGGCCACCTGTGTGCTGGCCCGATTTGATCGTGAATCGCGATTCGCGATTCGCGATTTTCACGATTCTCACGGTTGTGGGGGGTTTTATGTGAACACGCCGGCGGCCGCGAGGGTCCTTCGGGACTCGAGCGTCTCGCGGAGCAAGGCAGATGCTTGCCATTATATGCCGCGGCCTCGAGTTGGTGGTACAGTAAAAAGCGCCATCAACTCCGCCAACCCAGTGCCGTGTCAAGTGAATCGTACACGCACGACTAGTATGTACATATACGGTCCGATGTCACAGCCGATGGACGGCTGTGGCTGGGGCTGTGGCTGGGGCTGGGGCTGGGGCTGGGGCAGGTCACAGGTAGCAAACTGGCGGGCGACGTGTCCACCCTGCGCACCTCTGCAGGCGCTCGTGCCTGCTTTTTCTCGGAATACGTTTGCAGAGGTGTCAGGAGGTAAGGGTGGGTCGTTTCACACTGGCGTCGCGGGAGGATTCGGGCGTTTATGGACCTTCGAGCTTTTCTGTTGGCGGGAGCGGGGAGCCCGGACCCGTGAGCGGACTGGCGGGTCGGCGGATTTGCGGACTCGAGGTGAGGTGAGGTGAGGTGAAGTGCATTTGCGATCGGATCGTGGAAGGTCGCTGCGATGCGGTGTCTGCGTAAGCGCCGGGAGCTTTTCTTGAAGCAGATGCCGGTGGCCGAGTGGCGGTGTGCTAGTGTGCCTTGTGCGTCCGCCTTTGCAAAATAATTTGGTTTGCAACGCAAGGAAGACAAGGCGGATCGAGGAGCATGAAATTTCTTCGATTTGTGTAGGTGATGCTGTTGAAGATGGAGGTGGCTTGAGACAGGAGTGAGCTTCATCGTAGCGTGGCCTCCGGAAGTTGCATGTGTGATGCGAGATCCGTGTTTCAGATTTCCAAACATTGGTCGTATAGAGCGTGGTGCTGGAGGGTGAGGGATAGACCATGTCATTGTTTGTACAGTAGTTGTTGTGTAGGTCGGTTTTGCAGCGCCTATTATTGGTCGGACTGGTGTGCGGTGCAACTTCATCAGCTGCCTCGCATCACATTTAGATGAATCTCATTCGTTTTAAGCGATCTCATCAGAGGTGCGGCCTGATTCCATGCAGATCTGGAGATCTTATAAGTTGCAGAGCAAAGAGAAATACATTCCCCAGCTTTTGCAGAATTGCAGGTTGCCTCTCGCATTGTTGACGGGGCGGTAAGTGACGGGGTGGAGGCAAGTCGTGCTGTGCGAATAAGCTGATGTCAGGGCATGTGACCTTTCTTCAGCAGCTGAAGGACATGATTTTACTAATCAAGATCAACAGGCGGTCAAAGCTCAGAGGCATTTTTGGCGCGGAAACGGGCCTGGGACAGTGTGCGAGCAGGTGGATGCACGAATGTATTGGCAAAGTCCGATCTAGACTACCATGTTTTCGCCAGGGAACTCAACAAGCTCCTTCCACCGATCACCAGAGCTGCATTGTTCTGCGTGCTTCAGCTGTCGCTTTCGTCGCTTGCGAAATTTTGCAGACCGTGCGACTCCTCCGCGTCTCTAACTTCGAATCTTCCCCGTGGGGACTCCCCCTACGGAATGCAGATATCTTTCACATCATGGGATTATAACAAGTCTCACACATTGGGGCGTCTGCAGATCTGGCACGTGCTGGCCCAGGACTCATTGGACGGCCAATTTGGATGCCACGCTTGCAACCGTGGTCGGGTGCAACGTTGGAACTGAAGTAACTATCCGAGCCTGCCTCGGTTGAATCATTTGAGTTATGTGTGAAGACTTGAAGACATGATGCGTAAAACCCTCATCCTTGTTGGTAGGTAACTCCAGTCGTGGTAGTGAAACATAGCACTACGTACATGTACTTGCTGTGTTACCCCTGGAATATTGCTTGCTTCCAATCTGGATCTCTTTCTGCAACACGGTCCCAGGGGACTGGGGGGTGCCTGTCAGGGATCTTGTTCTTTTACAGTCACATTGTCGAATTGATATACCTGGAGGATGGTGGGTCGCACTTGCGGTCTGCAACGGCGGTCAAGAACTTGCAGATTCCTCTGTATGCACCAAGCGCCACCATGCAGACGCGTGATACTGTGGAACGCTTGGACACTAGTACTGCCTCACCTGCAGTTGCAGTTTTCAGCACATTCAAGTGTCGGAACCTCAGCAGAAGTTGCAGTTTTCTCCACATGTCTGATAGAACTGTAGAAGAGGACAACGGGATTGAGTCCGAATTATATTACAATTTCCGTAGTCACCAACATGAGGCTACGAAGAGTGCGTCCACTGATACTGATAGGACAAGCAGCAAACAACTGTATTGCAACTGATGAGGTTTGCACCTCCTACGAAAGCTTCATATTTTTGGTCATCCACAAGAAACAAGTCAAATCCACACATCACCCAGCTTGGCCAGTTCAAAATTCGGTGCAACGCTCCTTAGGCTGCAGAAGAAATTTCCTGTGCCTCCCCTATGAGCCGCCTTAGGCGTATGGAGGATCTATCATCGCCCACTCGAATACTTGTTCATACTGAACAGCTGCCCTGTCCCATGAAAAGTCTTGGGTCATGCCGCGTTTCATTATCCCTTCCCATGCTTCCTTTTCATTCCGATAGGTCCAGATTGCTAGCCAGAGAGCCTGCAGACACATTCAACCATTAGGCATCGACTAGTACAAAGAGCTCCAATTAACACAAGGGACTGGCTGAAAGCAAAATACCCTCATCATGGCATCCTTCGTCAACGGAGAAAATGTCCATCTGAAAGAGCATCGATCAACCAACCCACATCAGACACAGCCAACTACGTTGTGAGGGCAATCACACATCCAAATGATACAATTCACTGCTTGCATTTGCCACAAACTCTCACCCTGTGCCAGCCCCCTGACCGCTGTTGGCGACAGGGTTAAAGTCTTGTATCGTATCCTGCACAGAATGACATCAAGCATTAGCTTGGTACGAGACCTTAAGTATGTAGTAAGTAAATAAGTAAGGAGGTGCCAGGCATAGCAGGAGTCACGAGAGCAAAAACGATTGGCAAGGTGAGGCCACCTACTCTGAGGCCACCAGTAGAGTGGGCTACAGGAACTGTGCCATATCTCATGGCATACAGCTGGTTTAGACCACAAGGCTCAAATCTTGAAGGCATCAGCAAAATGTCGCAACTGAAAAGCCATCAAGTGAATGATAAATATTCTCAATTTGACGCTCACAATTGCCACGAGAGCGAAGCTCAAAGCAGCTCATCCTCATCTGACATGAATTACCCGGCTGTGATGCGATGTGCCACAGGGACACTGAATCCTACCCACCCCCGAAACTTTTCCTTGTACTGAGATTCAGCCCAGCTCATCCAAGTCTCAACATCTCTTTCCCCGCTTCCCAGCATGACCTGTTAAACGTTGCCACCATGTCATGCCCAGTCACGACGTCAGAGCAATACTATATGCCACAAAATGACACAAAGCAATTGTTATGCTACTACATCCTAGCTAGCTAGCTATTAGTCAGCAACTGTACCATTTGGACATCATCACTCAGCAACTCTGGAAGACCTGCTTGGATAAGATCAGGACCCTTCTGGTAGTCAAGACGTCCAATGAATCCAACCTGTGAAAAAGAAGGCGTTAGTTGATTGCTTGTACAACCAGAAAGGCTTCAACATCGTGCAACTGTGCTTTTGGTTTTCATAGTATGCTCTTAAGGAACTTGCCAGAGGGACTTCTGGACGAACTGGAAGGCCAAGTTCTTTTTGAAGAGCTGCCTTGCATTCTGCCTGCAGTTTCATAAAAAAGTACTGATGAGAATCATCCGATACAACCAGTTACTGATTTAACCTTCGATCGCAAGAGCACCAACCTTCCCAGACAAATCTTCAACAACATACTGAGAAGCAATGTGCCTGTCAGTTGCAGGACTCCAGTCATCCACGTCAACACCATTTGTAATACCTGAGAAGCAATGTGCCTGTCAGTTGCAGGACTCCAGTCATCCACGTCAACACCATTTGTAATACGTATTCACATCTATTAGCAGTGTTCCCATCAAGTTGGATCCTTGGATGACAGATGCAATTAAGGATAGGGGATACCATTGATAACTGCATTCCGACCGCGCAGAAGAGCATCAAGGCCTTGGCCACCCTCTGCTGTGGTTATTTCCCAGGCATAACCCTACAATCAGATGGTGCCAAACAAGCTCAGACACATCTATCTACATAACAACTCTGGCACATATACAAGTGTTGAAGGAGATATGACTTCCTACTCTAACCCCAACAACCCCACTGGCACAATCAGGGCACCAGCAAGAACTATTCAGATCTTGATTTACCTGGCTGACTGTCAAGATGCGGTCAGCTGTCACAATAGCACCTTTCAGGTGATTCACAGCCTCACCCTTGTCCAATGCATGTTTTCTTGCCCAGGTTGGGAAGACCCATTCCAGGGCACCATACCAATCAGGAGGTAATCCAAGGTTTCCGTAAGTAGTCCCTGGTTCAACACCCTGCCCGAGAATGGGAGACGCCATGTCAGATATGGATGAGCCAATAGCAACCTCAGAGTGAAGAGTGTGTCTCGCAAGACAGACCAAAGCACGAACTAACCTGGTGGGCAAGGTTATGAATAGCCAGAATGGAACGAGACCCTTGATAGACGCCATGTCTCCTATACTTTGCCGCTACCAGGCTGCCATCCAAGATTAAAGCCAGATTTCTAAGTCAGCTACATTGGAAGGCAGTGTCGACAGAACTTTCATGCTAAGAGTCCATCAAGAGCGAATTATCAACCAAGAAACAGTTCCTTCCAGGCATACGGTAGGTGAAGAGAAAGAGTACATACACTGGAACAAGACCAGCATGCCAGTCATTGGCAACAAATATGCACTTGTCTCCATAGGTGTAGCCCCCCAGAGGCAGGACAAGGGGAACTTCACAAGCGGCATGACACAAAAGCGTAAATCGGAACTGCGCAAAACATGAGAACAAGTCAACCACTTGCAAGGGCGACAGACACACAAAATTAATGCCCAGCCATCCGCACCAACACAGAAGAATAGTTTAGTTTGTGACAATATACCTGATTGTCACCGAATGCACCTCGTGTATCTCCATAAGGAGTGCCAGGTCTGTGGTATGATGGATGATCCACAAACACCTGGAGGAAAGCAAGTCTCAGAGGTGGCACCCAAGGCTAACTCGGGAACCAAGCAGGAAGCAAGACAAATCCCCGATAGCAATAGGAGTGCAGATTAGTAGTTCAGCTCATTGCATACACTTTAAGGAAGTTTACTTACCCAATCCACACCACCCCTGTACTCATGAAAGAAGGCTACTTCGTGCTCTCCACCAAAACACTTTACTTTTATTCGACACTGACAATCAAAAGCTCCAGCATACTTGTCATCTGTCACTCCGTTCATGTAGCGAGGAGATACCACCATCACTCTGTGCCCTCTTTCCGCCAGGGCAAGAGGCAAAGAACCACAAACATCTCCCAACCCTCCTGTCTTTGAATAAGGAGCCACTTCTGACGAGACAAACACAATGTTGAAAGGATTCTTGGTTTTCCTATTGCCATCTTCCAGATCACTTCGGGCAAGCTTTGTGCCTTGCAACCCATCATATTCAGTTCCTGGTTCATCTGCTGTGGGTGCTGCAAGCGGATTCTCAAGGTCAGTGACCACGTCGTATGGTGTAAAAAACCTTGCAGCATCAGCACCAAACAGATGCAAACTTGAGATGGTGTTGCAACATGTACCTCTTGGAAACGTAGCAGCCATGCCGATAACAGGAGCGGTGGCTCCATCTGCTCCTGCTGATGGGGCCAGGATATTTGCCCGGGGGCGATTCACATCCACTGCCGAATCTCTGCGCAACAGGCCAGCCTCTGCTGATTCAGCACTGGATTCAGAAATGATTCGTCGCAACTCTGCATTCTCAGCCTCTATCTTTTTTATTTCCAGTTCAATGTCATCCGGGTCGTTGGAAACAAGGACATAGTTGGCAGGATAGTCATCGTCAACAATAAGACTGTTTTGACTATCCGCCTCAGGGACAGCTGTGGATGTGGATCCTGAGCCACTCAATCCCAAATCTGTAGTTGCAAGGGCATCAGCTGTGAAATAAATCCAATCATCTGCAGTAGCTCGCGAAGGAGAAGCAGAAGCATTGGTGTCGGTATGTCGTCTCGACCTAATTGCGAAAGAAGTGCCGAACATGCTCCGCGAGGCCCATGACAGCGATGCGGCAGGAGAGTGGACATTCACCACACTGCATAATCCGTCAGAAACCAAACGCCTCGTCTTCTTGCTCCTCCTGCCCCCTGTGGTGTGGCTGGCCAGGACAGCAGAACTCCCGAGCTGCACTGCTGCCATGGCCACCTCCATCATCAACGCCCAGCACCCCTGAGCGCTCCTGCTATCTGGAACTCAAACTACAGATTCTGCGCAACCCATCTGCACCAACATATGAGTCAGCAACATGAGAATACTGTAATGTAGGGCCTTCCAACACTAGAACAGTGTCCAAAAGCCTTCCAAAATGAGATCTTTGCAAGCCTTTCAGCATGAGAATACTGTGGACCTTTCGACATGACACACTGTAAGCCCCTCAGCATCCAAATACAGTAAAGCCTCTTTCAGTAATTCAGCATGCCCCTTTCAGTAAAGCCTCTTTCAGTAATTCAGCACGCAAATACTATCAGCCCCTCAGCAAGAAAAATACTGTAAACCTTTCAACGGGAGAATGCTGCAAGAAAAATACTGCAAGTTTTTCAGCACGCACATTGTACAAGCTATTTCTGCAACCAAACTGTACGACCAGAACAATACCAAACATCAGCTTCCAAAGATGGAGTCGGAAAAAACAAACCTGCCGACAACCAACAAAATCACTTTGCACAACGACACATGATACGAAAGCTCAAATGACGGTGACCGAATTCCTTCATCTAGCCACTGCCCACCGAGCTTCGACAAGTTGTGAACAGGCGGAAGAAGCCATGCAAAGCCATACTAGTGGATCCAGCCCGCTAACGCCCACATGCACGCCCACAAACCCAAAGAAAAGGAGACTTGAAGAAAACGCTCAGAATTCGCCACCGCACCTCCAGCACCAGGTGCGACAGCTGGCAGGCTGTGGAGCTAAGACCAGAATTTTCTGCCAGCAGGAAAGGCTGTGACTTTGCTGCCAAACGCGGGAAATTGCAAGGAATTCGGAGACTCAAAGTGCGAATAGCGAGTCCGAACCAGCTGCTTCCTACAGCGAGCCGCATTACCTGAACAGTGGGCGATGCCCACCGGAGAAGAACCTTCCCAGAACCTTCCGAGTGGGCACAGCAGGCGGCAAGAGCGATGCCGGACGTGAAAGGACAAGAGGAAGAAGAGAAATTGGCGGTGGTTTCAGGCCGCGGCCGCGGCGTCGCAATGCAATGGGTGATGGGCAGAAGAGCAGGTTGACGTAATGGACAGGATCGCACGGTGCCAGAGAGGAGGGAGGAGAGGTGGCAGCGAGCCAGGGGCCGAGAAGATGTGTGGGTCCGCCCCACGTCTTTTGTGGCCGGTAGATTCGGACTGCCGACAGCCGGTCACACCGACCAGTCACTCCGGTGGCGAAAATTCCGTTCATCATGAGAGTCGGCTAGAATATGGCTATGCATGCCGCCAAGAGGTTTCCTTTCGGAATCCAAGACTAGTATGGTAGATTGTAGTACAGCACCCTCCGGTGCAGATGTGACTGTTTCCCGAACCCACGACCGACACTTGCAGTCGACCAATATCGAGGGACCTCAAGATGCGCTAACAGATGCAGGACTGAGAAAATTTACCGGCTTCGAGAGAGGAGGATTAATATACACCGCGCCTATCGGGGCCACCTGAAACCAACCTGTGTGGGTTTCCGTCCTACTTGCCGCGTCCAGCGCCAATGTGGCAGAGGGGGTCCTGCTCCTGTTCCATCGGTTACTCATAGGCCGGCTGCTGCAATGTCTGACATAAAACGACATTGCTGGGTCCGCGCCTTGTGAAAAATACAACGGACAGATGTTGCCCGCGGAATTGTTCTTAGGGGCTGCCTCTTCCTCCTGTCCCATTTTGCAAACCACTTGGCATCGAGTCGAGACGATCTACTCTCCTGCCGTCACTGCCTACATCCCTTCTCAAAGCCTCGGCTGGAGGGGGCCGGTGGAGCCTGAGCCGCAACTTTGTGCTACCACTGTTGGGTCCATCGTCCATGGAGTAGCCATTCAGACCGGCCTGATTGAGACTTAAGGACTCAGGACGATGGTCGTAGGAATGCTCAGCGTTGCTGCCTCGTCCATTCATGCCTGGCCTTGGTAGTACCATGTCCCCTCCGCCTTCATATTCCCTGGATGATGGGTCCTCTTCCTCATCCGCAGACAGCTCTGATCCAGCACTAAGCTCCCCTTGAGATTCATCAGCCCCCCTATCTTCAGCTTCCTTGTCATCATCGGGGTAACCCCTATCTACCCTGTAGTTCCCCTCAGCTTCTTCATCTACCTCTTCCATCTCACTATCGAACTGCTCATGGCGATCTGCACCACGACTCAACCTCGTACTTCGCCTTAAACCCCAATTCGATGCCTTTTCAGCTTCAACTTGAGATTTTGCTCTTTTGCCTCCACGTCGACGGTCTTCATACCCGCTGCTCTCATGTCCAGAATCAACGTAATCACTATCGGCATTGGCTCCAACCTCATCCTCTGGATCAAATTCATCCTCCTCAATCCTGTATTCATAATCTCTTTCAGAACTAGGCTCTCTCCTCTGTCTTCTCCTTTGCAAGTAGTCCTCCTTAAATACAGCTTCTCCTACAATTTCCTCATCGCTCAATGCCTCACCGTCAGCACTATCAACATATTCATTGTCTGGATATCTCTGCGTAGGACGAGGTTGCCTCCCACTGCATACACCCACAAATTTCTCCTGGTGTAAAAAGCGATGGCAAGACCTAGATATTGAGCAAAAAGATCTGCAAACTGTGACATGGATGACCTGCGTAGAGATACAGCGTATGACTGATCCATGTCAGGAACCGCAGCCTCCTCATGTCCACCCTCATTCCCACCACTGAAGCCTCTCAGTCGTTGGAGATATTCAGGTCTACCATTTGCTCCATTAGACCTTGCATCCTGATTCCGCAAATCTCGTCTGCTAGCTGGTGGCTCTGGTGAAGGATTCTTCTTCCTGTCCATGGACCAAAAGATTAATAAGCGCCATTCGACGTAATTGTGAATCTTAACTTCCACCCTCCAATCAACTGACACAGGACCATTTTCTGGTACCGAACAGAAAACACACCAAAGAAGTCATCCTCATCATTATAGCAACTTACTTTGTAAATTTGATTGCCTCTGATATAGAACGGTCATAGTCGTCTGCGCACAAAAGGAGCCCATGAGACAAGAGCGACCAATAAAAACAAAAGCCCTTGCAAACATAATGCTGATAAAAGAAATGGCCACTACAATTCCATGAGAAGGAACAGGATATCGCTATGTGTATAACTCGTACCAAATGTGTAGGTCACTGGTTTCCTATCTCTTCGAGAGCGTCCACCAGCTAACCCATTTGCAGTCATGCAGCTCTCCAAAAGCATGGCTTGCCTTGCCTGCTTCTTAAGAGCCCTTTCCTTTTTCTGGTTCCAGAATCATAATCAGAATTACCTCCTCCATCTCATTCAAAAAGTTCAAAACCAATTACAGGGAAGATGGTCAAGCTGGTACATTCACTTACCTTGTGAAGTTCCTCAATGAATGGCATAACATCTGTGTTTATCTTCCTCCCCAAATTCACTTCAGCCTTGTTCCTGCTAGCGCAGAGCCTTTCCTGCCAGATCATTACATAATGATGCAATGCTTGTGCAACAACTGCGACCAAAAATTGGAAGTCACATCCGGTGCAAAGATCAGTTACCACGACATCCTGGAATTCTGTGAAGTTTGTAGCCACCGTTTCCCACTGCCCTGATCCTGGTGGGGGGACTGAACGGCCCTTCACTTGTCCCTTTGACTTGGTTTTTGGTTCTATCCGAGGCAGCTCTCTGTACAGCCTTTGTCCTAGCACCATATCCTCTTCATACCTAAGGAATTTTAAGCTTAACGAGAATTAGTTTTGAAGAAAACCCCAATGTAGCTGGACAATGCACAGTGCTGCAGTTTTGTTGGTTTTCAAATCACCACCGCAACAAAAACTAACCAGTAGGTTGTACCAAAAATGTCTCCAAGTGGTTCCTTACGAAAAACAGGATGTCGATCCTTCATGGACGCATCAATATAGCCACGCAGGTCATCTTGCTGCATGAGAACAGGGAGATTAACTAAGAAATTGCCAGAAGACACATAGGAAACCACAACCACCAGTAGCTGAGAAAAGGAGGACCTACATCAAGTCTTATTTCACAGAGTGCCTTCAAGATTTGAAGGCGCATTCCAGGTTCAAATCCTTTGTAGACTTCAATCTCCTGTCTGCCATCAGGCAAGGATACATCAGTTACCAAAGGCAACTCGTAGTCAAGCACCTCCCAGAGTCTGACAACAAAGTCTCAAAGGATGTGCGCTGCATCAAAGGATGTCAAGAAAATGGATGCACATACCCATGGTTCGCAACCAGAGGGCAAGGTCCATCTCCTACCTGCAAAGAGAACAAGGACCTATGCTTATCTTGTTCACCAAAAGCAGATAACGCTGAGCAACACAGGCACGCCTCATAAGCAAAGGCAAGAAAACCTCAGAGTCCTCATGACATGCTAAGCTTGGAGTATTGGAGAAGTCTGGAATTTCATTACCTTATGCCACCAGTCCTTCAACTTCTTGCAAAGAACAGTCACCCACGTGTCCCGAGTTAGTGCAATTCTAGCAGCTGGAGGAATTGCCTGCAGGAAGGATGGAGCAGCAGCATGACACAACGCTGATCAGCAAGCCTCTCAAGAATCTCCAAAACACCAACATCTGCTCCACATGCCAATGAATTGATCCTGAACATTGAGGCTTCTCAATGCTGAGGTGCTTGAAGAACGGCAAACAGGTCACTGGCAAGAGAAGCTAGGCCCAAACGACACGTGGGGGCTAATGTCATGCTCCAGGACCAATAGATAAGGAACAAGTGCCGCGCACCTTCAGCAGAGCCAAATGAATATCGTCCAGTCTGCTGTTCGGCACCAGCAGCGCAGACTCGAGGTCCTCACCAGTAAACTCATACTCAAATCCAAGTAGAGGACGAAAACACTGCAGTCGAATCAACCATGAGCCCATCCATCAGCATAGACATGCAAGTATTAGATCACCATTCCGACACGGCAGGCAGATAACCTGCCTATTGCTCTTGACAGAAAAAAAGCAGAAAATTGGACTCCCAGAAGCTCACAGCTGAACAAGGCAGCTGCGGTGGACAGAACGGACACGGCGGGAAGGGAGGAAAGACGTACACTGAAGAAGTCTATAACAGACGCAAGCTCCCACATGTTCCGTAGCTGCCAGCGATCATTTTGACCTGGCAAGGGAGGAGTCAAAACGAGCTCAACGGGAGGCTCATATTCCGCAGGTTTCTTCTTCGTAGCCGTGCTCCTAGGGGGAGGGGCAGGTGCAGGCGGGGCTAATCTTGCTGCGGTACGCGCAGTGCAAGCCCGGGTCGGTCGCCTCCGTGGATGCTCGTCCTGCGGTGGCTCCTCATGAAAGTAGGCCATCGGACCATCATCTGCCATGACTCACGACTCCTGGAGAAACGACGTCCCCTCTTCCATGAACCAGCTGCAACTACAGCTCCGTGCGATCCAGACACGCGCGTCCCGGTTTAGGTCACACGGCCTAGCACTGTGAAGACTAAAAACATCCTATACTAATCCAAATACCCTACCCTGGACAAAGAATTGCACCCGGAGACACCATCTCAGCACGCGGAATGCACCGCAACGGCCACGCGCATTGCATCCATTCTCACCGGCCTCATCCAGCTACAGCGATTCCCGTCGCATGCCTCTCCAAGCCTCTCTAAACCAATCCAAGACCCGGCGCATCAGCTCGATATCTGCACCAAAGAGAACCTCCTTTCTCCACTAAAATCCACCGTGAGCTCCCTCCCGCAGCTGAGCTGGACCTTGCCAAGCTCCGGACGCTCAAGACTCCCCTGCCTGCAACAACATCCTTCCTTCTCCAATCCGAACAACCAACTCCTGCTGCCGAATTCCGCTTCCGTCACAGCAAAGAAGCTACGGACTCAACTGCAGAGGCCGGATCTGCGGCCGGCCATCCCGCACAAACCCTGGCCACCAGCCTTCGAGCATGCACCTGCGTCAGCCTCCAAGACACGAGCAGCCGCTCCAGCTCCCGCAGGCAGGGGCAGGAGCAGGCGCAGGGGGCGAGGCTCCGGGGATCCGACGCCGGCAACCTGGCCGATCTCCGGGGCTCGAATGCCGGGGCGGCAAGAAGGCAATTGGCGTGCGGTGAGCGGGCGTAGCTGCAGCAGCAGCGCAAAGGCACATGCGCGGGAAAGGCAGAAGCCGCCGGTGGCGCCACGGGACAGGCGGACAGGTCAGGCGAGTATGTATCTCACGTCAAGCCATGCCCGGACCAGGCAAAGGTGAGAGACAAAGGCAGTATAGCTTTAGAGCCCAGAGGCAGGCAGGACATGGGAATGAAGCTCCCGTAAACGGGGTTTTTGCCTGCGCTTTTAGGGTTTTGCCGCGGCTGCCACGATCTAGAGCTCCGTACGGTCGCCCCGTTAACTTTCCCGCCGCCTACTTTAATACGAATCACTGCCCAACTTATCCGGTATCAGTATCAAACATCTCTCCCCGGTACTTAGCCTAGAAGTAGCGAGTACTTAATAAAAAATTAAAAGGGGTTCAGGCCCTCTTTTCCTAAAACGATTCGGTCCCTCTACATTTTCCCTCCTGTTTAATTAGATATTTAAAAAGAAAAATTATCCATATCTCCATTTAACCGAACGAAACACGCAACGAATTGGAAAAAGGAAGACTTATAGAAAATATCTCATTACCCCCACGGTAAGAGATCCAAACCGTCTTCCTATTGCATTTTTGTTCCACATCTTTTTATGTTTTTATAGTCTCCACTTTTATTCGGTTTTCTTTAATGCACTTAGTGCATAATTTGACTTCATCCTTTTCATCTTCATGGTTCCTTTTCATCTTCTTGGTTCCTTTTCATCTTCATGCTACTTTCTCGTATCTTCATATATAATCTATTTCAATCTTCTTGGTACCTTTTGACATGTTCATGGTCTGTTCCATCTTTGTAGTGTTTTCTTTGGTCTCCTTGGTCTAGTTCCATCTTCATGGTACATTCTTTGGTCTTTCACAATCGTAGCTTCCTTTGTGGAGCCCTCTGTGGTCTTTTGCGATTGTGGTTTGTTTCCATTCTAGTACTTCCTCTAGCCTCCACAATATGTTTGCATCTTCTTAGAGCCTTCTCTAATCTCCATGATGTTCCTAGGACTTTCTTTGGTCTTTATGATAAGTTTCTATCTTCGTGGTTTGTTTTCAACTTCAAGTTTAGGGCACCTTCTTTAGTATTTGTTGTATGTTCCTATAGTAGTGGTGCCTTCTTTGGTCTTTATAATATATTTCCATCAATCCTAGTACCTTCTTTGGAATTCATATTGTTTTCCTTTCGTGTTGCCTTTTCTGTTTTGGTGATACCGCTCCCTGAGGGGTGATAGGAGCTAATTAATTAAAATTAATAAAAGTTGAAAATCCAAAATTTATTATATTTTAAATGCCAAATGTGTAAAAATTTACGCTTAAGATGCCGAAAACAAGGAAAAGGTAACAGAGGCTCAGCTGCAGCCTCAAGAGGTAGCGGAGGCTGCAGGCAGGGAGCAGCGGAGACTGCAGGCATAAGGTAGCGGAGGCAGTGTTGAGACCATTTCTTGGCAAGATCTCGAGATTTGATCTCAATACTTGCAAGGTATCTCAAATTTGGCTAAAGCTTAGAGTTCACAATATGTGCCAATATCATGGGCTTCAAACTGAGAACCCGCCTAGCATGGACAAATCACGACATGAGAAAGGACATGTGTACATCCTATCACCTGCTCTAGCACGACCGAGCAGTAGTGTTACTTCCTTCGATAAGCCAGGCCCTTCCATACCTATATCATGCAGAAACTTCACAGTTGGCATCATGTTTTCCTCCACACTTAGACCAAGCAATTGAGGTGCATTGTAGATAACCTGATGCACGCAACCAGCAGCCATTCAACAAAGCCAAGGCCACACAAATCTGACATCCGGCCATATGATGTACTACATGAGGATTGTCAAAGGAAATCCAAGGCAATTACCCATCTTACCCAGTTCCTTGCGATCAAGCCCCAGGCTCAGAAGGTAGTCTGTTCAGCGAAGAAAGCTATTCCGATTCCTTAGCAATTGAGGATGCCTTCTAAAGAGCTTGCCCATGAGGGCTAGTTCCACTCCCAAGCTATGAAGGTGTTGAATAGTTGGCCTAAAGTCCTAGTGGAGCACAAGTGCAGTAGCAAACCAAAGAAAGGTTTGTCAGAGAAGGAGTCAACTGGTCGAGAGCATAGGCACAAGGGAAAGAATTACCTGTTCAAGATCATAGCAAAAGAGCCCTACGAACGAGATAACAATCTTGTCGATGTCATCTGTCTTGGCATTGATGACCCTCAGATGATTCCCTATTGGCATCAAATCCCTCTCTATATTCCTCTCCAGTTGCACGGGCCTTCGTCTCAATAGGACCCCAAAGCGTTTCTTTTGTACGCCTATACCTTCCAGAAAGGCAAGGAGTGACTCCACTTGGAATTTAGCCTTCGTCTCAATAGGACCCCAAAGTGCTTCTTTTGTACGCCTATACCCTCCAGAAAGGCAAGGAATGACTCCACCCAGAATTTAGCATCAGTCAGATGGATATGGTATCGAACGACCAGCTTCTTGAAGTCCCCCGAAGCAACACCTAAGTGATCAACATATTGCACATAGGGCTTATTAGAAACTCCAACTAGAGCTTATTACAAACTAGGGCTTGTTTGAAGGAAACTAGGATTTTTGTGGAAAATTAGGGCATGTTTAGGGGACGTCTATACATATCTATTAGTTCTATATAGATACCTATGTATTCTAATAAATTTTAAAATTTGATAAAATTATTTTTCATAAATTTTGAAATTTTAAAAATATAAATATTTATGTTGAGGCTTATTTTTTCCAGAAAATAATTCTTTCGGCATTACCCTGTTGAACCACTTCTCGGGGTACGGTAGTATGTTTCTTTTTCATTCCCCATCTCAATATAGTCCAACCACAGGATCACTTAACCAAGGAGGACATGGGAGAAATTTCTTTCTAGTTTTTCTTTGGAGTACTTTCATTGTTCATTATAAAATATTCATATTTTCCATGCTTGCGCTCTCATAGGCATCCGATCGGAGGATCACTTAACCAAGGAAGACATGAGAGAAATTTCTTTCTGGTTATTTTTTGGAGTTCTTTCATTGTTCACTATAAAATATGCGTATTTTCCATGCTTGCACTCCATAGGCATAGAAACAAGTGGATTACCTGCGCACATTCCTACTCTATGCCCCTCGACCCTCACCCTTGACCCCTCGCTCCTCACCCCTCACCCTCTTATAAATGTTTTAATGTAAATATACTCGTGTCCTTGCCCTTCTACTCCTTGGAACCTCACACTTGCTCCAATGGCCGGGTGTAGGTCGCACACTTTAGCGCTATCCATTTTCGGAGCTAGTTGATCCGGCAGGTGAGTTGTTACATTCTCCTTAGCAGATTTCAACTTCCATGACCACGGTCGTGTTATCTTAATCAATTAACACCCCTTGTGGGATCTAAGTTAGCACGCATTTTGGCATTGTAACCACTACTTTAAAAAAAAAAAATATTCGACTTTATCATTCGACTCGTAGTCAAATATTATTTATGAAATAGTCAAATAAATAGTAGAAGTCTAATAAATAGTAGATGTTGAATAAATTTTACAAGTCTAATAATCTGAATACTAATTCAATTAATATTTATGTATTCGACTTAAGACCTCTAAGAGTCTAATATTATGAATACTTATTTGAATTCACGTTTTCAATTTAAGGTTTTTAAGAGTTGAATAACATGCATACTTATTCAGTTTGTATTCATGTACTGTACTAGAGATTTGTAAGCGTCGAATAATATGATTACTTATTTGACTTGTATTCATGTATTCGACTTAAGTCCTCTAAGACTCGAATAATATGGCTACTTAGTGGACTTAAAAATTCATGTCTTTGTCCGAAGACTTTTAAAAGTCAAATAACTCGACTTGGATTCATGTATTCGACTTGGATTCATATATTTGACTTAAGTCCTGTAAAAGTCGAATAATATGGCTACTTATTGGACTTAAATTCATGTCTTTGACTGAAGACTTTTAAAACTCAAATAACATGAATATTTATTCGAATTGGATTCATGTATTCGACTTAAGAGTGGAATAATAGAAATACTTATTCAACCTATTCAATTCATAATCATGTATTCAACTCAAGATTTTAAGAATCGAATAATATGAATACGTCATATTCTCAATGACTACTTAACTTGGCTTAAAAAAGGTTGTGCGCCCCTATACCACAAGGACCACCAAGTATTCTAAGCTTTTTAAAGAGTAAAGATGTTTTGTCGTTGTTGTTACTCTCACCAATGAGCCCTCCAATTTTGTACGCGTCGGCCTCTGTCTATTATACATCAATGTCTACATTGTAGGTACCGAAAAAGAAAGTAATTAATTTTGTTGTATATCTTAGATTAAGTGGGGTTAAGTCGTGCTTGGGAGGACTTAGTTATGTTGGTCTTAATAGAGTTGAGTGTCCTCATGTTTTTGGTTGATTTTTATTTGGTTTTTCTTCATGGTTATTTAAGAACTACCGTAATCGAGTTGTGATGTTGCTCCTACCATATTCAAGCGGCTCCTCATATTTCATGCATCCGGCTGTGCTGCTCCTCGTGTATCATCCAGCTCCGCTTGTACCATATTACAGAGCTCTTTGCTGCTCCTCATGGCCGTAAGCACATGTTTTTTTTGGAATGAAAAGGTTTACTCAATATATTTATATGATTCTCTAACACGGTAGAATCTTTGAAGCCTTGGAAGTTCTGTTTGAGACCAACATCCGAGAAGCTTGGAGGAGCTGGAACCTGCGGCATAGAGGAAGTTGAGGTGGAGCACCCCACCTACAGCATTATGCAGGAGGACTACGAATACGACGAGGAGGCAGAGGAGTAATGGAAAGAGGTGTATCAGGTACAGGATGCACCACTAGGACCACGGTATCCTAAGACCATGTATCCATCAGCGGGGGAACCCTCGATGTCGTGAGCACCACGCACGTGATCGAATGGGGGCAATGCGCCCTAAGGCATTCTTCGTTCGTTTAAGAATGCCCTAAGGCATTCTTCGTTCGTTTAAGAATGCCCTAAGGCATTCTTCGTTCGTTTAAGAATGCCCTAAGGCATTCTTTGTTTGTCTAAGAATGTCCTAAGGCATTCTTCGTTCGTCTAAGAATGCACAAACGAACGAAGAATGTCTTTAGGGGTTAGGGAATTTGTGCCCTAAGGCATTCTTCGTTCGTCTTTGCTTCTCCTCATGGACTGTAAGCAATCTGGACATATGGCCGGTAGTACGTTGTGCCCTAATCCCCAGACACGGACGGTATGGTATGCTACACCCGCCGGAGAGCCGCGACCTCCCACGCCGCCCACCTCTAAAACCATGCCAGCGCTGCAAACAGAGGATGCACAGTTAGCCTTGAGGGAGGAGGCCTCCTCAGGACCACAAGAGGTTGAGGACAACGGGGGAACGGGGGGCCAAGAAAGAAGGGAACACGGAACGGAGGTTCTGGAAGTATCCACACGAAGCAAACGGCGGGACAGGTGTAAGTGTAGGCAATTGAAGCGGAAGAAGTCCACAGGGAGTACCTCGGAGACAGAGGAGGGGGCAGGACCGGGAGGTCTGGTAGAAGGAAAAACAGCTTAGAAGACGAATTCAACCGATGATGGGGAGTCAATACAGGTAACTTGTCACAGCCGTGGCTATAGCGGCTACGACAAGACGCTCGGGCAGATGGACCTACAGCCATACGACAGGTCTGAAACGAGTTCAAGGTATTAGAAAGGGAAGTACGCTCGTAGTTACCACCATAATTTCGTGATTAGTAAACCAAGGAAAACCCCGTAACGGGATCCAGGTCCGTTACTTATGGTTGGCACGCCTTCTTGGCCCGTGACTTCCGATCTGTAAGGCACATTCAGAATGAGATCAGACGGTAGCGCCACAAGTTGCACAATCCTTACTGGGAAATCGTGGTTGTGGCATTTGTATCGAGCCGATTCCGGTCCTCGGCAGTAGCAGGATCTTTGTTATCGGATCGCTTCGCGGAACAAGTCCGTAGATACAAGATGAGCGACATCATACCACTTGCAGAGTTGGAGAAGAGGATCTCCAGCGGGAGCGAGGAGGACAATTCCCTGCTGGGCATCGGAGAACGAGTGAGAAGGAGATCCGAGCGCCGGCATCAGAAGAGCGAAGGGCGCATCACAGATCTGCAGGTCCTTGGCCAAGAACCTGTAGAAAATCCGAGTCAGAAGAGACGGAGAGAATTGCTTCAGCAGCAGCGCCGGGAGCAGGCGGACCGAGAGTTGGTGTACCTGACGGAGACATACGCAAGACGAGGAGACCCGGAGCCGGAGGTAGAATACGCCACAGAACCCACGCCGAGGCGACGGGGCCGTCCTCGAAAACGAGGAAATCCAGCGGCCTTCCTGTTGCGAGGTAAGTCACAATTGGGAGTCCAAGACGGGGATTTGGACCAATCTTCCCGGGCCGGACGACTGTGCACCCCACAACGGCAACATTGGTACCAAAAGAAAGTAATTAATTTTGTTGTATATCTTAGATTAAGTGGGGTTAAGTCGTGCTTGGGAGGACTTAGTTATGTTGGTCTTAATAGAGTTGAGTGTCCTCATGTTTTTGGTTGATTTTATTTGGTTTTCTTCATGGTTATTTAAGAACTACCGTAATCGAGTTGTGATGTTGCTCCTACCATATTCAAGCGGCTCCTCATATTTCATGCATCCGTCGCTCCTCGTATCATCCAGCTCCGCTTGTACCATATTACAGAGCTCTTTGCTGCTCCTCATGGCCGTAAGCACATGTTTTTTTTGGAATGAAAAGGTTTACTCAATATATTTATATGATTCTCTAACACGGTAGAATCTTTGAAGCCTTGGAAGTTCTGTTTGAGACCAACATCCGAGAAGCTTGGAGGAGCTGGAACCTGCGGCATAGAGGAAGTTGAGGTGGAGCACCCCACCTACAGCATTATGCAGGAGGACTACGAATACGACGAGGAGGCAGAGGAGTAATGGAAAGAGGTGTATCAGGTACAGGATGCACCACTAGGACCACGGTATCCTAAGACCATGTATCCATCAGCGGGGGAACCCTCGATGTCGTGAGCACCACAGTTGCCGCATCGAATGGGGGCAATGCGCCCTAAGGCATTCTTCGTTCGTTTAAGAATGCCCTAAGGCATTCTTCGTTCGTTTAAGAATGCCCTAAGGCATTCTTTGTTTGTCTAAGAATGTCCTAAGGCATTCTTCGTTCGTCTAAGAATGCACAAACGAACGAAGAATGTCTTTAGGGGTTAGGGAATTTGTGCCCTAAGGCATTCTTCGTTCGTCTTTGCTTCTCCTCATGGACTGTAAGCAATCTGGACATATGGCCGGTAGTACGTTGTGCCCTAATCCTGCAACCTGACGGTATGGTATGCTACACCCGACGGAGAGCGCGACCTCCCACGCCGCCCACCTCTAAAACCATGCCAGCGCTGCAACAGAGGATGCACTTAGCCTTGAGGGAGGAGGCCTCAGACCACAAGAGGTTGAGGACAACGGGGGCCAAGAAAGAAGGGAACAGGCGGAGGTTGGAAGTATCCACAGAAGCAAACGGCGGACAGTGTAAGTGTAGGCAATTGAGGCGGAAGAAGTCCACAGAGTACCTCGGAGGCGGAGGAGGCGGGACCGGAGGTCCGTAGAAGGAAAACAAATTAGAAGACGAATTCAACTGATGGGGAGTCAATATGTAACTCACCACTGTGGCTATAGCGGCTACGACAAGACGCTCGGGCAGATGGACCTACAGCCATACGACAGGTCTGAAACGAGTTCAAGGTATTAGAAAGGGAAGTACGCTCGTAGTTACCACCATAATTTCGTGATTAGTAAACCAAGGAAAACCCCGTAACGGGATCCAGGTCCGTTACTTATGGTTGGCACGGCCTTCTTGGCCCGTGACTTCCAGTCTGTACTTAAGGCACATTCAGCCCAGAATGAGATCAGCGTATTTGCAGCGCTCACAAGTTGCACAATCCTTGCGCTGGGAAATCAGGGTTGTGGCATTTGGTATCAGAGCCAGTTTCCGGTCCTCGACAGCGCAGGATCTTTGTTATCGGATCGTCGGCTGTGAACAAGTCCGTAGATACAAGATGAGCGACATCATACCACTTGCAGAGTTGGAGAAGAGGATCTCCAGCGGGAGCGAGGAGGACAATTCCCTGCTGGGCATCGGAGAACGAGTGAGAAGGAGATCCAGCGCCGCATCAAGAGCGAAGGCACAGACCGCAGGTCCTTGGCCAAGAACCCAGAAAATCCGAGTCAAGAGACGGAGAGAATTGCTTCAGCAGGACGGAGCGTGACCGAGAGTTGGTGTACAGCGGAGACATACGCAGACGAGGAGACCCGAGCCGAGGTAGAATACGCCATAACCCACGCCGAGGCGACGGGGCCGTCCTCGAAAACGAGGAAATCCAGCGGCCTTCCTGTTGCGAGGTAAGTCACAATTGGGAGTCCAAGACGGGGATTTGGACCAATCTTCCCCGGAGCGCGGGCCGGGACGAATTGCACCCACAACGGCAACATTGGTCAGCCAGCAAGAGCGGAACGAGGTCAATCAGGGGCAAGATTGGGAAGCCCGTACCGAGAGGGTGGAGCGTACGTGCGCTGAGATTACCGGCAACCTAACCGCCCAGGGCCGTCAGCTGAGGGAAGTGGAAGCCGCCGTGTCTCGAATCGAGACACAGGCGCAGGAGAGCCAGGCCCGCGTCGAACGACAGCTCGATGGAGTTCTTCAGGCGCTGGGCCACACGGGACTGACCACACCTGACACCTCGAACCTGCCTCACCAGAGTAGGCGGTTAGATGAGCCACAACCCGACTCGATGCTGCCGACAATGGAAGAGGCACAACAAGAGGGTTACGGGCGGGTACCTATCGGCCCCATGGTCGAGACTCACCAGTGAGTCCCGGGGTTCGTGGGGTGACCCGGACTGGGGGCGAAGATGAGAGCCTAAAGAGGCTCTTGGTAGACCTGTTGCCAGGAGAGCGAGAGAATCCAGAAATCCAGGCCTTAGTCCGGAGGCTACACATGATGCGATACGAGAATTACGAGACACAGAAGGGAAAATCCACCCTAGACCCCAGATCTATCGAGGAGGAGCTGATCCCGTTCAGGCCCAGAGGACTCCTCGACAAGGACCTGCAGCGCAAAATTAAAACCTCCACCTTCGATGGCACGAACAAGGATGCACAGAACACGTATGACTGGATAGACAAAATGGAGAAGTACCTAGGATCGAGCGATAAGGACGACCGGCAGAAGATCCAGTTCTGTATAATGAGTCTGGAAGGTTATGCGTACCGCTGGTGGCGTCAAAGGGAACGGCAAGTGGACCTTGGCATGGAAACACCCATCCATTCATGGGCTGTGTTCCGGCAGGTGTTCTTGACCCAGTTCCTACCTGTCAACCACAGGAAAGAACTGTATCATGAGTTCCGGACAATCACCGAGCACAGCACGGTTCAGGAGTACTGTGATCGTTTCTTACAACTCACTCTTGACATGCCCGGATTAGACGAGGAGCAGAAGGTAGAAAAATTCATCGATGGTTTGCGACAGGAGCTGCGTGCAGATGTTTACCAAACTAATCCCGCAACGTTGGTCGATGCTATGCGAGCAGCCATCAACTACGGGACCAACAAGTATAAATACCTACCTGCACCACCGGCCAACCGGGTTAGTAAATCAGCACAAGCAACAGACAAGAAGCCCACATTCAAACTGCTGTCGAAACAGGAGAGGAAGACCTACTATGAAAAGAGGTTATGTTTCACTTGTGCGTCCCCGGACCATTCATCCAAGGCATGCCCTCATCGGAGGGAGTTTTTTACCTGGCTGAAGGAACGGGTCAGACAACCAAGGGGCTGGGGACCCCTGCCAAACAAGGTCACGCAATCAGGATCGAAGAGGAGGGTGATCAGGAGGAGCAGACCCATACCCTCGCAGCTGCGGTCCAAACGTACCTGGAAGGGGGGTCCCCACAGCCGCTCAGACATGTACCGGTGAAGTTGTTAGTCGGCCTGGCAGACATGAAGGCCACGGCCTTGCTGGACTCGGGGGCCAGCCATAATTACATCTCACGGTCGGCAGCGGGGAGGGCGGGCCTGCTGATCCAAGACACAGGACAGTACTCGACGGTTATCACAGCACTCAATGAACGGGATGTCAACAAGGAGGAATGGACTGACGCTGTGCTTACCTTCCCTGGAGGATATTCAAAGGAATTACACTTCACGGTGATGCCTAGTCTCTGCCATGACGTGATCATAGGGAAACCATGGCTCGCTGCGCATTCTGACCACTTGAAGGTAGACTGGGCCACCAATGTGGTGGAATTAGCCATAAACAATCAACTGTTTGTCATGCAATGGGAGAGCCACCTCCCAGACAAACATCTGTATGCCGTTTCAGCGCTTAATAAAGCAACAGCCCGAGGGCATTTCTTGTACATAGTAAGGTTAAAACGGGTCCCACCCTTGGAGGGAACAGTTGAGTCAAGGGAGACATCACGCAGAACTGAATCTTCTGCATATCGTCCTTCTCCGTGGCATTGAGGTACTTATCCAATTTATCCAACCAGTCGTTGCCAAACAAAAAGAGCAGGAGGATCTGTTACCGGAGTACATGAAGAACTTGCTCCAGGAATTCCGTGATGTGTTTGAAGAACCCACAGAACTTCCCCCCAGGCGGGCTGTTGATCATCGCATCGACCTAATACCCGGACACAAACCCGTCAGTATTCCACCTTACCGAACATCAACCGCAGAAGGTGAAGAAATTAAAAGGCAGGTAGATGACTTCCTGCAGCGAGGGTTTGTCCCACCGTCTGTCTCACCGTTTGGTGCCCCAGTTCTGCTAGTAGCCAAGCCAGACGGAGCCTGGCGACTTTGCATCGACTACAGGGCACTCAACAAAGCCACGGTGAGGAATGTTTACCAGATGCCGCGGATTGACGAGATTTTGGACCAGCTGCATGGTGCCAAGTTTTTCACAAAGATTGACCTCAGATCTGGCTTCCACCAGATCCGCATCCATGAGGGGGATGAGTTCAAAACTGCCTTCAGGACTCGCCACGGGCACTTCGAATTTGTGGTCATGCCCTTTGGGCTGACCAATGCCCCGGCGACCTTCCAATGCCTGATGCAAGAGATCTTAAGACCCTTGCTCGGGCGGGGCGTGGAGGCCTTCCTTGATGACATTTTGATCTACACACCAGATGCAAAATCACATTACAAACTGGTGGCACAGGTCTTGGAACTTCTACGAAAACACAAGCTCCTAGCAAAGAAGAGCAAATGTGTCTTCATGCAGGCTGAATGCGAGTAGGGTTTGTTGAGCATACGGAAGACAAAGAGGAGGCCTAACTAAGGATGCAACTAGTACACAATTAGCACAAGATCTGGTATGATCGGAGGTTGCGCAATCAAGAGTATATGAAGGAGGGGGACTTGGCCCTCCTTTATGACAGTCGTTATATGCATTTTCTGGGAAAGCTTCACCTAAGATAGATGGGTCCGTACCCAGTGGTAAAGGTATATGAAAATGGGTTTGTTCAATTGCGGCAATTAGATGGGGCAAGGAGGGCTGGGGCATAAACCGTATGGGGTCATGCCTCCTAATGCATTCCCAGATGCTTTATTCAAAGAAAGAAAGAGCAAAAAATCTAAAATATACGAAAAAAATCCATTTTTTTAAAACAAGTACGCGCACTTGCCCTAAAATTTTGGTATTTTTTGTGCTTTTTTATTGTTTTAAAGAGTTCCTTTTGGCGTTTTCAACCCTTTTTGTGCACCTCCCTAATGTGGATATGTCTTTATCTTGACTTAGTGCTCATCTTTTTTCTAGTGGTTAAAACTTTGAACTACTAGTGAGAACCTTTTGCATCTTTTGAATCTTGAGACGTTTGGCGTGGACCCAGCTCCAAATGTAGACCATACCACTCTCATTCTCGTACTGTACATGGATCAAGAGCATCATGTCACTGAAGATATTATTGTCCCAATGTCTAAGAAACAAAGTTCTCTAGAATTCCCAGAGCGAGAGTATAGTTTAGGATTGACTGGTATGAGTGAAAGGTTGGTGCACAAACTTTGTTTGCGCACCAGAATCACAGCAAGCCCTCAAAACTCCGGTACTTTTGTACACGGAGTTTGATTTTAAACTTTATCCAATTCTGAGCCTTCCTAAAAGAAGCTTATTCCACCCAGACGCTATTAAAGGTATAAGCAGGGCCTTCGGTCCTAAAAGTAAACACAAAGTTTCTTGTTTGCAATGTTTCAAAGCTTCAAAGACAGATCGCAGCTAGTCTTGCAACTCAAGAGAATCGATAAGGTGCGTTGGGGTTAAACGCAAACTATGGGACTCGAAGGCATTCCCCAAGGACAAAAACGTGCAAGTGAGCAAAGACACTCGACACATGTAAACCATCGAAAGTGCGTGAGCATGAAAAGACGACGTCGACCAATATTTCCAGTCCCTTTGTAGCACCTAAAGGAACTCGGATACTCAAACAAGATGAATACAAAGTCATACACGTTGCTAGGAATGAAAAGTGCTTATTCTACTATGTGGCAACCTCAAACTTCCAAGGAAAGTTGATTCGGCGTGGTTCATTGTTACACTTGAGAGAAGGTTGCTTTGGTGTGGCCCATTGTCACAATTGAGGAAAAAATGTATTTAAACATTCCACAAACAAACTAACAAACAATTTGTTTATTTATTCCATGCAACTTGAGACTTTGAACTCTTATAGCAATCCTTGACAACTTTGTAAGTCTATGCCTTAACAAAAACAAATTTATTTTCAGATGCTAGGGATAGAAGGACCATCATGAGACAAAGATAGCATAGCGTAAAAGAGGGGAAGAACTGAATACACAAATTTGAGCTAGAGAGACAGTAACAATTTGAGATGAGAAAATGGAGGAAAAAAAGGAGGCGAAACCTATAAGGAGTCCAACAAAGCCTGCTGATGGTCAAAAAGCCTAGAGAGAGAGAGAGTCCGGAGAGTTTGGATATGTGAAAAGAGAAGAAACTGTGCAAGGAAAGACTAGCACACTCGAAAAGAAGGCTGTAACGAGCATGAATATCAACATAGGCGAGAAAATAGAAGAGAAAATGTGATTCAGACTTAGGGTCCAAGTATTAGAGCTTGCAAATCCACTTAACCGATTGGCCAAACCTGATATTCGCGATAGCGGGACTAACAATTACATCAGGGAAGACGTGAGTAGACCGGGTAACTACAGTCAGACCCCTCTAATTGGGAACAATTGGGAGTAGCAAAAATCGTCCCATTTAGAGGGGTTCCCGTTTAGGCATTTTCATCTTTTTTGAAAATAAAAATATTTAAAAAAAGTCAAAAAAAATCCTTTAAATCAAAAATTCGAAAGAGCTTAAAAGCTTCCAAAAAATCCAAAATGCTCCCTCATACTCATAGCTGCCAACCTAATTCTAGTTTGCCAGGTTAAAATAATCATCAATCCTTGATTGATGCTGAGTTGCTTTCATCCAATGACTAGCAATATGTTTTTCCAACTGAGAATGCAACTTCAAAGCATCAAGAGTGTTATGTGGCATCTCTTCCGAAAACATCTTCGCTATCCTCATAGCATTATCTACAGCATCCTTTGTCGACGCGGTCTTGGCGCTATGGTCTCCACCGATCAGATTATTCTCCTCACCCTCCTCATTGTGGAGGGATTAATGCTTGCCATATTTCGCCCTCTCAGAGGAATATCGTAGTCTCCAATCCTTCATCCTCCTCAAAGTTCGAGATACTCTTCACATCGTTGGATATCCAACATCGAATTCATATCCTCGGATGTTAATAATGCTAAGCTCGATGGACCGTTGTAGCTCTTCTACTGCGTTTCCAACGAATTAGAGTGATTTTGAGGATCCGACAATGGATCCTCTGGATCATATGGTGCGCTGTTTAGATCCAAAGACTCACGGAACCGAGCATCTTGTGCACGCAATTCCTGCGTCCAAAGTGCTATGCCTCCAACAATTGCGTATGGTATGAGGACTCACAAATGAAGTCCAAGCTTTTACCAGCATAACCACTGCTTGAAAGAATGGATGATCCCCTGGTCCAAAGGTTGATATACGCTTGTCACATTGGGTGGAAAGAAAACCACCTTTGTAACTTGCAATTGAGCTGCGTTACCAAACCGATGCCCAGGACAATTATCCACTATAAGTAACACTATAGTCCGCCCTGATGCAACCATCCTCTGGTCAAAATCTAGCAAAACTTCTCAAACAGCTCTATTGTCATCCATGCCTAGTTGTCATCCATGACTGGATGACAGCTCTATTGTCATCCATCCCTGTAACTCATGATTTAATCTCGATAAGACGGTTTCCTCAATTTTTTATTTTTTTTTAAAAAAAATATGTATTTTCCCTTTTACAGAGGTGTACTTGCATTGAATGTTTGGGAGACATGTTCCCATTTACAAATTAGAGGGGTTTCCCATTTAGCATGTAGCACATTCAAGGGAGTAAGCCCGGGCATCCCATTTAAAGGGGGTTCCCATTTATAGGGGTCCCAATTAGAGGGGTTTGACTGTAGTGAAAACGGTGGGCCCACCTTTGCACACACAAGCACATTAGTAACATTAATAACATTAGGAAGTTGACGATTGTCTTCACCATTATTTCTGATTGACAGAAGTTGCTTATCAGAGCATTTACATACATAGACTCACATACATACTCCCTCTACTTTACTTCAGTCTTTACAGCACATTCTTTAAGCAACGCTGCAAAGCTTGATCCTGTATATAGGTACATGTCTGACTATGAACATGAACGTGGCCAAAGAGATTATGAAGCTATGAACTTGGCCCATGCTGTACAATGTGGCTACATTTGAGTCAAAAATTTTAATCCCAGTAATCCCGAACTAGGAAGGAATGCACGAGGCCGTCCATGTCTGTCCACCAGCTCTGGCCTGGCTGCTTCCACGCCCTAATTTTGATTCTCCTCGCCTGCATCTCTTGGGCATGCTCCCACATCTGGGCGCTGGTGTATATGTTGGACATGGACACGTAAGCTGCCGCATCCTTGTTGTCAAGCTTCAGGGCTTCATGGAAAGCAAGGCGTCCCACCTCCACGTTGTCCCACTTTCGACAAGCGCCCAACAGTGTGTGCCAAACTGCGGCATCGGGCAGGACAGACATTGTCCTCCCCAGAGAGAGTGCTTCATCCAGTTGGCCTGCACGACTCAGGAGATCCACCATGCATGTGTAGTGCTCCACCGTGGGTCTGATGCCGTAGTCTCTCCTCATGGCATCAAAGTGCTCTTGCCCCTGGTTCACCAGACCTGTATGGCTGCATACTGTTAGCAAACTGAGGAATGTTGAGCCGGTTGGGTTCATGCCATCCTCTCTCATTTGGTGATAAAGATGAAAGACCACTTGACTGTCTCCTTGACGAGTGTAGCCTGCAATCAGTGCATTCCAGGCCCCCACGTCTCTCTCTTGGAAAGTGTCAAAAACCTGTTGTGCCTCCCCCATGCTGCCACACTTCCCGTACATGGTTATCAAACTGTGGGCTACAATCACATCAGCTTCCAGCTCTTGTTCTTTGATCTGTGCGTGAAGCCGCCTTCCAAGATGCAAAGCTGCCACATTTGCACATACCTGCAGGAGGCATACGAAGGTGACAGCATCGGGTGCAGCCACGCCTTCTTCTTGCATAGCATGATAGAGATCAAGGGCTTCCTGGTCCATCCCCTGTTGGGAATAACCTGCTATCATGGCATTCCACGTCCCCACATTCTTTTGGCCAAGCCTGTTAAACAAACCCCGAGCATCTTCTGGGCTGCCGCACTTTGCATACATGTTCACCAAGCTGTTGGCTACACACACATCAGTCAGACGCCCTTGTTCCCTGATTTGTGCATGAAACTGCTTCCCCTTCTCCAGAGCCAGGGTGCCCACACTTGCACAAGCCTGAAGGAGGGATAGAAATGTCACAGAAGAGGGTGCAGACATGCCCTCTTGTTGCATAGCACTAAGAAGACGCAGGGCTTCCAGGCCCATGCCCTTTTGCGAATATGCTGCTATCATGGCATTCCACGTCACCACATCCTTCTGTGCAAGTCCCTCAAACACGCCCTCGGCATCCTCTAAACTCCCACATTTTGCATACATGCTCACAAGACCGTTTGCTACAAAAATATCCTCTTGAAGGTCTTGTTGTCCGATCTGTGCATGAAGCTCCTTCCCCATCTCAAGAGCAGAAGTGCCCAGACTTGCACATGCCTGCAGAAGGCACACATATGTTACAGAATTGGGTCTAACTATGCCTTCTTCTAGCATGGCCCTGTACAGATGAAATGCTTCCTGCCCCATGCCTCGCTGGGAATATCCAGCTATCATTGCATTCCACGTCACCACATTTCTTCTATCAAGTCCCGCAAATACACCCCTGGCATCCTCCAGGCTGCCACACTTTGCATACATGTTCACCAAACTGCTGGCCACAAACACATCAGCTTGAAGTCGTCGTTCTCTAATTTCTGCATGCAGCTGCCTCCCCTGCTCCAAAGCCGAGGTACCCACACATGCACATGCCTGCAGGACAGACACAAACGTCACAGAATCAAGTGCAACGATGCCTTCTTCCTGCATGGCTCTGAGCAGACCAAGGGCTTCCTCCCCCTTACCCTGCTGGGAATATCCTGCTATCATGGCACTCCACGTCACCAAATCCTTCTGGGGAAGCCCGTCAAATACTCTCAGAGCATCCTCCAAGCTCCCACACTTTGAATACATGTCCACCAGGCCACTAGAAACAAACAAATCAGGCTCGACGCCGCTAGCCAGCACGTCAGCATGCACCTTCTGCCCTGATTTCAAGTCTGCTCCTTTCGCACAAGCCTGAAGGGCTGCCACAAACACATGGCCGTTTGGCTTCACGCTTGAACTCCGCATTCGATGATACATAAGTATGGCCTGCTTATACTGTCCATGTGTAACATAAGCTGAAATGATAGCAGACCATGTAAAAACGTCTGGTTCCTCCACCATATCGAAAACATTCACAGCTTCTTGCAACCTGCCATGAGAAGCATACATCCGAAGAATGTGATTGCACAGGAACGTATCCCACTCAAGCCCCTTCTTCACGCTGAGAGCATGCACACGGCGCCCCAGACGCAGATCCCTCTTAGCCACACACTCCCTTAAAACCAGATAAAGTAGAGACTGGGAAATACTACACTCTGCCTGCATCAGTCCTCCGAGACCCTCAACGGCCTCAGCGATCTGCCCCTGCAAACATAGCCTCCTAACAGTTTCAGCCATCACAGGCCTGCCCAGATTACCATAATCCGGCACACTCCAGCTGGACAACGGCCACCCATGCAAATCCAGAGCAGCCAGCTGCGCATCCACCCAAGCTGGCTTTGAGACCTTGTCCACCCAGAGGACCTCCTGGGACTCCTTATGCCGGAAATCAGGCGACCGGGAACTCCTCTTATCATGCCTGTTATCCCACCAAAGCGTGGGATCCAGAAAAAATCGTTGCCACAAGAGCTCCTGGCGACTATCCTGGCTGGAACATTCGTCTCCAGCCAGATCTCCTCTTGGGCGGGCTCCCACTGTTGCAGAGGTGCTGCACCTCGCAGCTTCCTTGCGTTTCGACAGCCGATTCTTGAAACCCAGGTGGGCGGGAGCTCTCCCTACCATCCCTGTAAACCTCCAGCCAACCATGTCTGGCAGGAGCAAGCCTGGAAACTACGCATTGACGAGGAGGCTCTAACCTGCACCTCACCATCAGGGTCTGTGGGTGGCGACCGTTAGCAGCTTGAGAAGCAGCCTTGCCTGATTGTGTGGAGTACTCCATAGAAACATGTCACCGGCCAGAGAACACAAGGTTCCATGCAGATATGTCGTTCATCCGTACTGAGAGTGAGCCCTAGTAGGCTAACGTCCTGAAGTGAGGCCTTCTTTGCACCCGACAATGGAGATGCATTGTGCTTCCATGACTTTCAGAGAGCAGAAAGTGAACCTGCATATTTTGCTGGCAATTCTTCAATATTTTCGATAGTGTCTCCGTCGTCCCAGATGATGCAACAAGATGGATGCATCATACTAATCTGCTGGGTTCATCGATGCTGCGATTGATTGCAGTTGAACATTATGGTTTCCATGCTGAACACATTCCAGCCCTTGTATGGACAGATCCAACCTGAAGACACTCCAAGTCTTCTGCGGGAGAAAAAGAGGAGGAAATTTGGTTGTGTGAGATGTGCACTGCATACTGGGACCGAGCGCTTGTGGCTAGATAGGTTGTACAAGCCAGTTTTCGTGGATGCGGAGCTGGCTGCTGTGGATGTACAGATGGAGCGTCATGGCGCTACATCCAAATGGGATGAACGTGAGCCTGCAAGATACGAAAGGAGAGTGTCGGGTGAAATGTTGAGGAAGCTATGTGAGCAGGGGCAGGTTGCTGAGGCCGTGGAGGGGCTGGGAGTTCTGGTGCACGGTGACGCGCTTATTCCCCAATCTCTCTTTTACACTGTGCTGAAGGAATGTGTGGCTAGGAAGGATTTGTCTCTTAGTCGCCGTGTTCATGCTCTCATCGTGAAGGAGGGGTCTGAAGAAGACACGTTCCTGTGCAACCACATCTTGCGAATGTATGCTTCTCATGGCAAGTTGCAAGAAGCTATGGATGTGTTCAAGAGAGTCTCCAAACCAGATGCCTTCACGTGGTCTGCAATAATCTCTGCGAATGTTAAGCAGGGAGAAGATAAGCAGGCCATAGAGCTGTATCATCGTATGCGGGGGTCGAGTGTGAAGCCAGATGGGCATGTTTTTGTAGCAGCCCTTCAGGCTTGTGCGAGGGGAGGAGACTTCAAGTCTGGGCAGGAGGTGCATGCCGATGTGTTGGCTCGGAGCGTTGAGTGTGATTCGTTTGTTTGCAGTGGCTTGGTTGACATGTATGCCAAGTGTGGCAGCTTGGAAGACGCCCAAAGAGTGTTTGATGGGCTTCCTCAGAAAGATGTTGTGACATGGAATGCTATGATAGCAGGATATTCCCAGCAGGCAAGGGGTCAGGAAGCCCTTTCTCTTTACAGTGCAATGCAAGAAGAAGGCATGGCTGCACCCAATTCTGTGACATATGTGTGCGCTTTGCATGCATGCGCCAGTGTGGGTAGCCTGGCTTTGGAGAAGGGGAAACAGCTTCATGCACAGATTCGAGAACGAGGTCTTCAGGCTGATGTAGTTGTGGGTGGGAGCCTCGTGAACATGTATGCAAAGTGTGGCAGCTTGAAGGATGCTAGGGACGTGTTTGATGGTCTTGGTCAAAAGAGTGTGGTGACGTGGAATGCTATCATAGCAGGGTACTCCCAGCAGATCATGGGCCTGGAAGCTCTGGGGCTTTACAGGGCTATGCAAGAAGACGAGATGGCTGAACCTGATGCTGTGACATTTGCATCCCTCCTGCAGGCATGTGCAAGTGTCGGCACCCCAGCATTAGACAAGGGGAAGCAGCTTCATGCACAGATTAGGAAACAAGGACTGCTGGCTGATGTGATTGTATCTAATAGCTTGGTGAACATGTATGCAAAATGCGGTAGCCTAGAGGATGCTCAAGCTGTTTTCGATGAACTTAGTGAAAAGACGGTGGTGACATGGAGTGCTATGATTGCAGGATATTCCCTGCAGGGCATGGGGCACGACGCCCTTCGGTTGTACAAGGATATGCAAAATGAAGGCCTTGTTGCACCAAATTCTGTTACATTTTTATGCCTCCTTCAGGCATGTGCAAGTGTAGCAGCTTTGCATCTGGGAAGGCAGCTTCATGGACAGATTAAAGAACAAGGGCTTCAAGCTGATTTACTTGTAGCCGCGAGCTTGATAAACATGTATGGTAAGTGCAGTAGCTTGCTGGATGCACAGCAGGTGTTTGATGCATTGGCTGAAAGAGATGTAGCTACCTGGAATGCACTGATTGCAGGGTACACCCGTCAAGGAGACAGCACAAAGGTCTTTGACTTGGTTCTCAAAATGCAAAAGGACGACATACAGCCAGATAGCATCACTTTCGTCAACGTGCTAACAGTATGCAGTCATACAGGTTTAGTGAGCAAGGGGCGGGAGTACTTTGACGCCATGAGCAGAGACTATGGCATCACTCCCACGCCAGACCACTACACATGCATGGTGGGCCTCCTGGGCCGTGCAGGACACATACAGGAGGCACTAGCTTTCCTGAGGACAATGCCTGTATCACCTGATGCTGGAGTTTGGCACACTCTGTTGGGTGCTTGTCAAAAGTGGAACAATGTGGAGGTGGGACGACATGCATTCGATAAAGCACTGAAGCTGGATGCGAAAGACGCTGCAGCATATGTGTTGATGTCTAACATTTACACCAGTGCCCAGATGTGGGAGCAGGCAGAGGAGATGCAGGTGCGGAGAAAAGAAAACAGGGCATGGAAGGAGCCAGGCCAGAGCTGGTGGACAGACATGGATGGACTGGTGCACAGCTTTTTGGTTGGGTATATGAAGGATCCCGAGTGTGAAGCAAGGCTGGAACGAGAGATGTCACCTGCAGACATACTTGACGATGGTAACGAATACTGAATACTGAAAGCAGGTCTCGCACATGGGAAACCGGCGCGCCCCTCAACAGCGGCGGGGACTGACGATGGTCACGAAAACCACTTGTTTCGGCATAACGACAATCCGGCCATCCCATGTGATGTAAACCATTACCATCACCATGAAGAAAATTTGACTCAGCGCTTTTGAGCTCACTTAAATCGCTAAACAAATCGTCGAAATCGTTCTCTCATGCAGTCGAATGCACCCGTGCTTCTATATCACTTTTTAAATTTTAAAGAAATTATAAATTGTTTTTTAAATATTCTAATTAAGAATTTTCACTGAATAGAAGTTTTTGGGGTCCAGTAGAATTCCATAGATCTATGATTGTTTGTCGTGGTTTGATGATCTATAGGATACCTTGATTCATTGGATCAATATTCTCATATTGACAACAACAACTCATAGATGCCATTTTGACAAGAAGAAAAAGAAGAAGTATATTATAGTCCACTCGGACGGAATTTTTCATGTCATGGGACTTGGTACTTGACAACTTATACCATGGTGTGCCTGAGCTACTTGCACCAAGAGCATCCACTCCCTTTAGATACCCCATCTAAGTACCGATCTAAGCACATGATGTTTAATAGCGTTCTTGTAAATGTGTGTCCATTTGGTCTAAGCCATTGGGACGCACATCTATAAGAACAACCCATAGCTCCCATTTGACAACAACAACTCATAGCTCCAATCTTGACAAGAACAACTTTGCTTCTTAGCTCCAACTTTGACAAGAAAAACTTTGCTTCTAGATCACATTTTAACTCTCTTTCTAAATTAAAATGGTCTACATTATAAGGGATTGCAATATGATATCAGATATAACAATGGTACAACTGGAGACTCCATCTCCCTAGGATGTGGATAGGAGCGTTCCGAGAGAAGGTCATCATCAGCATTGTTGCTCATTACAAAGTTTTCTTTGCTTTCCCCTCCTCACAAAGTTTTCTTTGATTTCGGAAACTCTTTAGCTCGGTCCTCGTAAAGCATGTCCAGTCCGATTACGTTGTGCTTATGGCAGCCCGATTTGTTGCCCCGGGACTAGACTGCTGGTGAACTCTGGTTGATGGAAGTCTGGTCAAGTCCATCCTCTGATTTTACCTGGGCCTGACATTTGCCCACCGCGCCGCACATGTGGGCCTCTAACGTATCTTATGCGATGCGAACAAGCTTGGACTCAAACTTAAGCAAAGGACGTAGCAAAACATCAAATTGAACTCACTTGGAAATCTCGCTTTTGGTTGACGACAACAGGAGTCCCGTGATGTTCCGCATAGATTGAGCATTGTCAAATTGAAAAAAAAGGATGGTGGAGGGCAAAAGCAGCTTACGGCGTATAAGGGACATCGCGTGTCTCGTCGCATGAATAAGATCCAGGAATTCATCAGCAAGAGGAATGCCGGAAGGGGGAGCCAGCAAGCCCAACAGCTGGAGGAAGCTTGCCAGAGCCCAGTGTGGCAGCCCCTGCAACACCAAATCCTAATCACATGCCTCCACCTACTTCGCCGCCAAACGGACCAGAATACGAAATCGCTCTAGCCCCAGAGCCTTGATATGTGGCAACTAGGCAAACTATTGAGCCTCATCCTGCAACAAAGTTTTGTCAATCTGACCCAGCAAGCCCCGCAAGTAGTCTTAACGCTCACTACTATCGAGCGTCCTTGCTGCAAGCTTTGTCGCTTTTCTAGAGATTTTGGTGCATTTTTCGATCCCGTATTTTTTCTCTCATGCTCCAAATTATATGTGCCGATATTCTCCAAATAAAATTACATGGTCGAAGGTCAAGGGCATGTTTCTTCTTGGAGCATGGTTCATTATAGCTCAAAGGTATAAGTAGCACCCCCGATTCTAAAAGTTTAACACAAAGTTTCTTGTTTGCAACGTTCAAAGCTTGAGAGACAAATTGCAGCTAGTCTTACGACTCAAGGGAATCAATGAGGTGCGTTGGGGTTAAACGCAAACTATGGGACTTGGATACATCGCCCGAGGTGGAGGTGGCAAAAATGTGCAAGAGAACAAAGACGCTGGACACATGTAAACCATCGAAAGTGCACGAGTGTGAAAAGATGGCGTCGACCAATATTTCTGGTCCCTTTGTAGCACCAAAAGGAACTCAGATACTCAAACAAGATGAGTACGAAGGAGCCTGCTAAGGCACTTACGATGTGCCAGCCCTTAGCCAAGAGCCTCCGATCAGCCTCGCCTCTTGCCTTCCTGTGAAAGGCTGCATCTCGTGTTTGCTTTGCCCTTGTGCTTGGTGGCATCTTGCATGGGGACTAGTGCTTGGGGGACACCGAGACGTGGTTCTCAGGGAATGACTAACCTGAGGGCACTCACGCTAGGAATCGAACAGGCCAAATTTAAGAGAAACACTCATCGGTCACCCTAGGTTATCTGTAAAGGCGTGAGTTGGCAAATCTTGGGGTAGAGGGAGTTAGATGTTGAAGGATTGTTGTAAAGATGAGTTGGTGTCATGTTGAGCGTTATCGTTGTAGCGTTGAAAGATTGTAGGAGTTAGAAGCACCCGGAAGGCCTGATGTGGGGCCATGGGCTAGTGAATCCAAAACCACCAACATGTAATTCTAGCCCTTACTGAGGAAAGTAGACCAGGGCCGTGTGTGTGTGCAATGAATTGACCAAGCTAAATCCCTTGGGACTGAACCTACGTACAAGACGACCATGGGATAAGTGTGGCCACTGAGGCTAGCTCTGAGCAACCGGGGTTTTCCCACCACATGAAGTAATCCAAAGGAAGTGCACTAGGATTCCTACCTTAATTTGTAGATTGAATATAGATTTTTAAAAGTATAGCAGCACAAAAACCATTTCTTGATTATAGTCTTGTTTTCTTGAAATTATACTTCATTTCTAAACAAAAATCAACAAAACATATATTTTTGTGCACATCTTCTAATGCAAAAAATAATGTGCATCAACCTTGATGCAACCTACATAGTATGCTCTAATACCATGACAAATTATAGGAACTATATGCGTCAATTAATCAATAAAAAATAATAATATTGTATCGTTAAGAAAGAAGTAACTTGCTTATGCATGAAAAGATAACTTAACTTAAAACGAAAAGGTATGTCTATTCACTAAGGGACGTAACCCTAATGAACGGGTAGTTGTAAATAACTCTAAGTCCCTACACATGCCCTATCTATGGGATGGAACTCTAAGGGCTGGTTTCCATGGGCAAGTTTTCATCAACTTCAACTTCTCACATGACTATATGTATACATTACGACAAAAACAAAGCGGGTTTGGGGGATCGGAAGTTTCAACAAACTCCCACGATGATTGGAGACGAGCGGGTCTAGCGAGTTTTCACAGGCGATGCAGAAGCCACGGTGTCACGTTACGATTTTCCCCGGTCTCCCAAGCGCAGGCTTGCAACACGGGCAATTGCAAGAACAAGGGTGCTGGAAAAGGGCGGGAGGCAAGTGTGCAATCGATCAGGAAGGCAGCCACTTGGGCAAGAAGGGAAAGTAAGGGTACGAGCTGAAGCAACGGTGATGGCTGAAGGCTTGGGGCAGCCATCTCAAAGATGCAGCTTGCCATTAAGTGCTGTGCCTTTGAGTTCTTTGCTTTCCAATTTTTCCATAAGTTCTGCATTGCCTCTGGCTTTGATCCCGCCTTTGAGTTATCCAGAGAAGAAGGCTCACAAATTGCCCCCTAGCTTTGAGCACAGCTTGTTTATAGCAATTGAATTGTGGTTTACCGATTCACAAGCCGCTGCCCTAGACTTTGCGCACTTGGGTGACACCAGCACCATGCCACCAGGTACTACCTTTTGCTTGCTCGTCCTAATTACATTGATGAAAATTCAGATGAAGCTCATGACTTGCTGGCTTCTAATGTGTACGATTTTTGCAGACACACCTAATTCTTCAAGAGAGGCCTCACCTAGTGCTGCCCCTCTAGAACGTAGTGAGGATGCAGATACTGTAATCATGATTACGATCGAAGTAATCAGTTACCATTTCCCGGGACATGAGCTCCATTTTGATGTGTGTTACGTCAATTGCACCACAATTGTTGACTAATCCTTGATGCCTTTCAAATTCTGCCTTGCAGGTAGCTAGAGCTTCTCGTTGTGGCCAAGCATTGTAGTGTCTCCCTCTTCTGATCATGGCTCTTATGAATCGCCACACAATTTCGAAGCTGTAGATTTAGCTACACCAAAGAGTTCCCCAATGGACTTGAGAGTATCCCCTGCAGCAAGTCTTCTGATTGTTAGATCCACAGCCACCAAGCTACACACATACTCAAATGTGGCAGGTGTCATTCTAAAAAACTCTCTGAAACGCTCAAGATCAGCTGTCCATGTTGCTTCCTTAAAAAAGGACCACCAAGCCAAACTCTTGTTCTTGATATGTTGGTCACTAGGAGTACGTCGCTTGCGTGAAAGACCTGAAATGTGAGTGGAAGCAAGAATGAACATCATGGAATAAACTGTGGTATGTGCACCTTCCTTAGCATTCAGTTGCCCTATTTGCCTGCATGAAGGAAGCCGTTTAGGTTGACGGTGAAGATAATTTATTATAGCAGGCAATGCAATTCTTTGACAGACGAACACGGCTTTTATTCTTATCATGGCCACACATAGAATCAATGTCCTGAGCGGCCGCGCGCTGAGCTACATCACGGGCTTCCATCGACGGGCGCTCAAAGTGAAGAATAAGCAATCGCACTCAAGTGACTTGCATGAGTGCAGAGCTTGGGACGAAAGCCGGACTCACATGAGCATTGAGTGGCCAGTCGCTTTCGAGTGATGAGTAGCCGGTGAAGGTCCTTTTTTTTACGGAAGGAATGCACATAGCGAAGCCATGGAAAGTGGCAATACCGTTCCGGTCCAATTGCAAGTTGAAAAAGCCGCCGTAAATATCGGCCCTCATGGAAACCAGCCCTAAACCCTGAACCCTTATCATAACTCCAGCACTCTATTTCATCAGTGGTGTTGGCATGAGATATCTGTCTTGGGAAGTGACGACATTAATGAAGTACGTAATCCCCACACATGCTCGTTTCACCATTTTGGTCCTCTTAGGGGAAGCACCATTGCAGCTGTGAAGTCCAAGCTTGAAGGCCTAATAAGAGCGCGGCACACGGACACTAATCATGGCGGATGCTGTGGAACGCAAAAGTTTGGGCAACCAGCCCAAAAGAGCCCGAAGACGAACAAGTTTGATTTTTTGGCTAAGCGATTGAAGAGGATCATGCCAGAAAATTTTTGAGAATCTTGAAGCTGAGTTGTAGGATATTGTTAGGAAGGCGAAGAGGATATCCCAGAAGAAGAAGCGTCGAAACGACCCCGGACGAGCGGGAGGGCGGTCAGAAGGTTGGTGGTGGCGAGACTACGTGGCTGCCACACTCACCGGTGGGAAAGAAAGCATCGGTGGTGGCGGACTACCGTGGTAGCGATCTCGGCTAAAAGGAAATTAGAATAGGGGATATCCACTATATATGCTCACCAATAGGGAATAAATATAGGTAATTAGAAGGTGATTAATTTGAGGCGGATAGGAAGAAAATAGGTAATTTAGATAGAATTGGATTTTGGAATGATGAACCAATCTAGGGTTGGGAACTCTCTGGGTGGCGACATCCAAAGAGGGCAAAGTGCAATTTGGCGCCAACTTCCTTCGAACCAACCACTTCGCGACCGGAGCCGGAGTAACCACAAGGAGAAGGAAGGAAGGAGGAAGAAGTGGTACCGCCGCCATGTGTTGCTGTAGCCATCCACGCCAAGAGGAGCGGTCCATGGCGAAGAGGAAGCCCTAACCAGCGTGGAGGCGAGAGAGAAACACACCCAGAAGCAACCAAGCAGTGGGAAGTCTTCTCCGTGCTGTGTGGCTCGCCCAAGCCGAAAATTTGGCAGGCGAGGCAAACTGAGGAGGCCCCAGTCAGGCTGCCGGCGTGAAGGCGGGAAGTCGGAAGCGGAAGAGCTCCACGGCAATTTCGGCAAAGCCGCCATGCACTGGGAGGAGAAATCGCGAAGGAGAAATTGCACTGTGGTTCGATTGGCTAACGGTACTTGTGCCTCGGGTTGGGTGTTGCTCCTAGTGACAAGGAAGGAGTGCTTGGAGTGAAGCTTTGAGCACAACGCTTGGAATTGGTACTTCTCTGAAGTAAGGAAGGTGCCATGCGCCGGAAAGGCAAGGGAAGGAGCCGCCAGGCTCTTCCTCGCGAGGAGGAAAGGAAGAAGGCGGCCGCGCCGAGAGGTGAGCTTGTAATGCCCCAATTCACTTGCTTTTGGCGGCTCAACCCCGGATTTGGTTGATTTTCGGTGGGCGAGGAGGAACATCCAATTGGATGGGTGTATGGCCAATGGGCCTACACCAATTTGGAATTGATTGAGGAGTGTTACATCAACCTCCATCAATCGGGCGCCCTTGCACTAGGAAGGAATGCTCGGATCCGCGTTCTTGGGCATCCGGAAGTGTATGGAAGGCCAGGAGGAAAGCTCGGGTGCTCTCCTCGAAAGGTCGAATGGAGGGAAGAGGGCGGCCTCCATATGTTCCTTGACATGATGGATGGAGGAGTGAAGGCCCACGCCAAGAATGGCCGGAAGACCGAGAGCATCAAGGAGGAAGTGGAGGCTCTTCGCAAAGATTGTCTGGGGTTGGTGAATTAACGCACTTCTTACCAACTTCCTCCAATTTTGTGGAAGATTTCCATGGGGAAGCCGGATTGGGGACTATCATGTATGAGGCCTACATCCACCATCGAGAGCTCCTCAAGCCAAATTCGGTGGATGAGGAAGGGCCAAGGCCACCTACCTTAGCACCTATTTGGTGCATTTATGGGAAAGCAGGGACTTCTCACAAGCAAGGAGCTTGAAGATGCATGGCATCCCTTTGAGGTCATCCATCTCCACCGAGGTTGGAAAGGCCTTTGCCTTTTGCATTGCGGGCGGTGGGAGGTCGGACCTCCACAAACATGCTAGAAGCAAGAGGAGAAGGTCGGAGGCAACAAGGTTGCGGAGTGGGAATCCTTTCCCCACGAGCAAGGAAGAGAGCAAGGAGGAAGGCCGAATGGTGTCTATGAGAGAAGGACCACGGGAGGGTGGCGGCCAGGGTGGGAGTCCCCACCATCTCCTTTGTGCCTACGAGAGAGGCACCCCGGGACTACCGGTAGGAGGCGGTCTACCAAGGGGTGGCACCCCACTAGGCGCACCTACCATGGTAGGTAGGCGGACTACCGTGGTGGCGGACTACAGTGGCGGGCACCCTCGCCAGCAAGCCCTCTGGCGGGGAAGGAAGGAGAAGCGGCAGTGCGCCGCCACCATCTCCAGCGGTGGGAGGCGGATGGAGCGGTGAAGGGACCGCCCGCGTGGCCGAGTGCGGAGGCTGGAAATTTCCAGCAGAAGCAGGAGGTGGAATTAGGACCCCTAGGAGTTCTTTGGGTGAAGCACTCGGAGCGTGGGTTGAAGGCTAGGGACCTAGCAGCCTCCTTGTGGGCATGCCAAGAGGAAGTGAAATCTCAAGACATGGCGGAAGAAGGCGGGGACTAAGTGGCAATTGGAAGCCATGGAGTCCGATGGCAGCCAAGTTGGAAAAGGGCATGGAGAAGCTCCAGTAGCGACCTCATAGAAACAGCGCGAGAGAAACACGGAGGGAAGTTGTCACTGGTGAAGAAAGAGCCATTCGGGCAACAACCCAAAAGGATTCTTGGAGGCAAAAGGCGGAAGAGCATTTTGCCCAAGAGCAAGAAAGGAAAGCAAGGTGAGGCACTAGGAAGGAGAAGCGGCCACGAGTGCGCCGAAACCATCTCCAGCTGGGTGGGAGGCGGATGGAGCGGCAGTGAAGGGCCCGCCATTCGTGAGGGAGATTTCCAGGTGAAGCAGGAGGGTGGAATTAGGACCCCTAGGGATTCTTTGGGTGCTTGTGCACTCAGTGTGGATTTGAAGGCTAGGGACCTAGCAGCCTCCTTGTGGGCATGCCAAGAGGAAGTGAAATCTCAAGACATGGCGGGGAAGGCGGGGACTAAGTGGCAATTGGAAGCCATGGAGTCGATGAAAAGGCAGCCAAGTTGGAAAAGGTGGAAGCTCAGTAGCGACCTCATAGAAACAGCGCGGAGAAAGCCACGGAGGGAAGTTGTCTGGTGAAGAAAGAGCCATTCGGGCAACAACCCAAAAGGATTCTTGGAGGCAAAAGGCGGAAGAGCATTTTGCCCAAGAGCAAGAAGGAAAGCAAGTGAGGCACTAGGAAGGAGAAGCGGGCAACTCGGCAAGTGGCCGCATGAGCGGTGATGGCTACTCAAGCTATCAAAATCCGGGATATGGGAGAGGAGTTGAGAAGGACCGGTACAATTTGGAAGAGGAGGCCAAGCCTGGGAGGGGCTGGGAGCGAAGAATGCTTGGCAAGCGGAGAAGAGGGGCTTGCTCAAGAATTAGCGACTGGAACAAAGGAGGTCTCGGGAGGAGGCGCCACAAGAAGGTGGTGCATGATCTTGGTAGTGAGGAAGCGATTTTGGGCTATGCCCTTGAGCAAAATTGCCCGGCTAAAGGAGGAGGAGAATGTAACCCTCCATGTGAAGGTGGGAGAATTAACCACCGCAAGAGATGCCTACAAGGTAGGTGCGAGGATGGAGAGTGGCCCACGAGTTGATGATCTCCAAATGCATTCACAACTTGGGGCTCACCTCCACACAGATCTTGAAGGCCAACAATGAAGTCTTACGGTTGGCCAAAAGGAGGACATTGGGTCCTCATGATGATGATGGGAAGGGGCAGCAAGTGCGGCGGAGGCCTCCGATTTTGATGAGGCCATCGGTGAAATGGACTCAGGAATCGAGGAGTCGAGGAGGTGAAGGAGCCATGCGACACGGGATCGGGAGGCAGGCGCGGAGAGGAGGAGGGACAGCCCGCCTCGCGGTCACCCTACCTCGGTGGGTGACCACCCTAGATGTCTGCCGGACTACGTGGCGACCACACTCGCCCGGTGAGTCGCGGACCGGGGTGCAGCCAGCAGACGCAGGGCTGTTGAGTTGGGCCCGAGGCGAAGATGAAGCCGGGGTGCGGCAATATACCCCTAGAGAGGGGTGGTGGGAGACAACCCCGAGGAAGGGAGGTCCAGGCCGTCGGAGGGCAGGAAGGGTGAGGAATCCCTTATCCCACAGTAAGGGAGGAACCGGACCCGAGGAGGAGTCCAACGAAAGGGCCGGAGAGATTAGGGAAGAGGATCCGCATGGTGGGCGGATGGGGATGAAGGGTGCTCTATGATAGGTATGGACAAATCAAGCAGAGGAAAGGAGCCGGAGATTCCAACCCCAAGAGGCGGCAGATGGAGAAAGAAGGAAAAGGTGGACTACCATGGTAGGTAGTCACCTACCGATTCTGCGGACTACAGCGGTGATCAGCGATGAGCAGGACCGGTGGGCGGAGAAAAGGCGCCTGAGGAGCGGGAGGCGCGATTCTTGGGACGGAGGAATCAGGCGCCGCCCGAGATGGAGGAAGGGGCAGATTGTACTTGCCCCACATTAGGAAGATGACAAAATGGGAAGGGCAAGAGCAAAAGGAGGCGAGGCCAATCCACAGCAGACCACCCCAACCCAGGTGAAGACTGGATGTGGTCAAGGACCATAAATGCTAGATAGAAGAATAGAAAGGACAGGTGATGTAACCTGACATCCTTCAAGGATAGACTTAGGTGAAGTTACTAGAATAGAATTTACCAAGGATCAGACAATAGACTTAGGTGCCAGACATTAAATGCTGGCGGTAGGAAATAATAGAAAATTGGAAAAGGTGACCTGCAGTAGGGTCACCCAAGGGAGGTTGTATGTGGAAGGCCTCCTATAAAAGGAGGAGGATTTCACAAAGTAAAGTATCACGTCTTGCGCTGATGAGAATCTGTAGCTCTTAGATTAGAAGAAGAAGAAACAATGTAAGTGATTAATGAGTAAAGTACAAGCCTTTAAATAGGCTGGGTAGTTGGGTGGTTACAACCATAAGTGGTTGCAACCATAAGTAGTTGCAAGTAAGTTGTTGTAACCAATATAACTAATATAACTACTAACTACCTAAATAACCCTAGGTAAATAATAATGTTTAAGTTATGAGGCCCTAATGAATAGTGCCCTAATCTAGACCTATTTCATCACTCCCACTCACTATGAATATAGGGGTGAAGTCTAGCCTTTAAAATGAGGCCTAAATGTTAAATAGGCTCCCACTAAACCTAAAGTTATCCGCTTAAGAAAAGGTCTTAAAAACTTAAGCATCTAACATATAATCAAGTCATAAATAAGGACTTAATATAGGCATAAAGAAAATGGAAAAACAAAATAGACGGGCCACAAAATGGCCTATAAATAAAAGCCAAAACAGATAGGCCCATTTGGGCCTATAAATAAGCAACGGCCCCTCTCGCGCCTGTGAGCGGGTAGGGGCGGTTCTGGCGTTAGCCGCCGCGCCTTCCGGATTTCTGACGGAGACAAAACCGTCTTCTCCCCGCGCCGGCTCCGCGCACCTCGGGTGCCTCAATCCTCGAGATCTGCGCCTCGATCTCGATCGGTGGGCGCCATCCGACCGCGCGCCATCCACTCGCGCCATCCATCGCGCCATCGACCTCGCGCCATCATACCGGATCCGATGCCGATCCATCACTCCAAAATTTCGCACCGATGATCTGATCCAGCGATCAAATCGCCGTCGCTAACTGTTGCCAAGATCGGTGAGAAAATAGCGAAAATTTGGCGAGAATCCAGCCGTGCCGTCGCGCATAAGGTGCTCGAATCAAATTTTGAAATATTTGCTGGATTTATATGCTGGAAATAGCTGAAATAAATTGCTGAAAATTGCTAAATAAATTGCTGGAGTTTTGATAAATATCTGATTGATTGGAGTGGAGGGTCGTACTCGTGAGGCAGAAACATGGGTCGATAAAATCAAACAAGCACTTGGCGGAAGGAGGATACTTGCGGAAGAAAGAAAGAAGGAAAACGTGCAGCCCGTGCACCACTTGTACCGGATGAAGTTGTACCGACATTATCGGATCTTGGGAGGAACCGGATGACCCAAACTTGATCGAATTTCTTGCAGTGCGTCCTATTGCAAGAGTGATGACATACCGATGAAGAGGATGATATCCACGGTGTGCGGGCGCTCATGGAAAAATCCAAGGTCGTTGTGAGAGAAGTCAAAGTTGGTAAGTCAATAAATTGCAAAATAAATTGCATAAAAATTTTGAGTGCATAAATGCTAATAAATATGGATGTAGATAATCCGATAAAAGCATCACCAATCGAGGCCGAATATGATGACTTCAAAATGAATGAAGATTCGGAAGAGTCGAGGACTCTATAAAACCAAGAGACCTCAAGCTATTTGTGAGGGTAGCCCAAGCTGGAGATCACATCCTTGTGTAAATGGCGCATAGAGGATGTAATAGCAGCAATGAGAAGAGCCAAGGAGTGAGTAGGAAAGATGATACCAAAAACCGTAAACTAAACTAACATTTTCCTAATAATATCTACCTATTTTGCGGTGTAGATAAGAGTGTGGGCACAAGCCATGTGAGATTTGCCCTACCTCTACGACCTACTCAGAGAGAGCAAGTGCAAAAGGAAAATTCCTAGTTCCTACACCTGAAACTTATGCAAGGCAACCTACTTGGTTCTTCCGGGAGGAAAGGATGACCATGAAGTTCCCATGGAGTATGTATGTGAAAAGAGAGGGATTAAGATGGTGTGGTTAAGTGCTTCCCCATGTGAAAAATATGAAGGACACACCAAACACTTGTACAGTAAGTAACCTAACGACTTAAGTACTATCTTTTCATCATTTTCACTTTATAACCAATGGTGTGTATTGTAGGATCCTTCCGGGTATTAGAAAGAGAGGATAAGCGATGCGGGAGGACTACATAGAGTTAGGAGAGGAAATTTCTATGCTAGACAAGATGTGTGGACTATAGAAAATACATTGACACATACTAGCTAGGTGACTTAAACCTCTTGAATACCTAACATTTTCATGTGTCTTAAATGCAAATCTCTCCCTAATGACTTAGTTAACAAATCAAATGGATTGTTTTGTGTTGGTATATAAGTGATATCTATAGTGTTATCTTCCAACTTCTCTACGATATAGTGATACTCAACACTATGTGTTTGGTTGGAATGGAAAAGGTTTCTAGCAAGTGCTATGGCTCGACTATCACTAAAAGAGATGTTGGGTTTCTTGAGGGTGATTAAGTTCACTCAAAATTAGCCTAGACCATACTATATCCTTGGAAATAGATGTTAGTACTCTATATTGATTGATTAGGCAAATGCAAAGGCTGTTTCTTACTCGACCATGATATTGGAGCTCCTCCAAGAAGTAAAACATAACGATACGGATTTTTGAGTATCGGGATCACCATAATAAGATCGGCATATGCCGTAAGTGTTAATGTTTTGATTGCTGGTGTATGCTTAAATGTCACCTGTTTGCATAGTCCCTTTAAGGTATCGAAAAATACGCTTAACGACATCCGTTGATGTCGGGGTTCTCCAAAAGCGTGAGTGAACCGACTTCAAAAGAAATATCGTGTCTAGTAAAATTGCTTAAATATGAGTGAAGACGTCGATATGGGACGGATGCCATCTCCATTTTCTCTTGAGCACTCTTAGGACTCATATCGAGTAAGCCATGCCACTAGCAAAGGTGTGGGTGCGCTTTGCATCTTCCATTCCAAATTTTGCTAAACTCTCCTTTATATACTTGGTTTGAACTATGCTCACTTTTTATTACTCCTATCGCGGATAATATTTACACCAAGTGCATAATTCATTTCTCCTGTCGGTCATTTCATATAATGTCCGAAGCCATGCTTTTATCTCAGCAAGGAGAATAAGAGAGTTTGTTGCCATAAAGACGTCATCGACGTATAATAGAAGGTAAAATATATCATTTCCCTTGAGGTAAATATATAAGCAAGCATCGCCTTTACTTTGCTTAAATCCCTTATTCGAGAGTTGTATATGGATGGTCAAGTTCCAATTTTTGCCGGATTGCTTGAGTCCATATAGACCCTTGATCAATTTACATACTAAATGCTCCTTGCCTTTACTTCATAACCCTCGGGTTGCTTCATGTATATTTCTTCTTTCAAGCGCCCATACAAATATGTCTGTCTTCACATCCATCATATGAAGTTCAAGATCGTCTTGGGCACATATAGCGAAGATCATGCGAAGAGTGGCAAACTTGGCTACTGAGCATAAGTGGCCCAAGGTATATAGTCTAGTCCGATTTGGGTAAAACCTCTAGCAACTAGGCGTGCTTTATACCTTTCCGGATCCATCTCCTTTTCTCTTTATCTTAAATACCCATTTGCTGGTTACTATTTTTCTACCCTTAGGAGGTTCAACTAATTCCCATGTAGAATTACTAATGAGGGAATTATACTCGAATCTACTGACTTCCTTCCATAGATGTTTGGAGGAGAAGAGAAGGCTTGTTTTAGGGTAAGAGGCTCTTCTAAGTCTCAGTGGCTGCATACACAGCTTGATTATAAAGGGACTCGGAGAATTAGAATCGGGAAAAATAGCAAGGTATCCCAAAGGGGTTCTTTCCAAGGCGAGGAGCCAATCCACCACGGACGTCCCTACCCGGTGAAGACTAGATATGGTCAAGGGCCATAAATGCTAGGTAGAAGAATAGGAAGGACGGTGATGTAATCGACATCCATCCTTGAGGATAGACTTAGGTGAAGTTGCTAGAATAGGATTTACCAAGCAGACAATAGACTTAGGTGCGGACATTAAATCTTGGCGGTAGGAAATAATAGAATATTGGAAAAGGTGACTGCGGTGGGGTCACCAAGGGAGGTGTATGTGGAAGGCCTCCTATAAGAGGAGGAGGTTTCCACAAAGTAAAGTATCATGTCTTGCGCTTCCACGCTCATCGAGTCCTTTGCCATTGAGGAGGAATTTTCTTCGTGTGAGCCAACGTGTCTGCAGTAGAGAGGAAGTCGCGGTGGTCGAGTGCTTGGTGGAGGACTTGCTCATTGCAAGTGCTAAGTTGCTCCCCTTGTGAATGGTTCTTTGTGAAATTGCTTTGCTTTGGGTGTGTGGCAAATGCCAGAACTCTCGGCTTGAGGGTAGACTACGAGGAAAGACTCCTGGAGGTTCTCTGCAGTGTCAAACTCATAGCCGGCCCAAGGAAGAACTTCTTGGTGGAGGCGGACTCAGCAGTTGCGTAAGGCAGTCGAAACCAAGAAGCCCGAATCGAGGTTAGAATAAGGTCGGAGGTCGAGTGTCCAGAAGCGGGAGAAACCTTGTCGGATAAGATCTCCGGTTCGACGCATTACTTGACCGCGAATTTGTGGTCGATAGGAGTTGCTTACGTGAGTCCGAGATCCCATAAAATTGTGAAGGAGGCGATCGGAATCCACAGGCGGTAGGAGGAGAAAGCGGCGAGGCGGAGGTAAATGTGGTCGAACTCATTGATTTGGGGGCACCGAGATTGAGGTTGAGATTGCGGGTGTTTGGTGCCCGTGCCATTAGATTCGGATCGAGTCAACTTGATGGGAGGAGGCGGCTCATCAACTTCATTCACCGAGTTTCACCGAGTATTTTCACGGATGGCCGACAAGGAGAAAGCCACTGGGGGTCTTGAAGGGCGTACCCACTATCATTGGGGACTCACCTTCCATCTTACCTACATTGTGATGCGGCCGGTTTGGATCTAGGCTATAAGGTTTTGATAGGTAGGCCTTGGTTGTATGGTCTGCGTGTGTTTTTGATTTTGGTCGTAGTGGCATCACCTTCAAGTCCGATGAGACGGACTGCGATTGCTTTTGTGTCATGGAGTAAGGCTCCTTGAGAGTCGCAACCCGATGGGTACACCTCGTAGCACGGGGTAAGCTCCTCGCGTGAGCATATCGGGGTCCTCGGTCAGTCGCGAAATAAAGAGTGATTTGGTGTATGCTGTTTACATATAGAAATAGAGGAGTCGAGGATGAGGCCCATAGAGAAGGAGTAGCCTTTTGGAAGGGGCAGCTTATGAGAGACTTTTCCGGAAGAGGGATCCGGAACCGATAGCAGCATCGGAGGAACATATGTAGATCCGAGCGGTAGAAGACCTAGAGTTAGAACCTAGCAAGGTAGTCAAGATTTCTAAGTACCTAGGCGGATAGAAAAGATGAGTTTCGTAGGGTCCTTAGAGAATATGTCGATGTGTTTGCCTTCAAGATTCTTGACATGACAGGATCGGAAGGCGGGAATACATCGAATAGATTTGAAGGAGGCGGCACTCTGAGGATCAAGCAATACAATGAATCCCAAGTATTCCATGGTTGTTAAGGATCACGACCAATACTTGGGTGGGGTGATTTACGGTGCTCACCGTGAGTGGGTCGCCCCATCGTGATTGTACCAAAGAAGCGCAGGAAAGGTCGGTGTGTCAAGATTTCGGGAAACTGAAGCAACGAAGAAGGATCATCACCCCTTGCCTTTCATGGACGATGTGTTGGACACGATGGCATGAGATGTGATTCTTGGATGGTACAATCAATCATTGCGGAAGGAGGATCAGACAAGACAACGTTCACACGGATTGGGGAACTTGCCTATTCAAGCTCCTTCGGTTGTGCAATGCCCCGCCACTTTCCGGTGGTGAGCGCGATATTCCGAGATTTTACGGAAGTTCATGGAGGTATTCTGGATGATTTCTGTGTATTTGGGAGAAGGAACTTGCATTTAGACCATTTGAGGCAATGCTTTCAGAGAAGTCGAACATGAAACTTCATCCGAAAGTGTTATTTTGGCATGACGGAGGGCATTCTATTAGCACATCGAGTTTCACGAGGATTGCGGGTAGATAAAGAGAAGGTAGCGATGATAGTCGAGATGGACGCACCTACGGTGAGGCGGTGCGAGCTTTTGTAGCTAGTGGGGTATTACAGGAGGTTCATCAAGGATTTCGCCAAGAAGGCGGCCTTGTTGACACAATTAACCAAAAGGATACACCCTTGAATGGAGACGCCGGCGAGGCTTTTTGAAGGACGTTGGGCGCCAACTTTACAACCGGATTGGGGAAGCCTTTGTATACGTGGATGTGTCCGCCTATGCTATTGGGACCGTCTTAAGTCGGAAGATGAGAAGAAAGCGGATCATCCGATTTTCTATGCGGGTAGACAACTCACGGATCGAAAAGAACTACTCAACCACGGAGCGGGAGGGTCTTGGTATCATTTACTCGTAAGAAGTTTAGACACTATCGCTTGCTTGCAAGGTTACGTTCATGTCGACCATTTTGCGTTGAAGTATCTTGTCAACGGTTGTCGGGAAGGATCGCCGGATGGGTATTACCTGCAAGAGTTTGTTCGACGTAGAAACCGCCGAAGCAACATCGAATCATTTCATTTCTCGAAGGCGGAGGCGACTTGAAGCCACGGATGATCGATTTCACGAGGAGTTGGTTACCATGACCCAAGTCGAAGGGAAGGAGGTGAGCATGTTGTCGACGGCCTAAGAATTGATGCAAAAGTCTTGTTGCCGGAGAGGCCAAATGAGCAAGAAGGAGGCGTTGTGCTGACAATCAAATCAGGAGAGGATAGAGGGCGCCGCATGGCGAGGAGGAGGCTGGAATGCTCCTCAAGGGTGAGCAGTCAGGGGGCTGCAAGTGGAGGCCACACGTTGGCAAAGGGAAGCAAAGCGGACATGAGCTTTTGAGCGAGGAAGCTTGGCGAGGTCAGCCGGGCGCCATGGAGAGAGGAGAAGCCCCAGGGAGGTGGGTGAGGGCGAGAAGGAGCTTCATGACAAGAAGTGCGGAAGGAGTTGGCGGGCCCTCAAAATCATGGAGGTGCAACAAGTCGAGGAGGTCGCCATGGGAGCAGATGGACCCAGGGTTGGGGCGAGCGAAATCAACACATTAATGAAGGAAGAACATGCGAGACTACAGTTGAGGCGTGCGGATGGGCGGCGGAGGCGTGGGCGTGGATGGATACACGCCATGGAGCCACTAACGAACGTCCTAGGAGGAGGCGTGGTACACACGGAAGGAGAAGATTAGACCGAGGCGTTCATGCAGGTATTTGTTGGTGAATCGTAAATTCGGAGCATGGAATCATGCGGATGGGTTGTCAAGGAAGGCGGTCTTTCTCCATAAAGCCGCACCCTCGCGCTAGGAAGGTGTCCACAACTTGGGCGGACGAAAAGATCCCGGTGTCTCGAAGCTAAGGAGGCACTCGTCACGGAGGCGTTACATGCGAGAAGAGGCGGTGGACACTATTCGGTCGGTGACCGTTAAGAAGATTTTGAATGCGGGTTTGGTGGGCTCGATGCAAAAGGATGTGTGGGAGTTCACCGAGGTGTGATGCGTGTCGGAGGTTGGGCGGCCTCGTTGTCGACACAATGGCCTCTTACCTACATCCGCCGCCAGCACCTTCGAGAAGTGGGGATCGATTTCGTGGGGACCGATCAAACCACCAACGCAATGGAGGAAGCGGTACATTTTGGTGGCTACGGATTATTACAAAGATGGTGGAAGGCGAAGCAACAAGGAAGGACGACGCACTGCGGTGGTTTCTATTCGAGAACATCATAACGGTATGGATGTCCTTTAGAGTTGGTCGGACGGGGACACATTTCCTCAACTCGGTCGTTGAACTAACCACCTACTTCAACATTCGGCATCGAAAGGCGACCCCCCAAAGCGAATGGATTAACGGAGAAGACGAATGGGTTGCTCTGCACAATCCTCACCAAGGTGGACACACATGTATGATTGGGATGCTAAGTTGCATTTGACGTGGGCCTGACCGCGGAAAAAGGTAACCACCAAAAGACCCCATTATCTAACGTATGGCATGTCACCTGTGATGCCGTGGAATTTGAAGTACCCACCTCTGAGATCATGGAGGACGAGCGCATGATAGAGGATAGCCGGTAGACTAGAATCATTCATAGAGCGGGAAGAGTAGGGAGGATGCTTTAGAAGAAACCGCATGATTCGGGAACTCGAAAAGATCGGCATGATGGGAGGTTGAGGAAGCAAGAGGCTATCGTGGACGGGATTTGGTTCTTCTATATGATAGTCGGTACCTAGACTTTCCAGGAAGCTCTAAGATGGATGGGACCTTACGAGGTGGTCGCAGATACGAGAATGGATCCGTAACTCTCCGGGTCTTGGGCGGTGAATGCGAGTGAGGGTGGAAGATTCCTTGACCCGAGTACTGTTGTTTGCGAGGACGCAAGCAGTGAGGTGGGGAGTATGTGGAGCATAAAAGTTTGGGCAACCAGCCCAAAGACGAACAAGTTTGATTTTTTTGGCTAGACGATTGAAGAGGAGCATGCAGAAAATTTTTAGAATCTTGAAAAGGAGTTGTAGGATATTGTTAGGAAGGCAAGAGGATATCCCGGGAAGAAGAAAGGTCAAAACCCCGAGGCGGGAGGGCGGTCAGAAGGTTGGTAGGACTACGCGTGCGCCACACCACCCGGGTGAAGAAGCGGACTACATGGTGGTGGCGGACTACGTAGGTGACAATCTCGGCTAAAAGGAAATTAGAATAAAGGGGATATCCACTATATATGCTCACAATAGGGGTAAATATAATTAGAGTGATTAATTAGCGGATAGGAAAATAGGTAATTTAGTTAGGATTTTGGAATGATGAACCAATCTAGGGTTGTGGCCCGTGTGGCATCCAAAGAGGCAAAGTGCGTTTGGGGGCACAACTCACTTCGGGGGTGGAGCGTAAGCGGAGGAAGGAGGAGGAAGGAGCGCCGCCATCAGCAGGCCGCGCGAGATCGCGAAGAGGAAGGAAGCCAGCGTGGCGGAGAGGAGGAAAAGAAGAGGCGAGCTCGGGCTCGGGCCAGAGGAAGGAGGAAGAGGTGGAGCGGGCAGGAAGGAGCAGCCAGAGCGTGAAGGTGGGAAGTGAAGCGGAAGGATGACCGGCTGCCTCGGAGAGAAATCGGGAGGGTGGCGGCAAGAGGTTCGCCGGGGCTAACGTGCCTCGGGTGAAGTTGTTGCTACTACAAGGAAGGAGTGTTTGGAGTGAAGCTTGAGCTCAAATTGGAGTAATTCCTTCCTTCTTGGAGTAAGGAAGGTGCCACCATGCCTCTGGAAAGGCAAGGGAAGGAGGAGCCAGGCTCTTCCTCGCGAGGAAAGGAAAGAAGGCGGGAGCTGCTGCGCCGGAGGAGAGGTGATGCCCCAATTCACTTGCTTTGCGGGCAACTCAAGATTTGGTGATTTTCGGTGGGCGGAGGAAACATCCATTGGGATGGGTGTATGGCGCCAATGGGCCTACACCAATTTGGAATTGATTGAGGAGTGTTACATCAACCTCCATCAATCGGCTGCCGCACTCTGGGAAGGAATGCTCGAGGATCCCTGGGTGTAGTATTCGACAGTGTATGGAAGACCGAGGAGGAGAGCTCGAATTGCTCTCCTCGAAAGGTCGAATGGAGGAAGAGGACCCTCTCTCGACATCCCGCAGGAGTTCCTTGACATGATGGATGGAGGAGTGAAGGCCCACGCCAAGAATGGGCTGGAAGACCGAGAGCATCAAGGAGGTCAAGTGGAGGCTCTTCAAAGATTGTGCTGGGGTTGGTAAATTACGCACTCTTATTTCAGCACCAACTTCCTCCAATTTTGTGGAAGATTTCCATGGGAGCCAAGCGGATTGGGGACTATCATGTATGACATACACCATCGAGAGAAGCTCCTCAAGCCAAATTCGGTGGATGAGGAAGGGACCAAGGCCATGCTACCTTAGCACCTATTTGGTGCATTTATGGGAAACCGGGACTCCTCACAAGCAAGGAGCTTGAAGATGCATGGCATCCCTTTGAGGTCATCCATCTCCACCGAGGTTGGAAAGGCCTTTGCCTTTGCATTGCGAAGACGGTGGGAGGTCGACCTCCACAAAATGCTAGAAGCAAGAGGAGAAGGTTCGGAGGCAACAAAGTTGCGGAGTGGGAATCCCCACAGGAGCAAGCAAGGGAAGAAGAGCAAGAAGCGGCCGAAGGCCGAATGGTGGTCTATGAGAGAAGGACCACGGGAGGGTGGCCCAGAGGGTGGGGAGTCCCCACCATCTCCTTTGTGCCTACGAGAGGCACCCGACTACCCGGTGAGGCGGTCTACCCAAGGGGTGGGCAGCCTACGTGGCGGTCACCATGGTAGGTAGGCGGACTACCGTGAGGGGCACCCGCAGTGGCGGGCACCTCGCCGCCAGCAACGGTGGCGGGGAAGGGAAGGAAGCGGCGAGGTGCAGCGGCCGCCACCATCTCCCGCGTGGGTGGGCGGATGGAGCGGCAGTGAAGGGACCAGCGCCCGCGATGGCCCGAGTGCGGGAGCTGGAGATTTCCAGAAGAAGGAGGGTGGAATTAGGACCCCTAGGAGAATTCTGGTGCTTGTGAAGCACTCGTGTGGATTTGAAGGCTAGAGGCTAGCAGCTCCTTGTGGGCATGCCAAGAGAAGTGAAATCTCAAGACATGGCCGGAGGAAGGCAGGACTAAGTGGCAATTGGAGGCCATGGAGTCCGATGAAAAGGCAGCCAAGTTGGAAAAGGCGTGAGAAGCTCCAAGCGACCTCATGGATGCGCGCGGAGAAACTGGAGGGAAGTTGTTGGTCAAAGAAGAGAGCCATTCGGCAACCAAAAGGACTCATGGAGCAAAGGCGGAGGAGCATTTTGCCCAATTAGAGCAAGAGGAAAGCAGGGCACTAGGAAAGGAGGAGCAATGGTGGCCGCACAGGCAGTGATGGCTACTCAAGCTATCAAAATCCGGACATATGGGAAGAGTTGAGAAGGACCCTTACAATTTGGAAGGCCGGAGAAGTTCACCCGGTGGGCCGAGAAAGCAAGCGGAGAAAGAGGGGCTTGCTCCAATTAGACTTGGAAGGAGGTCTCGGGAGGAGCGCCACAAGAAGGTGGTGCATAGAATCTTGGTAGTGAAGCGATTTTGGGACTATGCCCTTGAGGCAAAATTGGCCAGCCCGGTAAAGGGAGGGAGGAGAATGTGACCCTCCATGTCAAGGTGGGAGAATTGACCACCTCAAGATGCCTACAAGGTAGGTAGTGCGAGGATGGAGTGGCCACGGAGATTGATGATCTCCAAATGCAATATCATAGCTTGGGGCTCACCTCCTAGAATCTTGAAGGCCAACAATGAGAGTCTTACGTTGGCCAAAGGAGGACATTGGGTCCTCATGATGATGACAGAAGGGGCTGCAAGTGCGCGAGGCCTCCGATTTTGATGAGGCCATCGTGAAATGGACTCAGGAATGAGGAGTCGAGGGAAGGAGCCGACACGGGATTGGGGAGGCGCGGAGGAGGAGCCTCACGGTCCTACCGGTGGGTGACCACCTACCCAGTAGTGCCGGACTACTGGTGGGGACCACCTCGCCGGTAGTGCGGACTAGGGGTGGCAGTGCCGCGGCAGCTGTTGGGGAGTTGGGCGCGAGGCCGAGATGGGAGCCGGGGTGTGTATACCCCTAGAGGAGGTGGGTGGTGGAGAGACAACCCACCGGAGGACGGTCCGACCCGTCGAGGAGGAAGGTGAGGAAGTTCCCCTATCCACGAGTAAGGGAGGAAGGACCCGAGGAGGTCCAAGAGGCCGGAGAGATTAGGGATCGCATGGTGGGCGATGGGGATGAAGTGCTCTATGATAGGTATGGACAAATCAAAGGCAAAAGGATGAAGATCACCCAAGAAACCCTCACGGAGGAAGCGAAGAAGGAAGTAGGAGCTCAGACTACCATGGTGGGTAGTCACCTACCCGATAGTCTGCCGGACCGCGGTAGGGTCGAATAAACGGCGCGACCGGGCGGAGATGGAGAAGGCGCCTAGGTGCGGGAGGCGGGCGGAGGCCGAGGAATGCGCCCGCGAGATGGAGGAAGGGGCAGATGTACTTGCCCACACATTAGAAGCGACAAACGGGAAGGGCAAGAGCAAAGGAGGCGAGGAGCCAATCCACCGGACACGTCACCCAGTGAGGTGAAGACTAGATATGGTCAATGACCATAAATGCTAGGTAGAAGAATAGGAAGGACGGTGATGTAATCGACATCCTTCAAGGATGGTCTTAGGTGAAGTTACTAGAATAGAATTTACCAAAGGACAATAGACTTAGGTGCGGACATTAAATCTTTGGTAGGAAATAATAGAATATTGGAAAAGGTGACTGCGGTAGGGTCACCTAAGGGAGGTTGTATGTGGAAGGCCTCCTATAAGAGGAGGATTTCACAAAGTAAAGTATCATGTCTTGCGCGCTCATCGAGTCCTTTGCCATTCTGAGGAATTTCGTGCTGAGCCAACACAGTCTGGTAGAGAGGAAGTCGCGGTGGTGAGTGGTGGTGGAGGACTTGCTCGCAAGTGCCTAAACGAGTTGCTCCCCTTGTGAATGGTTCTTTGTGAAATTGCTTTGCTTTGGGTGTGTGGCAAATGCCGAGAACTCTCGGCTTGAGGGTAGACTAGGAAAGACTCCTGGAGGTTCTCGTCGTGTCAAACTCATAGCCGCCCAAGGAAGAACTTGGTGGAGGCGGGAGGCGGTTGTCGTAAGGGCGAGTCGAAACCAAGAAGCCCGAGGAGGTTAGAATAGGAGAGGATGAGGAGATGAGAAGATGAGTAGAGGATTAGAGGTGTAGGTGTTAGTGGAAGGCCACAGGCGAGCCTAAGGGACGAATCCCAAATCTGCAAAAGAGCGCTCCACAGGTGGAGAAGTGGTCTTAGAAGTAGGGACGAATCAAGTGTGGTGGGGGTCCTGGGCGTGGTAGGCTCCTCTGAGGCGGGACCGCAATTGTGTTGTGTCGTTGTAGGTCAAGTTTGGTCTTAAGTAGGGACGAAATCGCGTGTGAATGGGGTCCAGGCGCCGTGGTAGGCTCCTTGGCGAGGGACCCGCAATTGTTTTGTGTCGTTGTGGGTCGGGGTTGGCGATTTTGAGCGTGCAAGTGGTGCAGTGCTGAGAGGAGAGTAGAGGCGCCTTGCTTGTTTGAGGAGAAGTGTCACGCGGTGGATCGGGCATCACAAGACCTCGAACTTTCACACAAGTCTCATGGGGAAACCCAACGTCTGGGCGACAGGATAAGTGTGGCCGCTATAGTGGGAGGACCGGAGTGCCCTCTCCCTACCACATTTTTGGCGCCTGTCGGGACTTGTTGTTGAAAGGTTGAAGTTTTGTGGTTTCCATCGCTAGGTGAGAATGCTTTTCAAAGGGACCGAGTCGACCATGTGGGTGAGAGAGCATTTCACGCCCTAAGTGTCATAGGGGTGAATGGTTGAGACACTAAGGGGTGTGATTTGCTTCCTCTTAACACACTGGGTTGGAGGACATGAGGATGGTTGCGGATGTCGGGTCGATCTCAGGGGAGATACACGGAAGGTCACCCACATCACCGCAAGAGATTTACGAGCCTTACGAAGAAATCAGCTAAGGGAAGAGACCGCCGCTGTCGCCACTCGAGGACAGCGGGAGGAAGTGGAGACACGAGCGGACGTGGAGGAAGTCGCCATGACCCCGGAAGGCGACGGAGGTGCGGAACGACAGACGGAGGAATTGGAGGAAGAAGAGGCGGAGATCACCGACAGCGAGAGGAAGGAGGTCGTAGAAGAGAAATTGGTGTCCAGTGACGAGGAAGGAGCGCGCTCCTCCGAGCACGAGTTGCCTTCCCGCCGCGAACGCCGGCGTTTTGCTTCTCAAAGCGGTGACACCACCTTCCATCGGGTGACAGCGGGGTCGTGATGGGAGTTTCAGCTTGGTCGGAGGATTTGGCGGACGACTCGATCGAATCTGGTCGATTGATCTTTGGGACGGACTAGAGGGAGGTCGCTACTCCCTTCGTAGAAGATTTCGTGCTCAAGGATCCCGATTTGTTTCCCGTTACCCGAGAGGAGTGTTGGTCCGTGGACACTCGACGAGCAACATGAGTGGAGTTGGTGGAGGAGGAGGACCGCCCAACTTCATAGTCGCCATACGTCAAATTCGGAGAAGAAGAAGGGAGATGATGCGGGCGTTTGGAACTTTCGAGCACGTCTCCCCATGCTAATTTAGAGGATGGAGTCGCCGACTCGCATCTTCCGGGGCTGAGAGGGCATGCATGGTATGGTCGCATATAATTCGGTGCGACGGATTGGGAAGCTCTTAAGGCCTTCTTGAATCGGTTCGAGGGCTCGATTCACACACCACACCTTGGCAAAGTTGAGAACCCTCCGAAGGAAGAAAGCGAGAGTCGTTGTTCGATTATGTGGAGAGGTTTTATGGATATCGGATCGGGTTCAAATGTGCACCCGAGAGGCCGAGATCCACCACCTCAGGTACTCACAAGAACAAGCGTTGGATTGGTTTGTGAGTGGCTTGTCACGAAAATGGAGGTACACTGCGCGGACGAAGACGTTGGCGGGGCCTCCGCTTAGAGGAATGGGAGTCCGCCGAGTTGGGGAGGAGGAAGAAGAGGCGAGTCATAAGAAGAGGAAAGGATCGAGGAGATCTAGCTCCTCGTCTTCCTCTACCTCCTCCAGCTCGTCGCCTCTTCCTCATCGAAGTGAGGACGAACTCGAAAGCTCCACATCGGATGAGGAATCGGAGAAGGCCTACGAACGAATGAGGAAGGACTGGAGAAGGTCAAAAAAGCGACAAGAGGAGGCGGAACGCGCATTGGAGAAGGAGAGGGAAGACGGTCCGTCGGATGGAGAAGGAGAGAAACGTCTGCAGGGAGGAGGATTCTTTGGACAAGTGGAGGCTTTGACCAAGATTGACCGAGTTGGAGGTCAAGGCGTGAAGAATCAAGCTCCACGAAGATCTCCTTCGCCCGGGCTTGGTGTATTGCTCGATGTCATCAAGCGGACACACCAACCGAGAATGTATTCGCACCGACGCGTAAATCATGTGGAAACCGTTATGCCGGAGATTATTGGTGCGTGGACGGGCGTACAAGCGTCAGCGGTCACCACCTCAATCAATGAGAGCGACTTACAACGCACCGGTCCCTCAAGGTATGGCGTCCACATCGCCGACAATGGAGACCGGATCCATCCGCGGCCGATGGCAATTCCACGGTGTTGTTACGAGCCCAGGACACTACTCAACGAATGCCCGTAACCACGGAAGCAAGTAGGTTATGTACCCTTTTGCCAGGTATGTAAGGAATTGGGACATAAAATGGGGACCCGGATGCTCGGGGTGGCGAGTGACACCAGCCGAGTCGGAGTTCAGCTGCGGCGGAAGAGGCGACCCAACACTGAAACCGCAATTACCGTGACCACAACACCGGTGTTGAAGGTGGAAGCGGAGTATGATTCCCTCGAAGGATTCAGTGTGACGTCAGGTATCGTGGAGGAAGGATGAGGGAGAAATAAGCGCGGATGAAAGGTTGATGGTGGCCAGGGTAACCACCAGATCGGGCCGTCGCGAGAAAGGACGGACTACGGAAAAACGGCGGGCGCATGAGGAAAGGAAACGGAGGAAGGTGAGGGATGACTCACCGTGGTCTCAGGAGCACTTCAGTGTAAGAAGAGCAGAACAAGGTGGGTAGATGCGTGATGAGATCAAGGGATACCGGTTGTAAGATCTTACAAGGAAAGAGATTATTTTTAGCAAGGACGTTGTATTTAATGAGGTTGCGGAACCTGACAAAGGAGTGGGAACTCCAACCCTAGTGGTTTTCATAAAGGATCCAGCGACGTATGCATAAAACCCTAACGAGGATTCTCAGTATGATGAGACTCTTGAGCAACCTGCTCGTGAGCTCAGAGAACGTTAACCCTCTCAACAACACGACATAGAGGAGGGAGAAAGGGAAATTCCCAATGTCGCATTTGAAGAAGAACATCAAAGAATTATTGCAGTTGAAGAAGAAGAGGAAGATCGAAGTATTCTAGAGACACAACCAATCTTAAGGAGTTCAATAAGATAATGGAAACCTTCACAAAAGATCTTGGAATCCATGAATGCATGTGTGTATGAGGAGGCATGGTTGGCAGATGCCGGCAAACCACAAATCATGAGGAAAGCGTTAAAAGGACTAAAGGAGAAGAAGAAGGTAGAGAAGACTCTCTACCAATGCACCATGGGTTGTCTTAAGTATTTGACGACAAGGACAAAGCCCGATTTTGTAGAGGCAGTGAGAGTTGGGAGTCAATTCTTGGCCAACCCTGGACAACAGCATTATCAAGCAGTCAAGAGGATATTTAGGTACTTGCACAGTACATAGCATTGGAAGTTGAGATACCAAAAGGAGTGATAATAAGAAGCCCAGGTGGTTGGATTTTGTGATTCAGATTGGGTTGGAGATGTCGATGGCCGCAAGTCTACCACATGATACATGTTTATACTATTTGGGGGAGCCATTTCATGGAGTAGTAGGCGTCAATCTACTGTGGCTCTGTCCTCTACAAAAACACAATACATGGCTATGGAACAATGGAAGCAATATGGCTACGAAGACTGCTTGAAGAAATGGGATTTAAGCAGAAGGGTCCAACAACCATCTTCAATGACAATCAAGGTTGTATTTTCTTAGCCAAGAATACTACTTTTCATACTGGCATCAAAACACATTGAAGTCAAGCATCACTTCATCAGAGAGAAAGTTCAATCAAAGATATGGAGCTAGCATATTATCCCACATAGAACATGCATGTGCAATCCACCCCCCCTAATTGGGACTGGTTCGGAGTGACTTTAGAGGTCCCATTAAGGGAGGTGTCATGATTATATTTTTCCTGTTTAATAAATAAAAATATTATAAGCTTAAAAAATAAAAAACCTAAAAAAGAAAATTTAAATTTTGATTGATAGGTTTCACTAAAAATAACTTTTACCACTTCTCTATATAGTTGTTTGAAAGCTAGAACTCTCTCTAAGCAACATAAAAAAACCTCTAGTGGAACTCCTACGCAGCTATCCCCGCAAGTAGGGAAGTCTGTGCAAAAAGAGCAACTTGATGCTGAGCGTAGTTATCCTAACTACAGTATGGAAGAAGGCAGACGAAGAAGTTTGGCAGTGATTGTGAATATAGAAGAGAACAGATCCTCCAGATCTGTAGACAGAGGGCGACTTGAAGCTCTTTTCAGCATGTTGCACTTTGATATTGATATCTTAGTGGACAGTTCTGACAGACAGAGGGCGACTTGAAGCTCTTTTCAGCATGTTGCACTTTGATATTGATATCTTAGTGGACAGTTCTGACAGTGTCAAAGCTCATATTAGCTATCATAAAGGAAAAATTTTAGCTTAAGAGTCTTCAATCACACCTAAAAGTCTATTGTGCTCTGAAATAATCGATTTTTTTTGGTATTTTTAATTTTTAGTAAAAAAATAGAAACCCCATTTAGGGAGGTGAAACTAACATGAATGTATGTTTCAAAAGGTCCCAATTACCATTTAGGGAAAAGTCCCATTTGTTACATTGTAAACTAAAGGGAGTAAGATGGGAGGTCCCATTTAGAGAGGAATCCCATTTAAAGAGTTCCCAATTAGGGGGGGGCCGACTATAGATATTTTGACTAAAGGGTTGACTTTAGAGAAATATATGTATTAAGCAAGATGCTAGAAAGAGTAGGGCTATATATGTATGCATAGCATTCATAGCTACGAGAGTATGTCAAGGCCAAGGGCTATATCTGTATGCATAGCATACCATTTTTAATGTCCAAATTAATGTTTTCTAACAGTTTTGACCAAGGCGAGTTTCAGCCATAGATTTGGCGCTAGCAAGCAAATTGGGAAACAACACCGACTCGAATTTTTCTTAAATAAGTCAGGACTGGGTCTAATAGAGGAGTTTGATGCGGCGACGGGGAGTGGAACTATGGTTGCTGTCCGTGAAGAGGATGCCACAGATTGGTGCTGCCATGACGTGGGATCGGAGCGCTAAGGGTTTGGCTGCAACCATGAGGCAGGCTCGGGGCATGCCGCTGCTGCTGCTGCATCTTCTGCTAGCATGGATGACGGTGGCGCAGGCCAGGTTTGTGGTGGAGGAAAACAGCATCACCGTCACCTCACCGTCCACGGCTGCACAGAAGACCTACAACAGCGCGATTGGCAACTTTGGGGTCCCGCACTACGGCGGAACCTTGCTCGGGAATGTTGTGTACCCGAGCCAGAATCCCACTGCCTGTGTCCCCTTTTCCACCAGTTTCAAGAGTGCCACTCCGGGAGGCCTTCCCACGATTTTACTAACAGATCGTGGTGGTACGTGCTGGGACTGTCGTTTGCAGCGGGTTCGGTGTTGGATCCGGGTTTTTGGATCTCAATCTAGTGGCCTGGCCCGGAATCGTGATGCGTGACTCAGTTCTGGTGGTTTGCTTACAGATTGTTTCTTTGCCAAGAAGGTATGGAATGCACAGCAAGCTGGAGCTGCGGCGGTTCTTGTCGCGGATGATAGGCCTGAGCTTCTTATCACCATGGACCAGCCGGATGCTGACGCAGATGCGTACACTTACCTGCCAAACATCACCATCCCGTCTGCCCTTATTGAGCAGAACTTTGGTGACCAGCTCAAGAAGTGGCTGGCTGACAAGAGCGAGATGGTGACCTTGAATTTGGATTGGAGGGAGTCGTTGCCGCATCCTGATAACCGGGTGGAGTATGAGTTTTGGACGAACAGTAACGACCAGTGTGGGCCCAAGTGTGACACCATTATGGGGTTTTTGAAGGACTTTAAAGGTGCTGCGGAGATCCTCGAGCAGGGTTCTTTCGCTGAATTCACTCCGCACTACATAACTTGGTACTGTCCTCAGGCTTTCATTTTTAGTAAGCAGTGCAAGGCCCAGTGCATCAACAACGGCAGATATTGCGCCCCAGATCCGGAACAAGATTTCACTATTGGATATGACGGCAAAGACGTTGTGAAGGAGAATTTGAGGCAGCTGTGTGTGTTTAAGGTTGGGAAAGAGAAGCTTCAAAAACCATGGGTGTGGTGGGATTATGTGACGGACTTCCAGATCAGGTGCCCCATGAAGGAGCAAAAATACAACAAGGCTTGTGCAGAGGAAGTCATCAAGTCACTCGGTTCGTGTGGTGGCACCTGTCGGATGTCCTCTCTTGTTCCAGTTGGACATCGTTTGAAGAGGGTACTGAAATTGCCTTGATCGAAGTGCTTGCAGGTCTACCTTTGGATGACATCAATGCCTGTATTGGTGACCCGGATGCTAATGTGGACAATGAGGTTCTGAAGAAGGAGCAAGATGCACAGGTGCAACACTTGGTCTCTCCATTGAACTTGATGGAGCTTTGACTTCTGCGTGGAAGGGCATTACTATCTTAGCAGCTGTGGCTTAGTGACTTGTTGCTGGCTGGCTTTGGCTTCTGTTCGTGGTTAGGTTGGACAGGGGGATCGGGGTGATGTTACAATTTTGCCTACCCTAATCATCAATCAGAGGCAGTACAGAGGTGGGCAATTTGATTCATAAGCTACGTTAGTCTATGCAAATGCCAAATCCATCTGCAGGCCTGAGTGGATAATTTTGGTGTCTCCAGGGAAGTTGGACAGGACGGCAGTCCTGAAGGGCATTTGCTCAGGGTTCCAGGAAGCAACCGAGCCAGCTATCTGTCTGAATGAAGGTTTGATTGATGGAAATGTTTGATAGCACGGGTCTTCATTGTCTGGGTCATTTTTGCATCGATGGGTTTCATCATTTTACATCTTTTCCATTGTAGAAATGGAGACCAACGAATGTCTGAACAATAATGGTGGCTGTTGGCAAAATACGAAGCAGAATATCACAGCCTGCAAGGTAAGACACATTGGCAGAGTCTCTGCCAGCTTGGAACTTTGTGGGAGCTAAGACATAAACAGCTGAAAACCTTGGGAGTGTGCAGGATACTTTCCGCGGCAGAGTTTGCCAGTGCCCTTCAGTTGGAGGGGTACAATTTCAGGGTGATGGTTACAGCTCCTGTGAACGTAAGTTCAAAGTCCATCTGAATTACCTCAGTCCTGTCCAATTTCGGGCTGAGTTAGCACTCACTAATAATCTGTTTTTCAGCTATTGGCACCGGGCGTTGTACAATTGATAATGGTGGCTGCTGGAAAGAGACAAAAGATTCCGTGACCTTCTCTGCCTGTTCGGTGAGTAGGATTTCGTCTCATCAAGGTGCTGATGCTGCTCGTCCCCTTCAACATTCCTGAATGTGGTTGCTTTCTACAGGACGTGACGCTGCAGGGCTGTCAATGCCCAAGTGGCTTCAAGGGCGATGGAGTTAGCAGTTGTATCGGTATGTTGCTACCTTTCCATATGTATGGGTATGCTGTTACCTTCGGGATAGTTTATGATTCTGGCGCCTGGTGGCAGACGGTCTCAATAAACTAAACCTTTGTTGTGGTACCACCAGATATTGACGAGTGTGCTGAGAAAACAGCTTGCACGTGTCCACAGTGCTCGTGCAAGAACACATGGGGAGGCTTTGATTGCTCATGCACAGGCTCCTCAGATCTCCTATATATTCGGGAGCATGACACATGCATAAGTAAGTGTATGCTACCATCAGCTAGTCCTCTAACGCTGAATGTCTCATACTCGCTCCCCTCGCTAGGCTCTAACAAGACCCTTCGGCCTTGCAGGTAAGTCGGAGCAAGCTTCCAGGGTTGGCTGGGTAGTCACGTTGATTGTGTTTGCGGCCTTGGCCGTTGTTGGTGTCAGTGGCTACATTGTGTACAAGTACAGGCTTCGGGTAAGGGTTGTTTCAACTCCTCCTCCATTGTGTCGGTGCACTTTTTTGGTGAGGAACTGAACTTCCTTTTACACCTTGTCGTGCAGTCATATATGGATTCAGAAATTAGAGCGATCATGGCGCAGTATATGCCTCTCGACAGTCAGGGTGATGCCCTGCATCATCTGACAGACGAGGACAGGTAAGTAACCTTGTTTTTGGTACTGCATCCTTTTTCGTCGATTCTGTTGACTTGTTCTGAGATCTTCCTCTGTTGCAGGATATAGGCTGGGATTGATTTTAAAGGGGGCACGATCTTATCCTTAAAATGCCAAGTGATATATCTGTTGATCGGCAACGTTCTGTCAACTTCCAACGATGGACTGTCGTCTCCATCTGTCCATGGGGTGCCCTTGTGGCAGGTCGGTATGCTGCTCACAGGTACTGATGCCTGTTTTTGCAACGACGGGATATATTCAATCTAGTATGCAGGATGACTCATCGTAGGAGACATGGCCCGAAAGGCCACATGAGGCAGAGATGATTTTGAGTTGGGTAAAGTTGATCTATTGTTGTAATCTTAAGAATATCACATCTTTGCCGAGTGGTCATTAAATTTAGTATGTTTTTCTCGGCCTATCTCGTTAGGCCTCCACGAAATGGGTCTGCTCATATGCTGGCAACTGCTATCAAGGAAACCGCACCGGATGCTGTCGGATTGTGTAAGAGTTTTACGTTGTGGTTCTGCCCGCGTTTTAAATAGGCACCCTAATCGATAACATGTGGCATATGAATCTAGGTATTGAGTGTAGGTAGGTCTTGTAAAATTATTCAAGAGACAATGTGAAGATTTTACAAATATGCAGAGATTGGGAAGGCCCATCTACATAGGGGATTGGGGAATAACCCTAGAGGGCTCTAGGCCAAGGAAGACTAGTTCCCCCAAATGCCTACTATGATGCTATCTATTACCCCCAACATGTCATAGTGTGGAATGAGGAAGGGCCTACTAATCACCGGAGCTGAAGATGCTATGTTCTCCGCGTTCAAATCTTGAAAATTGTGTTTGCCAATGTGTAGAGCAATGGATACTCATTGTCAGAAGAAAGCCACTACACAGGAAAGAGGGAGACCTACCTTGTGCTTGCGGACGTAGTATGCTTTAGCACAAGCCTTAATAAACCTCGAAAAGTCATTGCCCATGGTCGTGTGACTCTCAATAGCAAGGGGAATGAAAGTATTGCCCTTCCTGCATGGGGGTGTACTTGTGAACCTTGGCTGTAGCACATCTCTCTGCCGCCCAACCCGGAGGGTTGATGATGACATGCTCCCAGTCGGTATCCCCCGCCCAATCCGGAGGGTTGATAATGACATGCTCCCAAACGGTATCCCCCGCCCAACCCGGAGGGTTGATAATGACATGCTCCCAGACGGTATCCCGAGTAGGGTCTGTTACAACCACATCTACAACAAAGACGTAGTTGTCATGACACATAGAGTGTTGTGTTGAGTGATGTATCCCTACTAGAAATGGCCCCCTATGTTACAGTCGTTGTTGCAATTTTATGTTACACTTGTAACTTGCAACATCATTTGGAGGCTTGGTATTAAGTTTGTCATTTCTTTCCGCATTGGGCCTACAATCTTAACACGAACCTTGCTCTCTCTCCTACCACTTCACCCTCTTAACTACATCCCTCTCTCATACGCATTGTTTATGAATTCCCTCATGCAAATGCAACATGGTATAAGGACCCCTCTCTCTTCTCTATCAGTCCCCTCTTTATTACACCCCATTGGAAGTACAATTAGTTAATGTTTTTCCTATTGCTCTTCATTGCACTCTCTCTTCACAACTATTGTTAAACCGCCCAAAACACGGATATCACACTAACATGCTCATTAATTGTCTCTCATTAATTGTCTCCTTCCTCTACCACGACCATAATTCCTATATCAACCTTTTTCCCTACCATAGCTATTATTGGCTTGTATACTAATTGTTTATGGCTTACCATAGCTATTATTGGCTTGTATACTATTTGTTTATGGCTTTTGCACGATATCTTGGTAGAGATAGAATACACATTACCTTCATCGTCGGTACCTACTTGTAGAATCTGGATTTACCTTCATACGTGTACCTACTTGTAGGTAGGTATTTGTACATGAACCGGATTATCTGATATTTTTATTTCGATCTGACGGATATCGCACATTCTTGTGCTATGGTTACCTCTTGTTCTTGCGGTTGCAAAATCGTTTGACTTCGGCTTGAACACGCGACCGCTTGTTCGTCACCATCTGCCTCCTCCACTCCTGCGTGCATGGACAACTAGGTTCCTTTATACATACATACCTTGATGTCCCGAAATTGGGAAAGGGTGGTACATGAGGACTAATCCCATGCTTTTGTCCGGTACCCATGAGCAATGACGTTTCCCCAACCCGTCGCACGGTCTTCACACACACGGCAAACCTAGCAATCGTACTTCAACCCACACCTACCAGCAATTCTCGCTTGTGTCACAAAACAGCAATGTCACAATTGTCTGTTACTGAGTCATCGATTCAGGGCAGCCACAAGCTTCTCCCCTTTCCAGCCTTCACATCACCACTGCGCTCTGAACCACACATTCATCTAGATGGCAGCTAACTCCTCAGAAGCCCTCACTTTCTTCCTACATAAAACTAAATCCTATGCTACTTAGGCTTCTTGCAGACACCCCTACACTCATTGGTTGTCCTCAGCGGAAGATTCTTCTTCTTCTTCCAGGTGTAGAACCCGCTGTTTTCTTCCTTTGCTTGTTGGTGTCATGCTTGGTGCCGCTTTCTCTTCCCTTGCTCACGCCTCCACGCTCTGCGTTTCCCATCCTTCCACAGCTTCCTTCTTTTCGACCACCATGGGCTGCAACAAAGCACTGATCGGTTCGCCCATTGCATCGCCATTTGCATGACATGTTACACATTTGCACTTACACTTTTCGACCGCGCTCGTGTGATCCTCCGTGTCGGTGCCACCACTTCCACCCCCCTTCTTCCAGCTGCCCACCAGCAAGCCTTCCCTCCCTCTCCCTCGTTGTCCCCCACCCTCTTCAACTGCAGGTGTGCCGTCACCGTCAAGTTCTGCCTTGTGGCGGGAGGGACTTGGAATCAAGTGGCGCCATGCGGTTCACGGAAGGAGGGGTGTGTCAAGAGGGCAGCCGGTGGTAAAGGGCGTGTGTTGGGAGGTGCCGTCACGCCTAGTGACGGCGCTGGACGGAGATGGGGTCGGAGGGAGTGAGGCCGTGAAAGACATGAGGGATGGA